>JAEIGQ010000056.1:1455000-1872688 GCA_018904275.1 Lordiphosa clarofinis
AAAAAGTAAGAGATTAAACTAACCTGCAAATACACTTTGATTCGATCCAAGGGCGCGGTGCAAGTTCTGGATACTGCTCCAGCTATGCCTCCAGCTACCAGGTGTCGCCACCACAGACCCGTTTGCATTTCCTTTTGTGTGAAGTCATCAGGTACATTCATATCCTCGCCAATGTCGAGGTACTGCAAGGATTAGAGAAGACATTTTGGGGTTTAATAAGGAAGTAGATAAAAAAGAAGCCAGGTTAATTAGTGGACTACATTTATGGAGCTACTTTAGGGAATCAAACCGAAAGTGGTGAAACTTTCCATCGTTGGACAAAAGTTAGAAATGTGCTTCAAACGCAAAAAAAATGTACATAAAAACGAATCTTTAGTAGGCAAAACAGTACAAAAAGGAGGCTTTAAGGGGTAAGGAAATATCGGTTAAGATGTCACAAACTGAGCTGATAGGGTTACGGTTTTCCGATACCGAAACTTTGTTTTCTTAAGTCAAAAACTAAGCTCAGCTAAAACTGCTTTGGAGATCCATTTGGTATGGGAAATTTTATCATATACTTTCTTTGAAGCAAAAACTGGAGTTTTTTCATCATTTTGTTTATTTGATATTTTTATATTAATTTTTCATATCCTTTGGATGATTTTCAGCTCCATTAGATGATTATTTAAGATCAATTTAACAAACATATAAAGGTAAATTTTTCGGACACCTGTCTTTAAAAACAATTCATAATATCATCTCCGGTTTGATACCCTTTAATCTATTTGATTCAGGAGTTGGGATTTGAAGCCCATACCCTTATATTTTGCTCATCGGGTATAAATATATGCATTGCTAACGATAACAGCCATTCTTGCACGCCTGCCTGAAAGTATGCATTACATTTTTAATGGTCTTCTTCATCAACCCTTCTCCGCCTTCTTCTCCCAAGCAAATTGCAATTTCTCTAAAAAAAAAATAAGAAAGAAAACAAAAACAGCAAAAGCCTCTACACACGCCTCAAATCAAGCATGTACGGAAATGCAATAGCTAAGGTTATATCATGCATTCGCAGTTTGCCTTGGATGTGTGTCTCTATAGTACTTAATTTGTGTGACATGCCCCCACAAAAAAAAAAAACCAGACACATTTGGCTTGTGTCTGTGGCCCCTTGGGTTGTGTAATTTGGCACATTTTTGTGTTGTTTTTTGGTTGCTTTGAAAAAAACACATTGTTTCCGCAACTTTTAGCACTCTTCTTGAGATTAGAAATGTATAGCTTTAGCTGATAAGTTGCTAAATACTAGAAAGCTGTCTGTACTTGATAACCGCCGACACGGGCTGAGTCTTGTGATTTTATTAAGCTTTTGGGGTTTTTTTTTTCGTCGTTTTTAAACAAAGAAATTTAATTTGAAAAGAAAAATTTGATTTATTATGTTTAAATTAAAATTTTGACAATATTTTTAGAGTTTTGTCATCATTTCTTACGTCAATTTATAAAGCGAGCCAAGCTATTTTACTTGATCTCTGAATTATAAATGCCTTTTAAAGGAATGGTTTTTTGATTCAAAGTCCTCATCCTTCTTTCAAGAGGTTAACATCATAATTTCATATCATACCTATTGTCTAACGTTAAATTGGTGTGCACTATGATCAGATGATATTTGGAACACCTATAGTTAAACTGTTCACTCAGGGAAAAATCGTACAACGATGCCATTTATGTAATAAAAGTTATTAATATGCGCTTTAATTTAACTAAAACATCCTTAAGCACCAAATATTCCTTGCCTCATTTATATAAAACATCCACAGAACTCGAACTTGAGAATTACAAGTGGTCTAATGCTTTTAGGCAGATGATAGTAAAACTGGTGGTAAGTGTCTTAAGGGAGTCCTGGTCTGGATTTAAAACATAATAATTGGTTTAATAATATCGTACATTACTGCAAAATTTGAATGAAAGTTTCGACCGTACACTAAAAAGCTAGGCTATCAGGATATCTTTGAAGTGAGGCCCCACCCGAACATAATCAGACTTTCGTTTATCTCCAAATCTTTATTTTATAACATCCTTTTTATAGCCCAGACCTAAGCATAGTGCAACAACAACTTCATATGTGTTCTTTATTCCTTTGGTCTCCTATGCCTCTCGCAGCGAAGGTTTGACACCCACAAACAAAAAAAACGTGTCTTGTTGCTTTACAAATATTTTATTCATTTGTGTTTGTACACACACAGCATCTCTTAGGTGGCTCTTATAAGCTGTAAAGGCTTTTGTCTAGCTTAATAAACTTGGGACCTTTTTTTACAACTCTTTGATAACTACTATGTATGTGTTCTTGAATTTATTAGACTTTAAGTTCAAATGAAGTATGAAAATTTGTCTAAATAGCAGATTTAGCAGGACCTAAACCTTAACCTATGTTTCTAAACTACTATGTATGTGTTCTTGAATTTATTAGACTTTAAGTTCAAATGAAGTATGAAAATTTGTCTAAATAGCAGATTTAGCAGGACCTAAACCTTAACCTATGTTTCTAAAGGATTCGGTATATTTAGCCAAATTTTAAACAAACTTTGGATAAATTATTTGCCTGTATGAAATTATTTTAAATGACCGATCGAGCTATTTAAAGGATGAGAAATCGGTTCTTAGGTCGCGCGCACACATGCGGCTGAAAGATGAACTGTCGTGAGCTCAGCTTGTTCTACTACGTACAAAAATACCATGTGGAGCCGTCAGTTCATCTTTTAATCGCATGTGTACGTGCGCCCTTCAAATAATAATAATAATTTTATCCTAATTCTCCACACTAGAAAAGGGCGCCAGACGGAATTCAAGCAGGATTAACTCGGTAATCAAAAATAATTTGGGATTAGACATAGGAAAGGTACGGAATTTTTAAGAATTTAAGGGAAAGTACAAACATTTTTGTAAGGTACTAGAAAACAGAAACTGGCTTTGAGAAAATTCTGTTAATAAATGAAAATGGCTATGCAGTTATCATCCTAGAAAATGTTTAATATAAAAATAAAAATGTCAGGCGTATTTTTGTTTTTGAATCCGATCCGATTGGTAAATGTATTTATTAGCTTCCAAAACCCGGCTCTTAACTCTAAAGCCTTATTTATTTTTACTAAATCCTCCTGTTGGAAAAAAAACGATTCATCCGAATTCCGATCAATCGAATTCGGAAACGGGAACAGGCCTGTGTATGTTAATTATTCAACAAGACGAATAATTTTCACTTTAAGGCCTATTTCCATATGACATAAAAATTTATTTCGGCACAATACTTCATTCAAAAAAGAATGCTTTGCAATAGCATTCAGATTTCAAAACAATTCAAAAGTGTTTCTATTCATGTGAACTCCAACATAAAAATTGATTTTTATGTCATCTGTAATTGGGCCTTTAAGCAAGATTACCATTGATGATATATTATAAAATTTTATTAAGCTTGTCTTACTTTCTCAAAAATTTTGCAACTTTGTATTCAATAGTAGTATGAAAACCGGTCATAAATCGTCCAATTTTGGTGGAAGTGAAAATGGAAAAAAGTCTGTATATATTTTTGAGATTGTTTTTGAATCACGTATTTTCTTTGAGACTATGATACGGCCATATTAGAGTATAATCGTTTATTTGGTTTGTGAAGGGGCCTCAACTTGTGTTAAAATTCTTGAGTTACCTTGTATGTATTGTTGAAAAAAAACATAATTTAATTCCCATTTTTCTCCTACGAGTTTCGACGTTTGTAACGTCTTCTTCAATGATGGTCTTCTTAATAAACCTTCAGGTGGGTTGTTTTGACCGTTGTGGTTCATGAGAATAAAAACAATATTAAATTCCCATTGTTGGAGAAGACGTTACAAACGTCGAAACGCGTCGGAGAAAAATAAGAAGTAAATAATGTTTTTCTACTCTTGAATTAAATTAATACACCATTAATGTTAAGAAAATTTTGTATCAAAAATAAATTAAAATTTTTTTTTTTTATAATTTTCTATTAAAAAAAAAATTACAATTTTCAATTTTAAAGTGTTTGCTAGGAATCGAAACGGTATCAAATTGTATACTCAAAAGGTCAAAGGGGGAATTGGCATAGGACTTAAAATAAAATTGAAGGTCGGCATTGAGTTCAAAATATTGATTAAGGATAGGGACAAATCAACTTCAGTTTAAGTCACGCAACCTGAGTTCCTTTAATAAACTTAACCCCTAGCAGATTGTTCATTCATTTTGCATTTACCCAGCAAATTTTCAAGGTGAAAATAATTTAACAAACAAACAAACAAACAGCCAAATGGAAAAGTTCAATTGCCTTTGTTGGAGGCGTTAAAGGCCATGAAAGTACATTTATTTTTTTATGCACAAAAAAAACAACATAAATTAATAATACAAAGTAAGAAATGTGGCACATTTTACAAAAGGAATTTGTATCACATGCTGATGTTTTTCTTCCTAATAAAAGTGTGAACTCTTTGGGAATGTTAATTGGTTGCTTAAATGCGATTTTTGGAAAATTTTCAAAGTCATTCTTATACGTATGCCAGGCACATGACAGTGAAAAGCTTTATATACTTGAGTGTGTGTGGATGATGGCTATTTATATTTTTTTTGGTTGACAAATGTGAAGGAAAATGTGTTAAAACATCAAATCAAAACTGGTTAGTCCAAGGCAAGGTCCCATAAATTGTGTCATTGAATGAGGAATGCAAGACATGAAGGCAGTTTGATTGGGAGAAGTTGACTCACAATTAGTTCAGCCGAAGCCATATTTAAGTGTGTTTATTGTGTGTGTTTTTTCCCCAAAAAAACTGTGACGTCAGCCAGAGAAACGTAGACGTCAACGTCAACAAATTCAAGTAAGTAAATACTGTAATGTAAGCAGCAAAAGATCAACAAGTTTTTATTTTTTTTTAAATATAGAAATATGTATGTGGAGACGTCACTTGGGGGCCTGACCGGGCCCCAGCTGCTTGGCAACAAGCAACTCAATCAACTCTAGAGAGTAAGAGAACGCGGCGAAGAGCGCGCCAAAGTATGTCGACGATCGAAGTCAAGAGACCAGTTCCATATCAGCTTGTTGGACGCTGTTGCCAGGCGGCCCAAAAACGCTATACGTAACCTCTGCAGCAGCTGCATTAACAATGAAACGTGCAACTTGTAGCAATTTGTGGCTCATATATTTATAGCCAAGAGCCAAGAGCTCCAGGGCAACGATAAGATTTCAAATGAGTCAACTTCCGCTGGCGGCGGGCTCGTCTGTCTTATGACTATATACCTCTAATTTACCTACCCTGCCCATCATATCACGAAAGATGACTACAAAATCCTCCATCATGTCACCAGCGACTGCCATTTGTTGTATGTTATGGTAATCGGCTGGCAGGTTGTAATGATAAGTGCTATTTCGCAGCATTTTGTTGAGTGATTCCGGATTCCGTTGTGACTTTCACTAAATTATTGCAAATTGCCCACTTTCACTTGCAGTCTCTTGGTTATCTTTGGTTAAGGGAGTTTGTATCTATGTTTAATTCGCCAACAGAACGCGACACTTGGTAACAATTCGCGTTAACAGTTGCTTCCGAAAGAACACAAAAGACAATCTCCGCCTCAAGCCTCAATTATATAATCACGCTTGAGTTTTTAACGCGCGAACAGCAACCTACGCGTGAGCCAGCTACTACAAGACTGCCGGACCGAAACGCCAAAACGATCGTTTTTGCCGAAGCTTTGCGCTGGGCGCAAAGTGCAAAACGACTCTCTCTCTCTCTGTCTGGCCTCTCTCTCTCTTTAATTTTTGATTTTAGCGGCGCGTGTGGGGTGTCTAAACACCACCCCTTTGATAATTGGACATTAATTAGAGCATTCCTCCCTCCGCACATCACGCATACGACATGATATCTTTAGACAATGGGCCAGACAGGCCAGACAAAGTTGATTTGTTTACACGTTTTACTTGAATTTTCCGCCTGCTCAACCGGTTCGCCAAATCAAGGGCGAGATACTTTTTGTTGATAGCCACATGACGGGCGTATGACGGTCGGAATCTCATCTCGGTGTACTGCGTCGTTGGGTGTTAATTGCTAATGTTTACCACACTCGGGCTTTAACTACGTCACAGAAGATAAGCCCAGACCTGAGTGGGTTTTTATGATTCGCCCTTTCCCTGGATTAAGTCATTTCATTTTAGACTTGGGGATTTTCTGCTTTAATTCTCTGAAGGGGTTTCACCATTTGTTTCTTAAGAAATGCTTAACAAAGTCAGAAAACATATGGGAAATGACGATTAAACTACATTGATAACAAGTAAGAAAGTTGGTCAAACATGACTAAAAATAAAAAAAAAAAACCCCACCCCGAACTTGTAAGTGAATTTTCGAAAATTTGAGAATTGTTTTCCTATTTCATACACAAATTATTTCACATGCTATTCTTACAAACCCGGTTTCAACTCAATCGGATAAAAAATACTATTTTTCAAACAAAATTTTCCGGAAATTGTCACACCAATGATGAATTTTCCTACATCAGTAAATCACATTACTAATGAACTCGAATACTATTCTTAAAAACCAATTTTTTAAGAGAATCGGAGGAGAACTAATAACAGTGTTACCAGTGTTCGTAAATAACACACAATGTACAAAACATCGTGTTCTAAACAATGTTCAAAACAGTAAGCAGTTTTGAACAGTGTTCTAAACAATTTATGTCAAAATAAAGAACATTGATAAAAACACAGGCGTTTTGAACACTTTAAAACAAAGTGTGTTTCTAATACTAACATTTTCAACATCCATAAAGAAGGAACCCCACTACGACCGATTTGCTCCTCGATAGGTTCACCAGCTCACGAACTATGTAGATACTTAGCGAAGATTCTTAACCACTTGACGACGGAATCAACATTTAATGTAAAAAACGCGACAGAATTCAAAGAAAGAGTGAACAATACCCATATATGTGACGATGAGGTTTTTGTGTCCTTTGATGTTGTTGTCCTATTTCCTAGCATACCGATAGACTTAGCAATGGACACCATTAGACAAAAATGGCCAAAAATTAGAGAGCATACCCAAATTCCCAGACAACTTTTCATGGACATAGTAAAATTTTGCATTATGGAGAGTAGATATTTTAAATTTGAGGACAAAATATACACTCAGCTGAAAGGAATGCCCATGGGATCCCCAGCCTCACCCATCATAGCAGACATTATCATGGAGGAACTTTTAGAAAACACTATCAGGAAACTAAAACATCAACCCAGAGTACTCACCAAATACGTTGATGACTTGTTTGCTATTGTGAGGGAGGACGAAGTACAAACTACTCTGGAGACGCTAAATAGTTACCACAGAAACATTAAATTCACATTGGAATTAGAAGAAGACGGAAAATTACCTTATTTAGACACCACAATAAATAGACACGGCAACATTTTAAAAATAAAGTGGTACATAAAACCAACAGCCTCAGGACGGATTATTAACTTCAATTCAAAACATCCAAGAAGCATGATAATGAATACGGCACTTGGGTATATTCAACGAATGACTAATATCAGCGACAAAACATATCAGACAGCCATAGAATCGGAGATAAAAGTAATTTTGTCAAATAATGATTTCCCTATGTGGGTAATTGACTCATTATTGAAAAGACACAAAAACGCAAATAGTAGAAGAATACGAGAACCTAAGAAATACCGATCACTCACATACGTACCTAAACTATCAGAACGATTCGGACGATCAAACTGCTACGACAAACAAAACATACAAATTGCGCATAAACCTTCAAACACGATGAAAGGATTTTTCAACAGGACCAAAGCAAAAATAGACAAATCGGATGTCAAGAATGTCATCTACCAAATACCATGTAAAGGATCTAATGACGATATTTGCAACAAAGTCTACATAGGAACGACAAAATCCAAGTTAAAAACCCGAATAGCCCAACATAAATCTGACTACAAGCTACGACATCAAACACACATACAAAAAACTGCGCTGGCAGCACATTGCGTAGAAAGCGGCCACTCGCCAAATTTTGAGGCAGCGACAATACTACAACAAGAGCAGCATTACAACAAACGCTTCATATTAGAAATGTTGCACATCTCAAGCGTTTCAACTGACAGGAGACTAAATTTTAAGAGGGATACTGAGAACTGCGCGCATTTATACAGACATTTACTCACTGACAATTAGTTGAAAACTCCACGTCAAACGGTGCAGACGTGTAAAAATTGTACGTAAATTGTTTTTTGTGAATATACATACATAACAAGGACTTGGCTAATATTTCTGGAAATATATGAGAAAGGCAGCGTAAGGGAACCGTCAAGAAAGCAAACATAAAGACTGAGCTGAAGTTATCGCGTAGGGAAAATTAAACAGCACCATATTTGAATAAACATATTATACTTAAAAGGCATTTATTTTGTTTTTTGGGTGCTTGCATTTTAACTAGTGTTAGTTCTCTTTGGCCGTTTTAAAGAATTTAAAGCAGGGTTTGTCCAGAAGAGCGACTGCAAACAAAAAGCGACGCAAGACAGATCCGACCTGCAGGCCAGCGACTGGCGCACACCTCGGCATACGTTCCACTCGGGTCGGTGTGAAAAACAAATGCGCTCCCTGCGGGCCATGCGTGGCCATTTTAAAGTTTTCAATGGGTTTAACCCAGAAAAAAATGGTTCTTTTAGTTTCAAGTTAATCTAGTAAAATATTATAAATGTAAAATGCTCATTAATAAAATTTGAAAATATGATGTTTTAACTGACAACCGAAGTATGATTGTGACAACTGAGATATGACGCTCTTGCATTAATATGAAAATGAAACTGTAAAATTATATATAATATCAACAAAGTTTCGAACATTCTACCTAAGCAAAAGCGTAGGATATGAGAATATTTCGAACTGCGGGAAAGGCCAATAACTAAAAGTCTTTTTTATTAGTCAAAATTTGAAGAATGGAAGCTAAAAGACTGAAAGAAGCTCAGCTATTCAAGCCAAATATTTATTTAATGTCAATTTGTAAGGGAAGTTCAATTTGTAGTTTCAGTGTTCAAAATGTTATTGCTTTCGTGTGTCGAAATGTTAAATGTTCAAAATGTAAATAAAGGTGATATGACAAAACGCCCACGGACATAAGGCCCATATGAAAAATTTCAATCACTACTTTGAAATAGAACTCAGAATTTTTCTGGGTCTTTTGACCGGACATAAGGCCCATGGGTGTAAATTTATGTGACATAAAATGCACAGTGCTTAATATATAATTTAACAAATTAATGCTATCCACAGAGTGTTTACAAATTTGCTCCTTTAAAATGGGCATAGAAATTCTGTCACACCTGCAAGATTTTTTAGATTTTCGGTACAGTTTTTGGAAGTCTGGGTGAAAAATCAGTGACTTAAGGCCGTTTTCTTATGTTTCTGTTTTTGCTCAAATCGAAATCCACCTTGATTTGGCAACCAGGTCAATTTGGGCGTAAAACGCACTAATAGTAGGATGGCAGCGCGTTTGCACTCTGCTGTTTATTGGTGGCATTCATGAAAGCGATTTAGATTTGATTGAGACTCGTGAACAGCTGTTAGTATGAGAGACCATCTGACTGACAATCAAACAAAGCAAAGTATCTGGGAAGCCACGGCTATGAGCAAAAATGCAATCAAAGGCGGGTTTCTATCCATAAAAACAGATAAAATTTTAAAATGGTGTCTTTTGGAAAGGAATGAGAAGTGAAACTTTATTTAAACATTAATTGACTCCAATCGCCTCCACATATCACACAAGTGTCAGGGTCGAAAATGAGCAGATGAGGTTGCGATGCAGTGCCTCCACTTTGGTCTCTAGTTTGATTACCTCCTTGGCCACAACGCCTCCCACAACTGCAACGACTGGCGATATCAGAGCAAAGAGTACGTCCTCGTCATGAAGATCCCATGTGAACACAACTATGCCTGGACTATTCCGTTTCAACATGCGCTGGTCGCCGAAGCTGTCAAATCTAAGTCCAGCCATGCCGAATAGGCTGGATACTGCACTTCACGTTGTTGGGCGTGGACACCATTTTGTAGTTAGCCTACTCCTAGGAAAAAGTCTTCCTCTGTGACCAGCTTCTCGCTGCTTTTGCTATTCCAAGCATATCGGCCTCTGTCCACTTTATCCCGCTGATATGCAAGAGACAGCTAATTCGTTTTCCAATCAAAGCATCATATTTTTGGTTATACTTTCAGTGTTTTTATGAAACTGGGCAAAAAGTCCGATAAGATATTGGCAATATGACCGAAATTTATGTGGACATTACGCCCATAACGTTTTGTAGTTTAATTTCGATGCTTACTACAATTAATTTGAATATGGGCCTTTTGTCCGTGGGCGTTTTGTCATGTTAAAACATTTTGATTTTTTTTAACAATGCATTGTATAATATATGTATGTGTGTTATTTACGAACCCTGAATGAGACCTTTTTTGTATACAGGTTCATGGTTCAGTTCGAGGTATTCAGAAAAACACGAACTGAACAGGTTCTTAAGGGTTTTGTCTAACAAATTAGCGGTTCTGTTCATGTGCGTCTCTCAAAAGGCGATTCTATACCTTCCGCTTTACAGGAAATTCCCTTGTATTTTCCACCTACTAAGAAAACTTTATAAAGTTTGTTTCATCGAACAAATTTCGAATTATTAATTCTGTACGGATTTTGAGTAAGAAGCAATTAAAATTCGGCTAATAGAAAGATTAAGGAAGTTTTGCTATCAGGCAGTTATAACCCACTTTTTACCCCCTTAAAATTCTAGATATGGATTTGGACGATAATATGGGGATACAAAAAATACCACATGCCGAGAAACTGATAAGGTAATCCGATTTTTGATTAAACTGGGAAATTTTTTGTTAAATTTTGATAAGATTTATAAAGCGAACCATTGGTATAACTTGACAGGAAAAAAAACAGTTAAAATAAAACAAACTTTTATCAAATAGAGAAAACCTGAATAACATTTTAAAAGCATACATGCAGAAGTTATACCCTATGTTACAGGATTGTCTTGATAAAGCGTACTTCATTAAACAGACAGACAACCTGCTCAGTTTCTAAACATAACAGTTTTTCTTTTAACAAAAGTAAAATAAACAAGTGAAAAAGTCGGTCAAGCCCGACTATAACATACTCTGTACCTGGAGTAGGAGCTGACCGCAGTGCTGCCGCTGTGTCTCTCTCTATCTCTATCTCACTCTCTCTCTCGCTCTCTCTCTCTCTCTCTAAGATTGTGCGGTGTTGGTTGTGAAAGGGTGGGAGGCGGGGGTGGCGGGGGAGCTTGATTCACTTTTTTGCTTATAACTTGAGAACCGCTCATCCGATCTTTATCATTTCTTCAGCAAATCGATACATTTTGACAATTACTAACTATCTCTAAAAGGAACAAATCATCTATCTATAAAACTGTGGAAGATATGACATTTTTTCAAAATTGCGGGGGCGGGAGGGGGCGTGGCAAAAATTGAAAATAAACTTGATCTGCCTGCAGCTATAAGAAACATTTGTCCCATACATGTCAAAGCTCTATCTCTTACCATCTCTGAGATCTGTTTGTTCATACGGACGGTCGGACGGACAGACGGACGGACAGACGGACAGACGGACAGACGGACAGACGGACATGGCTATATCGACTCGGCTGTTGATGCTGATCAAGAATATATATACTTTATAGGGTCGGAAATGATTCCTTCTCTCTGTTACATACTTTTGCACAAACTTAATATACTCTATGTACCTTCGGTACAGAGTATAAAAATCAGCCATCAGCCTGCTTATCAACAAAAACAAGTAGACTTTAATAGCTAACAAGTTCAAAAATGGAAATAAAAGTTCAGATCCTTAAGTCCGATCACCTCATTTAATAGAAACAAAGCGATAAGCAAACAAAAATTGAGTGAAAGCCGCAGACACACCCATTTCTTGAGGTCAATAAAAGCAACAACCACAAGTGGTGTAATAGCTCAGCAGGTTATTTTACTTTTATTAATTTATGATTCTTAATAAGAAACAGTCAATTGAATGAATCAATTGGCCGATAAAGAACAATTGAGTCACCTCAGCAAGACGAACGATAACAAAACTTACGACTTTGCACTCGCGATGCAATCAGCGGCTTATTTAAGCCGTTTTCCATTATTCCCAATCAAGCAAGCTGTCAGCTAAGTTGGCTAATTTGGAAAGGAAAATCACAGAGCGCGCAAATATTTGTTTTGCGACAGAAAAACACTGAGCTGCTCTTATCAGCGCGCAAAAAGTTTCCAATCTCCATGCAAAAGGTCCATTTACTGGGCAAATTAATCATCCTTCAATGGCAACTTAATTACCCACTGGGGCAGCAGCAATTGCGCAGGCTTCGTCTTCCTTTTACTTTTACTTTTGGTCATTTCATTAAGCTAATGCACAGACGACGGAGCGTGGCACTAAAAATAGCCTCAGCAACCAAAAAAAAAACCGGCTAACTGATAAGCTTCAGAGCCAGTTGACCTTAAGAATCCAGATCTGGAAATGCCGGAGAGCAATGAGCTGGAAACACTCCTCTGCGGTATTATGAAAAACAGCAATGAATTGAATTAAATTGTTGATTTTCGAACGACGAAACAGTTTCTGTAAACAAAATGATTATACCTGTCTGCCCCCCCGCCTAATCAAAATGTTATTACAGTGCAAAAATGCTATGTGATAAGATCCATTATCATCATCATCATCATCATCATCATTGTGAAGCGAAAGTTTAAACTGAAATGATGAAATCAACGCAATGATTTGCGTATGCTTCGAGAGAGAGAGGAAGCTTTTGTTAAAAGCTTGTGATTAGCTCTCATAGTTTATGTGCGTTAAATGGGTCACAGTTAGTTTCAAAGGGGGGAGAAGTGCCTTGACCTGATTTTGAATATCAATCCTATGCTTTATACATAAGATTGTAGGCTAAACACAAAAATCCCCTTCTCCGTGTGTTCAAACAAAGAGATCAGTCCAAACGACATACAACACCTTAGTCTCACGGTCTTCACACCCAAAGAGACCTTTGAACCCATTCAATCGTCAAGACATTATCCCCTCTAATTCATTTCTTTTCTTTCTATTTAAAATTAAGGATCCAATCACTAAGCGTCTTTTTTGACTTACCAATCAATTAAGATCATTTTATAAATTTAAATATCCTTTGGACTATTTTTAGCTCCATTGGATAAACATCCAAGACTCATTTAACATAAAAGGGATTTTTTAAAATAAAAAAAAAACGGATGCAAACCGGTTCAAGAAACCGATTCTATCCGCTTTATTGGGTCCCTTAAACTACACTGTGAATCTAACCTTTCAAAATTCAACCTCCTGAACTTTAACCCAAACCGCAAAATGCTACCGAAGGCGTAGGAGGAAATTTTAAAATAAAATCAAGTTTTTTTTCGTGATGATGGTACCAGGTATGTCCAGGCGTGGCCAAGGCTTGCGCCATGAGAGCAATCTGCTTTTTACAAGCCTTAACCGTGCCTACCTGTATACGATTCTTGCTGTGCCAATTTCAGCTCATTGACAAATAACATCAACCACTTACAACCCACATCTACCCACTATACGTAGCTCAATTTATCTTTATGCTAGATAAAAGTATTCAGAGACCGTTAATATTTAAAAAAAAAATACTAGATTGTCGATGTGTACTGAGAAAATCGCGCAGAACTTCGTCAAACGGTATCCAAATTCATTGGGATAACAACCGTTCGACGGGGAATTAAATGCGCTTTTATTACAAACTTTAAGGAAAAATCGCATAGAATAAAATAGTTAAACCAGTGATGGCCAAAGTACAAATTTCTCAAAAAAAGTTTAAAATGCCAGATCTGTAAGTCGCATTTCTCAGCCATCGCGTTATATTAGTCAAACCATTGATTATAATGTTTTAGATCTCTCTCGTGGCTATCGGAATTGTAAAGGTTCTGAACTCTCTGTCGGTCCATTCGCGAGTTATATCAATTAATTTGAGGTAAAATAACAAAAAGCGGGTTTTGGGCCATAACTTCAGATTTTGGGGGTCCCCGAGGAAAACCAAGTATGAGGAAGTGCTATACGCGACCTGCTCTACAGCGTACGCTATGCCATTACCCAGGTTATTTCGCACTGTAGCACTGTGTAATGAAAGATGCCTTTTTAGAAATCTAATCCATAATTTGATTTCGGGAAGTATTGAGAAAACATAATTCAAGTTGGATAAAGGAAAAGTTAATCTCGTAAGATTATGTTTTCAATATACAAAGTCCAGGCTATTTTAAAAGACTTTTTTTCTATTTCTTTCGTCTCCTGAACAAAAATGTTATTATATTTTAAAGTAGAGGCAAAAATCACACAACTATCAAACAACCTATGAACCCAGATTTGAATAAACACCTTAGGCTTGGCAAGTATATAAATTAATATGTAATTAATTAAAGCAAGTGTACTAGAATTCGATAGTAAACGCACCTTAGGATTCCAGTTTAAACGACGAAAGACTATAATACTTATGTTTATTTTTTCATCTATAGAAAATTCAATCCATTGTTTCAAAAATTCGTAATAAAGATATCATCTCATTGATTTAGCAGACTTTTCTTTATGGTCGTCCTTCGATGACTCACCTCAACTTATCCCTTTTTCACAAAAGGAACGGCTTAACAGAACTGTCCCTAGCCCAATGAAACAATGTTTCAAACTTGTTCGACAAATGTCTTGATTAGGTATTCTCCGGTGATTTCTCTTGTCTAACTATCTCCCCTTTTAACACCTGAGGTTATCTATCGCTCAACCGATATATTTATTAGAAGAAAGTGTTTTCGTAAAACTAAGTACAACAATATTAACCTTGAACTCTAGAAGATAGACTGGTCCTTCTTTCACTCTTATGTGAATTTAGATAACCTCTGGAGCAACACTATAGACGCATTTTTTTTTTTAAGGGTACGCATAGAAAGAGTAAAGGTAGAAAAACTTTGCGATTATCGTTTGAAAGAAATAAAAAACATCAACACTCTGAGTGCAAAAATTAACCGTTATGTTTCATTTTCGTTTTATGAGAGTTTCCCTACTATAGAATAGGGTTGTCGATATTTCTCAAAGTATCAATATCTATAATATCAAAAATAAAAATTTTCAATATCGATATTTAATATATCGGGTCCAAAAAACATCGATATATCATTATTTTTGAAAGCTTAAGAAAACTGAAAAGTTTTTATGAAACGTCCTTTCTGCTAAATGACCATTCTTAGTGGCTTGAAGATTTAAATGATTTAATTTTCTGAATCAAGATTACAGTTTTGGGGGTTTCGATTTGTATAGGCGAAAGCTACGGGAAATTCTAAGAAATTTTTACCAAAAACCCATGGGTCTTAAATAAATTCTAAGCCGGCGCAAATCGATCTTAAATTATAAAAAGATATTAAAAGATTTTTCTTTTCGAACAAGATTGTAAAAAAACAATTTTATTTTATTTAAGTAAATGTGAAGAAAATCTTACCAAGAAACCATGGAACTAAAATATATTCCTTGACCGCACAAATCGACCTCAATTAAGACATTGAACTATTTTTTCTTTTTCAACAGGACTGAAAACACATTTGTATTTATTCTCCTTAGAAATCGCACTTCTATGAAGAAATAACTTTAAGAGAAGAAAATCTATAATAATACCGTACCTGGGTCAAGATGAATGGAGGAATTCATTTAAGACCCATGGTATCTGTTTGAAATTTTCTGAAGATTACGTTTTTTCTATACGATGATTTTGTGAAGAACAAAATCGACAGTCTTGTTATGACAATTTGCTCCTGTAATCGATAATCGCCTACATCGGCACAAAAAATATATCGAAATAACCCTTATCGTCTAACAAAAATATCGATATATCGATAAAATATTGACAACCCTACTAAAGAAGCACCATTTAATTACTGAAAAATAGAATGGATAGGAGAAATAAGCAGCGATCGATTATCTTTAAGTCTTGAAATATAAAAGTTATTGGACTATGCAAATTAAAAGTTAGGATCAAAGAAGAAAGCTATTCCTTGCAGTCTGGGTAGGTAGGTGCACTGAAATTGGTGATCATAAAAGATTTCTTAATGTGTAGAGGAAATGAAAAAATGATCTAAAACCTTAAGGAAAGATATAATTGTAAGTTTGTAACATTATTTTCTCAATCAGCGTTGGGCAAGGAAAACTGGAGCAAAAACAACAAACTAAGTAACAAAAATTAAACGCAAAAACATAATTTGCCCACGATTTGTTTTTTTCTTGTAACTGAAAGTATTTTTTACTCCCCCTATTCAATGTGAACGCGATAAAATGTATTCTGGTTAAGTCAGATACCTTTAAAACTGTCTTCTGATGCAGAGGATATTCATTTAAGAAATAGGTTAAATCGCCTGAAACTTATAATAGACTGCGGTCAGCAGTCGAGACTAAACTTATTTCCAGCTATAATACACTACTTATAACTCATTTCTTGCTTGATACTTTTAAAACTAAAGGTACTAATTGGACAAGACCCGATGATAAGTATACAAATTGTAAATGATTTGAGGCCCCCTTACTCGGTTGACATAAATATTTACTTTGGCAAAGAACTTTTTGTAAATAAGAAGGCTCTTCGAGTCCATCTTCAAAGCTAGTGTAAATGAAATTCTACTGAAAAAAGTCTGGATACTTGGGTTACCAATTATCAAACTTTAACTTTACAAAGCGAAAAGAAAAAGGAAAAGCGAAGAAGTGGATTTCAGGCAAAGAACAGGGTAATGAAGTCCTTGTATTTGGATTGATAAATCATGAGATGCTAAGAAATGGCTGTGTACAGTGTTTTTGTTTTTGTTTTGGGTGCGCCCTACGACTACGTGAGGGACTACAACAATATTAGATTAACTTTTGACTCTATATGTACCTTCAAATCTTCCTCAGTTAGTCAGGACTGGTGTATGTTTGTGTACTACACAGAAGTGTAATACGCGGATGTAGGTCGAGTGTAACGAAATAGTAGGAAGGAAGGGTAAAAAGTTCAACAATTAGTTTTAAATACGAAGGAGAAGCTAATGCGTCTGGAGGAGCCCAATTAAAGCGCTACATATTCAAAGACTTGCACTACAAACAAATAGGTTCTATGCGAGAATTGCCAAGTAAAAGCCAAAGCCACTTACAGTAGAGTGCCGCCAAAATTTGATCAAATCGTGTATATCCGTGGAGGCGGCCAATAGCATAAAGTCGCGCCACTCATTAAAGCTAATATTGAGGCTGCCATCTTTGTCCATTCTGTGGAATAAGAAAAGAAAATTAGCTAAAATCAAATATATAACTCTGGTCAACCCACCTGGTGAGCAATTTTCTAGCCTCCTCCAGGTCAATGTCCAGGCCTAGGTCCTTGAAAGCCGAAATCAGTTCCTCCAAATCCACTTTGCCTGCAGGAAAAAATAAAAACATTACTTCAGGTTTCAATCGAGTCACTCACTTAACACTCACCATCACGATTTTTGTCTAGATGCGAGAACTGCAGGCATAGATTTTTCTCGTGCTCCCGCACATAGTGAAGGAACTCGGCAAAGCCCACATTGCCGCTTTGATTCTTGTCCGACTGTTGCAGGAATTTCTGTAAGTGAAAGGAAGAGGAAGGCAACATAAGAAAAGTCATTAAGATAAATCAATTCTAATGATGAAGCGTAAGAAACCCTAAAAATTTCTTGGCAGCCGTTTGCATTATGCCACCATGGTAATAGAATCGATTTTTTGCAGATAAAATTATGTGAAAATGTTGGCACGTTTTGGTGGACGGTGATTTATAAAAATATGCCAAATACCAAACACATGTTTGCTACCAATTCTATCTATAATCGACTTCACATCAAATTGGCGTAAAAAACAAATCCCTACAAAAATAACTGGATTAATTTCTCATTAATAAATTACAAATCAAGATTCCATTAGCGATAAAAACCTTATTTAAACAGGCAAAATGAAATTATTGAATGTATGAAAGCATTAACTTTGGATTAGACCTGCTATTTTTAAGGTCTTGGTCTCACCCCCTATCGGATGATAAAACAAAAACAAAAGTTATAAAAGTTCAGTTTTAACTGGCGCGTTTAGGCCCTAATGTTTCTGTAAATAACTCGTACGCTCTGTTTCCTCTTATCATATGTTTCTTTCATTTTTTATTAGTCGCAGTTGATTTTATATAAAAAAAAAACTGTACGAATTTGAAAAATTAAATACTACTAATGTTATTCCAAAAGGTGACTGAAATTGAAATGAACAAATAATATTGTTGTTCGTCTTTTTTTTCTCAGTTTTACTCCTACGCGTTTCTGCAATTATTATATTATAAAAATAAATCTTAAAAAATTTCAAATTGAAATAAAATTTCTTGATTTTGAAAACTATTAATTTTACAACAAATTTAAGCTTAAGAAATGCTCAGAGACCTACTTTTTTCATTTTGCCGTTTTGAGGTCCGGCCCAATGAACATATTCGGCCAGGTTTCGAAGTTCTAAAAAATTTGTTCTGTTTATTAGAAATTTTTTCTTAATACCGGGGCATATTTGAAAAAAGGCCAATTCTTTAAATTGATGTGAAAGTACTATAAGAATTTTTTTTAAGTTTAGAGTAAAGCGCTTAAGCTTTATACAAACTTCGGAGCATAGATGCAGCACTGATCGGTCTGAGAGCATCCCCATAGCGGGCCCCAGACAGTCAATCGCTCATCAAATGCGGTCTTCAAAAAGACCGAACTTTTAAAATCTCAGTTCAAAAGGTTGCAGACTCAGGAGAGCGCCAGATTTAAGCATAAACAGAGAGTGAGTCAGCGTGAGAGAGAATGAGAGAGGGCATACAGTTTTTCGCACACATTCATATTGTTAGCCGAGCCTAAGCTGTACGCTTACGCACCGACGCATACATACGAAGAAGACCTTTTGAATGCTTGAATTTTGGCAAAAGGGCCCGAGACAGACCTGACAGAAAAAATAAAAATAAATGTGTTTCTATCCTTTCACAACCAAAAAGAGGCAGAGAGCGTAGTTGATGATTGGTTAAAGACCTTTAATGAATGTGCTCGCACGAAGGCGGTTGTTTTCTGACACAGGCAAACGGGGGACGTATGTTTTTAATGTTAGCGTATCCAAACGAAGCGATTATTAATTTTATATGCTTTCGCGCAGATTTTCAAACTTGAAAACTTTCAACTATGAAAACTTCGGCTTAGACGAATTTAGCTTGGCTTTCTCGTTTTAATTAGTACATTTTCGGCTATTCTCTGCCTTTGCGTTTTGAAAGTGTCTGAATACTAGGGTTGCCGAATATTTTTAAAATATCGTATCAATGATATTCTCTGATTTGAAAAAATATCAAATGATATTAAATATATTAATTTTAAAACATCGATATATCGATATAATTGATATTTTAATTTTTTTTCCTTTTTTTACCAAAAAGAGGAAATACTCTGCCCCAAAATTAAAAGATATACGGCCATGTTCTCAATTCCACTTCCACAAAAGTTTTGTGATTTGGAGTGCAAATTTAGTACTAAAACCGGTTTTAAATCACAGAATTTTTGTGGAAGTGGAATTGAGAATATGGCCGATAGTCTATATTAAGCAAACATAACAATATATTCCATGAGATTCGAGTTTTCTATGTTTAGTTCCAATATTTGGGCTAAATTTTACATGTTTCTTAAAAATTCGTGGAAAGAAATGGGGAAGAGATTTTGTAATTTGTTTTTTGTATTTGATTGTACAATTCATTATAAAAAACCCAAAATTAAAAATTTGTGAATGCGAGGGCTGTTCAAAAAGTTCTCGGGATCCAAAGTAGGCTCTTCCAAAAAAAGATGTGTCGATGGTACCCAAGTTTCCGGAGTTACAATTATCAGATGGGAAGTTTGTTAGTACGAATGCCATTATCGTTCGTAGCAGAATTGTGAAAATAAAATTGAATTTAAAAAAAGTGCAGCCTTTTAAAAAGGAAAATTGACCTTTGACCATTTTTTTACAGTCCAGTGTACAAAAAAATAGTAAGAACTTTTTTTCTCAAAGATAGCCACGTTAGTTTTGCGTCCATAAAGCCTTAAATCATCAAAATCAGCTCGGCAGAACTTGAGAAAACGTGGGCACCATTTTGAAAACCGTGGTTTCGAGTGGTTTAAAGTTTCAAGTAATTTAAAAATAGCTTTTTTTACCAAAATCATTGGTCGACAACAAATAAGCTATATAATCTAAGGTATTTCGCATATCTAAGCTAAAAAACAAAAACAAAACAAAATTTTGGAAAAAAATTTTATAGACCAGAAGAGGGCCTTAAAAGTCCTTAAAAAGACGCGTCGCTTTGACGCATATGGCGCATTTTATAGCAGAAGCAAGTCGCTCCGAAGGCACTGGGGTAATAAGATACCTTACGACTAGTCTGGATAGTCCCGTCATTTCCGCCTTATGCGAATTCCAGAATATTAAGGGATAACTCTTCCATGATGTTTGTTGCAACCTAAAGTATAACTTCAGCCCGCTATTTTGCGACTCTTGGGCTTGCATAAAGTCAACACACGGGACATTAGGTCGTGCAAACGCTTGCTTTAAATACTTTTCTGCACAAATTACACTTGGCTGTGCCTTTTTTTATGCGGCTCCAATTTGTTTTTATCAAATTTGAATCCATTTTCTGTCTCTTAAATGCGCTTGCGCTCGTTACCCAGATCAAAGAGTTACCAACGCACAAATATCATAAAATATCCCAAAAAAAAATCGATATCCGATATTTGGTCAAAAAAAAAATCACGATATAAATATATCAGTCTTAAAAAATATTTTCGACAACCCTACTGAATACTCAGCATCCATTTTAAGTGTTTTTTTTTCACTTTAGCGAGTTCTCTTCTGTTGAATTCCTAAGATAATGCCCTTTTTTATTCCTATAATCCCACATTAAATTAAAATTTACATTTACAAATTATCTTATATTTACTAGAAATGATCAGCAAAATCTGAGAAGCTTCAGAGTCAAAATTATGATTTTTAAATTAAGACCTTCAATTTTAGAAAAGAAGCTCTCTCCTTGGTATACAAATCAGCAATGGCAGTTTGTAACAAGAAGAAAACCATGTTACAACTAATACGGTATGATGTTGCTCTCAGTGCCCTTTCTTTTACTTAGTACTTAGTAGCACTCACTCTCCCTCTCGCGCTTACAGCAAAAGTTGTGGGCAAGGTGACGTATTCCGTTGTGGGGAGGGGTCTTAATTTTATTCAACTCGCTCTCTCGGCTCTCTGAAATAGACGACAGTTGCTCTGAGAGGCAGATGCTAGGCATCGTAAGGCCCCTCGAAAGACAGCAGCTGTGGGGAATACGTCACCTTGTAAGTAAATTCACCCTGGTTGTGGAAGTACGCTCTCTATTGTTCTCTCGTTGTTGCTGTGGTAGATTCTAAGTGTCTCTGTTTTGTTTTTTTTTTTTTTGCCGAGTCATAGGCAAAGAACTGTAAATGAAATGTTGGGTGTGGGTGTGTGCTCTGAAACTCTTCTCTGCATCTGTCTCTGCCCCCACATCACCAATCTTCCCCCTGTCATCTCTCTGCCAACCGTCTTTGTGTGTGTGTGTGTGCCGAGCCACTGCACAAAGCAAACACAACCACAAAATATGGTTGGCATCAGCGTCACGTAACGCTAAAATCAAATTTTACTCCTACTAAAATCGTTCGTAATGTTTCATCAGAACAAAAAAAAAATTTCTAACATTCAAAACCTGTCACAATTACACTTAAAATATGTCAAGAAACACAAAAACAAAACACGAAAAAAAAACAGCGAGATTCATATTTAAATTAGCTTCGACCCACTGTGCTCGGACATCAACACTATTCTATTAATAAGACATTGTCTTGGGGACCATAGACCTATGCAAAAACATTAGCCAACACACACACACACACACACACTCACATATTTACAGTTTTGACAAATAAGACACCGAGAAATGTGCAAAGATCATCGGATTTTTTCGTTTTTGTTTTGCGGCATTTGCCAAAACAATTTTGTTTACAATGAATTCTGACTGCAATGAAACGCTGACTGAAAGGCGAGGCCTGTGCCCACATCTGGCCAGTTTATGTTAATTTGGACTCACCTCCGCGTAGACACTCGACATGCCAAACTCGTGCAGGGCGGCCGACAGGTCGTGTATGTCAATTTTGCCATCGCCATCGCGATCCAATTGGTTGAAGATGCGCTCGAGGCGCTCCTCATCCTCAATGGGTATCTCCGTGGGCATAATGGCCAATGGTATGGCGTTGGGGCCAGAGTTGGAGGAGCCGGTGTTCTGTGGTGGCAACATTTCCATGTTGGCGAGATGCGCATGCTGCAGAGTGAAATTGTGGTGCGAGCTGTGGTCATAGCTGGTAGCTGTGGCAAGATGATGATTGTTGGCATGGGCCTGTTGAGCCTGCCGAGCGTAGTTGTGGCTGTTGTTGTGACTTGAAGTGGCTGGATTGGGCGTTAAATCCTGGTCGAGGCGTGGCTGCTGCTGCTGCTGCGAACTTACTTCTAGGGATGCTTCCGAACCAACTTGCTTTCTGACCATTCTCCCTCTCCAGTCGTCGCGGATTTGCTTTGTGTGTTTGGAGCGGAGTTACTTGGTTGTTGCTAGGCGGAATTTGGCTGAGGGTTTGTGGGTTTCTTTGCTGGCAGGTTCTCAGTTTCTATGGGCGGCACGGCATGTTGTTGGGGTCTGTTCTGGCCTGCAAAAATATAAATATAGAAATTGAGTTTATGTTTGTTTATTAGAAAGGGGAGAATGACAATCGAGTCAAATTTCAGATGAAGTCATCTTTGGGGCATTGATTTTTTTTTTTGCCGGACGGAACCTAGACCGTGGAGCCCAAGGCCAATAGCATTTCCGGCAGAAACCTTGAAAAATAGTGTCAGCTCCACGCACTGCACAAACACACACACACACACACATACACATACTCTCACGTGTCCCTTTTTTTGCAGAAGTGGGTGCGGTGGTGGGGGCGTTAGGAATTAAGGGCAGGGCAACATTTAAACTTTCTATTTGCTTTTGAAAATTTCTCTAGCCCTGAGGCATGACTCAAAAATTTCACTTAAATTTATTGGCTGCCAAATTGGCAAAAATTTCTCGCCCGTCGAATTTTCACACACGCACGCACACTCACACACAACTCTGGATATGGATATGAGAGAGATATGCCGAGGAAAGCAAAACTCCCGTTTAATTAGCCATGTCTCACGTACGTACTGTGTTATGAGGTGGTGGGGGGAGATGATTAAGTGCTCTTTTTCTTGATTTTAATTAGAAATAGAAATACTTTTGTTATTAATAAAACGTTAAATTTACGGGCAGCTGAATATCCGACTCGGTCAGTTTTTAATTAAAAATGTTTTCTGCGATGTGCGTCAAAATAGCGACGGATATTTAGCGACGATTTGGAACGATGGAATCTGGAACACTGGGGAAATTTTTATTTTTAAAATTTCACGTCAAATAAAGACATAATTGAGCAACTGCAAATGCAGAAATGTTAAGAAAGACGTAAACTATTGTTTTAATTGGGCGGTGGGTGGATTAAAGCTTTTTGGGTATTAAAAATCATGTGTTGAAAAATTGACTTTCCACTAAAATGCAAATAGCTCAATTCGCGTAGGGCAATGCACGATATATCAGCGCATTCGCCATGGTTTTAGCTGTTTTTCAGTGAAAGGCTCATTAAAATCATGTGGATCGTTTTCGAGATATCTTCATTTTTGTGAGACCACCTACCTTGTCCGCCCATACAAAAAACACCTGTTTGGCATAGGGTTACAAATGTTCATTAATATCTCGACTTACAGCTCGCGTAGCGCAATTCGCGGCATACCTGTGAATTCGTCATGCTTTTGACAGCATTTTAGTAAAAGCTAGATCAAAATCATGTGGAGCGTTTGGGAGAAAAGTGATGTTTTGTAGACACACTAAATCCACCAATTAAAAGCCCGCGCCTGAAATGGAACTCGCAAAAACGTAGTTTACTCATAACCTACGTAATTGAACTCGCAAAAACGTAGTTTATTCCTAACCTACGTTATTGAACTCGCAAAAACGTAGTTTACTCATAACCTACGTAATTGAACTCGCAAAAACGTAGTTTATTCCTAACCTACGTTATTGAACTCGCAAAAACGTAGTTTATTCATAACCTACGTTATTGAACTCGCAAAAACGTAATTTACTCATAACCTACGCGGTCTTGGCACAGTGTGACCATAACTGGCATTCTTGGAAGGAAACAGCGCACGAAGATCTTTTCAAGGAAGGATAGAAGGCTATTCAGCCTGTGGAGTCAGAGTAGGAGGGTGGTATTCTACTCTTGGGTAAGAGAACCATTCTGGCTTTCTTACAGGGTGATGGTCGTGTTGTCAACGTTGTCAATGCCTGGGGCTGTACGTATCACCAGATCCTTGATTTCCCCTATTACCTCAGGGAAGGTGATTGGTGGAACTGGGAGGGCCATTTGGAGGGAGCCATCAAGGTCATCTGAGACTAATTGGTGCCGGCGGGGTAAGGAGATTTCGTACAGCTTCCGCTCGGTCCTGTGGTGTTATAGCCCTGGAATCATCAGGGCGTTGAACTGGGAACTTTGGCGCCACTTGCCGCTTGCATCGTTTCTTAAGCTTCCAAACGCTAAATTGTGGCTCAAATCCGCAGCAGTTTTCTCCAGCCTTACGCCTGAGTGTGGGCGGAACTTTCCTTACTCTGTTGGAAATTCTGCGGTTGGTCCGGGGGTCATTTGTGCGGATATATGTACTCTCTCCATTGCCGCTTTTTAAAATATCACCTACCACAGCCACAGAGTTGTGTCCAGTAGAGTGTCTTTCGGGTTGATAGATTTGGCCAGCGGGGGGAATTGGCTTCAGGGCAGTGTATTGTAAAATTAAGGTCTGGTCTGAATTTTCTCGGTTCAAAAAAGATGAAAGATTCTATTACACTTTTAAAATAAATAAAAATATGGATGTTTCGATATATCGATAATATTTTCGAAAACCCTAATGTTGACCCATCCATTGTTGAGAATTTTAAAGGATAGACCTTGGTTGTTCAGTTTATAGAAGAGTGTTCGTCTATAAAGCAAGTAAACATTTTTCTTTTGTACACTGTAGCTGCTCCTATTGCTGGCACTTTTAAATTCGATAGCATATCGATAGAAAATCTAGCCTTTTAGCGTAAATAAAGCTATAGCTAGAGACCATATATTGCTGAGAACTTTGGAGGATGGAACTTGGTGGTTCCACCCACTTCCCGCCTACATCCCATCCACTTAACACCCAATTTCCGCCCAGATCCAACCCACATCCCCTCACTTCCCACCCACTTTCCGCTAACTATTAATGACTGTTATTGAATATCTTAACATAGCTACAAATCTAGGTATAGCCTTTAATGGTACTTTTTCATGTAGCAAATGCAACTGGAAAGTTATATAGTTGTCTTAGGCATCTAATGCTTGTGGCAAAATCGGGTCTGACTTGAACCCTAGATGAAATGACCAAATTTCTACATTTTTGATTGGACTCTTGAATCATGGATAAATGGACTGAAAATTCTCATCATCCTACGTAGCCAGTTAGGGAATATTTGTCATATAATATATACATTACAACTTTATACTGTGTGGCCAATGCTGGTTTATAAGATTCTCTCTTATTGTATTGGGAAATAATGAATCTACAATCTAAAGCAGTGTTCGGCACCGTTTAATGTTCTATGTATACAAGTAGAGACGTCCATCCTCTGTAGCAGCGGCGTCGATACACTGACACTATACGAGCGTACGCTGCTCTCTTTTGCACTAACAAACATATGCTAACTGAGAGCGCCCTCGCGTGTCTGAACGTACACATGCAAAGGCAAAATAAGCATGTGTGTTTTGCCGGACACTGATCTAAAGTAGTCTTTTGCAGAATTCGCACTGAAACTTGCCCAAAATGTAATTCTCTCCAGTAGTATTCCTGCAAAAACTTTCATAATTGCGTTTAGACCCGAGATACCCAGTAGCGGATCCAGGAGGGGGGCTAAAGGGGCTGAAGCCCCCCCCTTAGAGCTCAAATATATTAATTCACCAAATATATGGAAAGAGCAATTTTAGTAATCGAGGATTTCAAAAAAAGTTCACATTGTTTCTAAAAGTCATAAAGACCGATCGTTAAAAATCGCGAATATTTCCATTAGTTTTGAATAGCCATTCTAAACGTGGAAACAGTTTAAGTGAAGTTTGAGAAGCAACACATTCCCTGAGTTACTGCTTACATCAGGGTTCACCAAGAAGACAGCTCAAAAAAAGTGACTTTCTAACACACAGTGAAGAGTGACTTCGGCAAGCATTCGGTGTAAAGTATCGGAAAGCTGGCAACTCCCTGGCATGACGACGAGATTTGGATTGGCAAGATATGTCAACTAATTCGTCAGTTGAGTTTATGATTTCTTTGTGAACGTTTACCAGCGCTTGAACTTTTTCCTGTTTAGTCTGTCCTCAAACATATTGACACGAGGGTCGAAAACAATTGCAACAATATAACAACGTTCGAAAAAAAATGATTGAATTTCTTCGATTTTATGAGCTGTAGTGCCTCGAGTGCCGTCTGGGCTTTTTTACCTCTGAGTACTCACAACTCCTGCGCCACATAATAAATTCATGTGACATGCTCGGTTTCGGGGCAATTATTTAAGTCCCCCACAAAAATATTGTCAGCTTCTACAATTTTTTGAACTGTTGTGCTTGGTGCAAGTGCTGGATTCAAACGCTCAAGAGCCAGAATGTCAAGAAATTTTGGCTTAAATCTTACACACAAAAAATAAATCCACAGTTTTTTCAATCGCACTCATGAGTTTTGCCGCCATCATGAGGACTTGCTGCTCCTATTATGCTTAGGCTTTTCTAATGCTCCAATAATGAAAAGCAGAGTTCCTCACATAGCCCCTTGAAGCCGACCACATAGAATTTTTAATATTTTAATCCGTCCGATTACTTCCTAAGTTGAAGTAACTCTATCGGGTTTGTCCCAGAAATCTCTAGAGCTTTTCGTATAAACGTTAGCATTTTATATTAAAGCTGTTTGAGTTTATATGTTAAAGGGCTCAAATATGCACGGCTACTAAATTAGTGGACAAAAGTTGAGCGATTTGAAACCGCCTGATTAAAGCCAAGTAGATTTGATGCGTACGGTTTTTCTTCCACAAAATCTAGTTGGCGGTCTGATTCTTGGCACTTTGCAAATAAAGTAGTTCCAGTTTAGTTTGAAGTGCAATCGTTTATACGAAAATCTCTAGAGATTTCCAGGACACCCCTTTATATAATTTTTTGCTAACATTAAACATCTGAAAAAAGTAGTTGTTAGTCCTTTGTCTCTTCGTATTTAACGTACTTTAAAGTTTTTCGATATCATAGCGCTTTCAAAAATTATTTCCCAAAAATTATTAAGAAAATTTTTGTTTTGCACAATATTTACCATCATAATTTCTTTTAGTTTGAAAATAGCAAAGAAGTTAGAGTGTATAAATGATTTAAGTCAGCTTTTTGTTAATTTAAAGACATCTTGGAGGTTAATATTGTTGAAAATGTAAAAAAATTACGTAAATATCTATAGTTTTTGGCCTATAACAATTAAAAGCGCAAATGATTTTACCAACCATTTTTTCTGAGACGTTTAATATCAGGTGCCAATTTTTCAGAACTATTTAAGTTTGTGGAAAACCCTGATATTATTAAAACTAAACACATTTTTTCCATATTAAAATCTATCTTATGAGCAAAATCAAAACTTCGTGTTTGGTTTTTCTGTAAAGTCTCTCAATGCAGCTTACATTAAAAAAAAATTTGGTTAGAATAGGATTCTGAGTGTGGCCTAAAAACTGTAAAGAATTTTCTTTTCAATTTTGTGAAAATATCTTGTAAACGTGCTGGGGGAAAACGGACAATTTTTTTCAATTCAACGAACAAAAATACATATGGAAAAATTTATATCTTCTCTGTTGCAAAACTGTGGTCTTTTTTGTAAGCCTGAGTAATTAGATCAAGATGCATTTGATATGAAATATTGCCGGAAACTTAAGTTATAAAAAAACAATTACGATTTTCGGGCCAAAATATCGCCCTAGTCGTCATGCTTCATTGGAAGGGGCACCCCTGTTTGACGCCTTGGTTTGAGGTATTATATACATGCATGAGATTTGGCTACAATACGATACCAGAAAAAGACTAAAATTACACAAATAAATATGCAGTTTTCGTTGTAAAATATTTTTTTTGAGCCCCCCTTAGCCAATTCCTAGATCCGCCACTGGAGATACCTCAACAAATGCTGGGCTTCCGTTTGTATTCCTTCCAGAATCCACCTAGTTCTCCTGTGAAGCAGTTACTTATACATATACATATATATTTTCAATTCTCATTCATCTGCCCTCCTCATACAGCATAATATTTAAGCTAAGTAATTCGTTTAGAAGTTCTAGATAAAATTGGTCTAAATTCTGGAAATAATTATGAAAAAGTTGCACTTAAAGGGGAAGGGGGAAGTGGGATAATATCTGTTTGTCTGACAATTACATTAAATGCGCGTACAACAGCTTCTCCAGAGGACAACAACAAACTAAAAAATTACACTGTGGTTCGGATTTTCGTCTAATTCATCAACAGATTCCAGGCATCATCCTCGGCAGCATTGGCTGTGGCATTGTTGGTGGACTTGGACTTGACATTCTTAACATCCAGATTCTCAAAGCCTTCGCTCAACTTTTGGGAGGTGTCCTGCAATTTTAGGTTGCGGCGTACACTTTGGCCGCCTGAGGGAGCATTCTGATAAGAGGTCTCCGGGCTTTGGTAATTGGTGGAAGTATCAAAACCGCTCCAATCGTCATCAGCAGTTGTGGCAGTGCCCAATTGTTGGTGATACGAACTGGAGCTGGTCAGTTGGGTTTTATGATTGGCATTCTCCTGCCAGCCACCCCAGTCTGCGTCACTGACACCGCTCTGCTGGGCCAGATTGCCACCCACCGAATGGGAACGCTGATAGGCCTGATCCTCAAAACTGGGATCCTGATAGCCGCCTTGAGGCGAGGAAATGTTGCTGCCAGACAAATTATTCCAGCCACGTTTGCTGATGTCCGTGACCTGGTTATGAAAGAGACAAAAGGGTTTAGTCAAGAGCAAGGGGGAACTGCCATTTACCGACCTTGCTGGCCACATCTGTGACACCGCTCTGAACGGTTTCTAGCAAGGTGCCTTCTTTAATCTAAACAAAATGAAATCATAAGAAAATTAAGATTTTAAACTAGAAACTACCAGGAGATAGGGACTAAGGTAAGCTAAGCCCAACAAACCTTTGTTGAGGCCAAATTGACGGTGGTCACCGCCTTCTCCTTGGCCGTGCTGGCCAATTTGGTGGCATTTGTGGAGAATAAACTCCAGCCCGAAACCAAAGTGGATAGCGTAGAATCTATAAGCTCCTGAGATTGTGTTTTTGGTGGAGCTTCGCGTGTAAATCCGAAACCTGCATATTTTCCTCCCTGATTTGGGGGCAAGTGACTGGAAAATTTAGAAAATTAGGACACTTTCTTAACCCCAAAAATCTTTAAAACTTACTCTGGCCTTGAGGCATTCTCCACTTGACGCCTGCTAAAGAACTCTTCCTTTTGATCCTTGAACTCTTGCGTTTGGAACTGCTGATAGCTGGGGGCCTCGCAGCCACCATTCTGATAGCCTCCTCCTGCGGCCATGGACTGCCCACTGCTGCGGCTGCTGACATAGTTATTCCCACCTCCACCGCCGCCTCCGCTGCTGTTGCTATTTAGTCGCACCTCAGCCTCCTTTTGGGTCCAACTCTTGCCTTGAGCCAGAGTTGAAATCTTATCGCGGTACAGAGCCGCTGCTTTGGAATTATAGCGTTGCGTTATGGGTTTACTCTCATTCCAATCTGGCTGTTCCTCTAAGAATTCACGTGCATTACGATTACCGCCCGCTTTCATCTTTTCCAGCTCAATATCCTTCCACTTGTCCATGGTCACCGAACGCACAAAGGACAGGTGCACGCCCAGACTGCGATGTTTGCCCGAGCATTCCAAGCAAATCCATATGCCATAGGTAACCGATACCCATTGGGGATTGTGTGTGCCACACTCGAAGCATTTCTTTAAGCAAAGGGTTTGAGTGTGTGTGTGTATTCGTCTGTGTGTGTGTGTGTGAGTCAGTTTGATAACTTACCGAATTATCATCTTGGGGCTTTAGCTCTTGCAGCACTCTTCGCGTTCGGGGACTGGCCATGGCAACTCACCTTGTGGTTCTTTTTGTTGTTGGGGGAAAATATCTAATTTTTTTTTTTGCTGACGCTGGCAGCAATATTGAAAGGCAAGTAGAACTCCTAGTCTAAGCTGCTGCTGCTTAGGCTATGTATGACTTATCGTAGGCTTCCACACATTCAATGCAGCTAAGCATTTGTTGCTTTCAAGGGACTTAATAATTATTAAAATAATTGGCAAAAAAAATTTATTAAGCGTTCGCCCACTGGAACTATCGTTGGTGAAATATATCGATAATTTGACAGACCCTTAGCACCAGTTCGACAGCAATTACCGTTTCGGGTTAACGGGAATTAGACCGCAAATTTGAATTTAAGTTGTCAGCTCAAGAATTTGAAAATTGGTAAATTTGAATTTATGTAATCTGATTGTTACTAATTATGCAAGTTATTTGAAGATTCTTAACTCATAAATTTGACAAATTAATACGTTAATTAAGTCATGAATAGAAACCCTAGATTACAACCGAAACGAATTACCGTATTGGCTAACGGTTATTAAACTTATTTCAATTGGGTTTCTGTTTGGGCTACGGTACTGTACTCAAAAAAACAGCTTTGCGGTGACAGCAATATCTTTGGACTTGAAAATTCAAAATAAATAAAATAACCAAACGGAATTTGTTAAGATAATGGACGTGTTCACCATCACAAATCGATGACGAAAAAAAAATCGATGGATCCAGTTCGATTGTTGAGGTGAACGAATGTGATTTTGATCAAAATCAAAACGATAGCTTTCATGCATATTATTTTTTCCCTAAAATTTCATCAAAGCGTTCAACATAAGCCAATTAACTTTTTGTTTGTTGATGTTTGATGTATGCTGGTGAACAAGGCCATTGTAAAATCTAGATGGAATAAGAAAAATAATATTATTTGACAAAAGTAATCAATTTTTAACGCAGATTTCTCTTAATTATTTGAAAATTATTGCAATTATGTGAATATATATAAATGCATCGGTATTTTAGTATTAAGAAATGGAATAATGGTGGCACTGTGTTTTGGCGTTGAACAGTTACTCTGGACCGTAAGCTAACCCCCCCTGGGAATTATGGGTTCATTCCAAAAACCTGGCCAAAAGTCGAAAAAGTTTTTGATTTGGTTGAAGAAATGGAAAAAGTAATGACAATTGACATTTCAAGATATGTGAAGAAGAGGATTGGAATAGAGTAATTGATCATTATTATGATCACAGTGAGCTATCATCTTACTTCTCTATAAATATAAAAGAAAGTGACCTGATTCACTGACTGACTGATTGGTAATCATCGCACAGCCTAAACGGTAAGAGATAGAAAGCTGTTACTGTTAGTGGTGAAAGTGCGTACTAAGATGGGGTTTTCAAAAATTCCACCCGGAAAAGTCGGAAAAGCGAGGGAAAAGTTTGTATGGGATAAATGACATTTTTCATTCGATTGACTTGAAACTTGGTTTGTAAGCTTAGTACACGAAATAATTAGTGTTTTCCCGATTTTGGAAAATACGCCCACGAGGCAAATGGCCGGAAAATTTTGCATGAAAAAACTATTTTTCAACCGATTGGCTTGAAACTCGGTTTGTAGGGATAGAATATGATATAGTTTGAAATGTGATATTCCGAAGATATAAAATTTGACCTGACGGTCGGAAAATTCCCGGAAAATTCTGCATGAAGATAACTATTTTTCATCCGATTGGCTTGAAATTCGGTTTGTAAGGACAGAATACGAAATAGTTAAAAACGGGATTTTTCAATGTCGAGAAAAATGGCCGGAAAATTTTGCCTGCAAAAACTATTTTTCATCCGATTGGATTGAAACTCGGTTTGTAAGGTCGAAATGAGAATTCATCTGTGTTTTCATTTTCCAATGTAATACTCAAAAAAAAAAACCGCGAAATTTGCAAAATTATTCTAAAAGTAATTATTGAAACGCTTGATGATTAGATGACAATTCGTAAATAGAAGGTGATCCAATTGTCCAAAAAATAGCGCAATTTGCTAAATTAAAATTTTCATAGGACCTAAGATTATTATCAAAACTCTGAATAAATGCCAATTGAAGAAGTTTCGCGAAATTTGCAAAGTTTTATGAGTTTTAGGAATCATAAGATTTGATAGATGGCAATCGTAGACACGCAAATATTTAGATCGAACAGTTAAAAAAGACTCCAAAATTTTCAAAATTTTTACTATGAGATCGGATGTGTAAAAGCCACTTTCTAATTGGTATCAAAGCGAATCGGTCCAGTTGGAAATAGAAAATATATCATCAACGGTTTTACAAATTATTTAGATTAGGTTTTCAAATGTTAATGTTCTTCAGCTTGCGATTCAGCTCGTTAAATTCAGTATTTTACGCACAAAGAAGTCGCCGTAACGATGTGCGTCATCAATGTAGAAATCAAGCTCGGAGCCCGACTTGAAGGTGCCCTCCAGGCCACTGGTTCCTTTACTCCAAACCAAGTTGCGCATTTTGTGCTTAAAGCAGAGCGAACGTATCAACAGCTTGGACACATCATCATCGCTGTCTTTGGGATCAATGAAGGACGCCAATTTGATCAAGGGTAATGTGGTATAGAGCTTCAGATATGAACGGGTGGTGGGCAAATCCTTTTGCTGACGCACTTCATCCATAAACACCAACAATTGATGTTCCATGGGATTCTTCACATAGTCCTCCATGGGAGCATCGGCTGCCGGGGGGCAAGGACTGACAAAACGTGGGCAGGCAGAGACACCTCCAGATCACCGCACTGCATCTTAAACATGGCATCATGATAGTTATTTTCGCGCAGAACCTGCTGAATGGACTCGTCTATGCACTGAGGATGCAGGACCAAACAAATGGCCAACAGATGATACATCTGCTCTGCCTGCTTATTGATCTGATCGTTCTGATAGGAGCGGGTGCTGTACAGCTGCTTGGTGCGCTGAATATACAGCAAGATGTCGGAGAAGGTGCGTATGGCATCGGCATAGCAAAGCCCACATAGTAAAAGGTGGAAATCTGGCAGGCGGGTATGTGCGAATAGGCCGACTTCTTGTGGATCACATTGGGCTCGAGAACCTTGATGACCTGGTAATAGTCACCCAGCAGTGAGTGGACACGCAAAAGGCCCACCAAGGAGAAATAGCCCAACATTTTGTAGAAGGACAGCTTGCCAAAGTCTCCAGCCACAGTCTGGACATTAACACCTTGAGAGATGGCCTCCAGCTGCTTCTTGATGTTCGAGATATCCACCAAAGAGTGCAAGACATTCAAAATACAGAGAATGCTCCACAGCTGCTGGATCTCGTCCTGCGATTTGTCCGTCAAGCGGGCTCGATATTGAGCAAAGTTCTGGAACTGATAAACAAACTCATCGACCAACTCCCACAACCAATTGTCAGGCAGCTCCAGCATCACCGGATTCTGGGCCGAAATTATTAGATTAAAGAAATCGCAATAATTGAAGAACGAATTGATGCGTTGATCCAACTTGGGTCCACCAGGAATACGGGCTTGGATGTGACGATAGTACAGCTCAAAAACACTTTGTCGCTATCCACAATGGCGGACACCTCCTGTTCCTCGGGCCAAGCGGACTTCTCAAAGTGATGGTCACTGATCTGCGGGAATGTATTCTCATACATGTTCTATATGTCATAGAGATTCCCCTCCTTGATGGCCTGGCAGAAGTTCATCAGGAAATACTTGACATTCTCCGGCATCTCTCTCATACTCCAAATCCAATTGTGGACCCCCTGTGTGGGCATAGTCATCATAGAACTCTTGCCCGTTATTAGCAATTTCTCACCCAGGCTATCATTTTAAACTAAATTCGTTTTTAAATTAAAGTACCTTATACCTTACTTTTTGACAAGGTAAACGAAAACTTGGACCTAGATAAGGTAAAAGATTGTGGAATTTATGTACCAAGGTAAGCTATTTGATTTTGGTCAGCGCGTGTTTGTTGTTAAATGAATTGCAATGTGTGTTTAGTACAGGGTTGATCAACAAGAGCGAGGCTTGCCGTGAACAAGCTTCGTCCTGACCGCATCAAACGCCAGCCAGCGCTCTCAGTTTCAGCATGCGTTCGGCTCGTGTATGTGTAAATAGCGAAATGTCTTCGTCGCGTGACAAAGGCAAAGCGATTGCCCGCCGCTGATTTAAACCTTTGATAATATGAAGGTGAATACTGGAGGCGGGGTTAGAAATTAAATTTCCGCACGCTAAATGCAACACTTCCGTATACTGTGGTCAGTTTTACGGTTCATCAATTGGCTCAATCACACCACATACGGCTATTCACAACTTCACTGGCCTTACGCTTGACTTTGCTTGTGTCAACAGAGTATACAGCTTGTTAGTAGCTAACCAGCGGTTGATAAAGTAGTTCAGAGCTAATTTGCGTCGCTTTTTTTAGACTCTCACTCTTTGGTCTCGATCTTTATGACAAACGCTGATGTATCGAGTGCAGTAGTGTACAAACTCACACAATCAAGCATTGTGAATGTGTTGCGAAACACGAAGACAAAGCAAAACTACGACTGACCGCGTCTTTGACATTTCAAAATGAGCAACAAGCAAACGAACAAATGCAAGTTGCCAAGCGTGCTATTCATAGAACACAAGTATTCTCTCCTTATCTATCCCAGAGCTTGGCACATTCTAATCTATTCTTATCTACTACACTACGTCGGGACACTCACAGTAAACGAGTTTTTACTGCTCTCTTTTGCAATAACAATGAAGTGATAAATTTGCGCACTCTCGCGTTGCTAGACTCACACCCGCAACGCCCAAATGAGCATGTGTGTTTGGCCGGCCCCTGCTTTCTACGCGACGCCGTCACACTTATGAGTTCCTAGCCCTTGGGATAAGCTCTTGGCAAGTTCCACTGTGAGCAGTTCCGGTTCTAAACCGGGTATGCAATATAAAACGCTATATTCGCTTAACGGTTCTGATTCCATTTTCATTATAATTACCTATTCATATCTCAGACGGGAGTTCTGCAACAAATTTAATTAATTTTCCTTTTTTTTTTAGTGGCAATTTGGGGAATTACAGCTAATCATGCTGATCTGATTCTCAGCTCTAATTTCATTCATGTTCCGCCGTTGGCTGGCTGCATCTCTCAAATTTTGGCCAAGTCATGCCGACTGAAAGTTAATGAAAACAGCGATTTATCACACTCTTGACAGTAATCAATCTCCTACCGTCTGTCGGTCAGTTGTGAGTTGGTCCCAGAGATTGCTTACATGAGCGACTTCAATCCAAACAGACCGCGGGTGGCCCCGGCAAGGGAAAAGGAAAGGGTGCGAGTGGCGCCGCCAGCCACTCTCTAACCCGTAATGCCAGGTTAGCATTAGCATATAATTATGCATAATATTTTGTGCCTTGTCTGTGCCCAACGTTAATTCCATTTCAATTTTCAAAACTCGCGCATTTATTTAAGTCAACGCAAAACGCATTGCTATAATTTGCGTCGCACGCCCATGCGCAAACGACTCGATGGGCGGGTACCCCGATTATAATTGGACCGGCTGGCCACAAGGATGTGTTGAATTGAAAAGCCTGCCGGGTAATCCGATCGATCCTCCAAAGCTAGGGCTGAGTTATGACGCATGCTCGCCTAAAAGAGCCAGGCGTACCTGGCTGGGCGACCCGACGACGCTTTCAACAACTACTGCCGGACAGCCCCGGGTGGCAGTTGCTCCCAGTGTGCCAGTGTGCGTGTGGTCTTATCAGAAGCCGATGTGCACTCCCCAAACTGCCAAAAATGGCATTGCTGCGCATCCATTATCGCTCTGTCACTGCTCCAGAAGTATATTCCAAGTCCAACTGTGGCTGCGTCCGCCAGCTCCAGCTCCGCCCCACACACGCACACACAGCGCCACCGGGCATTTTGCACTTCGGAGCAAGTGGTCGTCCGACTCCAAATCCCACTGAGTTATTGTGTGGATATGATCAAATTATAGGCTTGGGTTTGCATTAAACTCGCATAGAATTCAATGATCAGGGACGGAGTGGCTTTCTAAAAGGGCTTACGGTGGGAAGGAAAGACCAGAAGGAGGTCATGTTAAACTAAAAAATTTCCGAAAAATTCATATGGCCCATTTTTGTTAATCTAGGTCAGAGATGGGCATGCACACATACCGTCACACTTTTCACACGCATACAAGCACATGCAAATATAAGTAGCTGTCAATGCTTATAGTGTACGTGTGATTTTTGCAGTCGGCCGCGGCAAAACCCTAATGCACGCGCTGCTTTGTGTGTGCATTGGAACGTCGCGAAGCGCCCATCTCTGATCTAGGTCAAAATTAAAGGGTTACGACGTCCTTCCGCCGACCTCAATCTTCTTTTAAAACATCATTCTTCGTGCGAGCTATGTCTAAACATTACACCGTGTCGAGTTGGTATTAGAAACGTCAGATTTTAGAGTGTAACTATATGGTTCTAACAGTCGAGCCATGTCTTTTACTAACGACATAGTCCAAAGTCGAATAATGCCAAGCCGTTTCGAATCGGAGCGCAGTTGTTAATTTGAACAAAATTCGGCATAGCGCCATAATTTTAGCCCATATATCCGACATAAGTCCGCTTATTTACCCCCGACATCATTTCGCGGTGATCCATGACGGAGCTATGTCATTTTGAAATGCCAAACAATTTTTTAACCATTTCTCACTCCCTTTTAATTTTATTTGTCTTGGATTTAAACTCAGGATCTCAAAGACTAAACGCGAGTGGTTTAATCTTATCACATTCGACTTATCAAGCTCTCGCGTGAAAGAGCGACTAAATTACAGTACAGAACTGAAGCAAGTCTCTAAGCTAGACTTGAGAAATGTTGTAGCACGCCTGAATAGATTTATTGTTGTCTCAAATGCATAACCCATAAACACTTATAAAACCAACGGAAACAAAAAAAGGAAAACGCAGCTAACCAAAATCTTTACCTTTCTCATCTTTCTTTATACTTATTACTAGCTTAATACCCGGTCCTAAAAGTTTTTAGTTTTCCTCGACAAATTTCCTTTCTCACATAAAAACATATTTATCAAACGTATGACTTCATCAAAAAACATTTAAAAAGAGTTAATAAACTTTGAACCGATTTGACTCCGGTGTGAGTCCATCATATACCTAAAAAAACCTGCACAAATGGTAAGGTTCCCAAATCAAATAATCGACATTCAATCAAATAATTATATGTTCTCTATTAATTTGTCTAAACATTAATCACTTTAATAAATAGTCATAAAAATTTTGCAAATTTCGCGGTTCTTTGGACCATTTGAATAAAAGCTTAAAGCTTTTGTTAAACTCCAGGTTAATAACTATCTGAGAGCTAAGTTTCATACTAATCTCTTCAGCCATTTGTGAATAAAATCCCTTTCATAAATTTTTATATGGCCTATGAATCTTTCCTGATCCCCATGAACTGTAAATATTTCGTCAAGATCGGTTCAGCGGTTTAAACGTCCATTAGGACAAAACATACATACAAACGTATTTTTCAGGGATGCAAACCACTTGGAAATAAGGACTGGTTCGGTTCAGTGGTTCACACAGTTTTTGAACCGCTGGTTCGGTTCAACCGCGGTTACGGTTCGGTTCGGTTCGCTCTTTATTCATTGAATTAACTAAAGAAACATATTTTTGATACAAGTATTCGGATTATTCATTAGCAAAGACTTGGGTTTTCAGTTAATCGGGCATGATCAAAATTTCGTCGGCAAGTTCCGTATGAACGTTCTTATTTAGTTTTGAAATCCTACAACTTTACATATCAAGTGACGAAAACATCTTTTGTCATTTGATATTGTTTAGAAACTTTCACGGTTTGAAATCGACTACTGAAAGCCTAGCGGATCAAAATCGTCATATTTACAATTTTCTTTTGACCTGATCAAGTAATCTCTGACATATTTGGAACTTCACATATTAAATTCTGAATTTGCTTTGATAGATCTTTAAGACTGGTTCACTTCATGAAGACATTTCCATTTGAATAGTTTTATTATACTATATGAGATTTTCAAAACAACAGGGAATAATATTGATTTTAAAAAACTTAAATTAAGTTCAATATGATGGAATTTTAGTTAAGACTTAATAATAATATTTCTCTTAGTATATTTTCATCGATATTGAAAGACTCAAGAGCGTCTGACAAAACAAACTCCAAAGTGGAAAATGGTTATTCTACTGACACTTGTGTAAGTGGAACTGCTAAAACTATTCGAGCTGTGCTTAAGTTCATTTTCCTGATAAATATTTCAACATTTAATAATCTTTAGGTAAACGCTAACAATCGATATTTTACTTTTTCATGGAATTGAATCCCTATTATTGAGTTCTTTGGCAAGCATTTCCAACTCGTCTTTACTTATCGAGTTCAAAGAATTATCCGTAAAAAGGTTGATGTTCTTAGCTTTTTTACATCAACTCTGCTTTTCCAAGTATTTTCGCAATATTTTAAAGCTGAATGCTGATTTTGCTTACTATTCACCAGTATCTCAATACCTAGTTGAAGTGAACCGAACCGAACCGTTTTATTTTTCGGTTTTTGGTTCGGTTCAGCATTTTTGAAAACAAACCGGTTCGGCTTACGGTTCGGTTCACGAGCGAAAAAAGCGGTTCGGTTCGGTTCAAAACCGGTTCGGTTCAGAACCGGTTTGCATCCCTGGTTGATATTGTTCCATTTTTGAGAACATGATTTGAGTTTATATTGTTCCGTTTTTAGGAACATTTTAACACTTGGGACCAGGTGTGGGCGAATTACTCACATTTGTATGGAATAGGGAACGGGGACATACCCCTTTTGATTGGAAGTGAAGAAAGGCAAGGCTACTGCTATATGTGCCATATGGAATCAGAAACATCGCTTCAACCTAACTCGTTTCATTTAAGTTTCCAGAAAAACATAGAAAAATTGGTTTGGGCTTGACTGGAATTTGAGCCCGGTACCTTATGCTCTCTCAACGTATGAAATGGCGCACTTGACAATTCAGCCGTTGAACAGTTTTTCAGATGAACGTCAAGAGGGCTACTTATGCAGACAAGAGAGAGAGAGAGCAAAAAGAGAACCAACTCGCTATCTCTCTTGTATATCTCTCAGCCGAAAAACAAGTGTTGTTGTTGTTTAAAGTAAATATTATTCGTCTGAGAACAACTTTACTCGATCCAAGAACATTTTTTTGAGAACGTTCTGTTCTCATTTTAAGTTGAAGGAAACTTATTTTCTGAACACGCTTTTTCCCTCTCTGTAGAGTTTCCACGGTCGATTATCGATAAATAATTGGGAATAAAACGCTGTTGAATAAAAAAAATTTCATTATATTTACAATACTCCAAAATTAACTACAAAAAAACATGCCAGGAGTGATGATAATTGGATAGACAGCGCAAAATTGTCTGTGGCCCAGAATAATACTTAGGTTTGAGACCAAGTAAGATATAAGAGACAAAATTTCACAAGTTTTACTTAAACTTCGTTTCAGTATTCTGCTAAGCCCTTAATTTTAGATTTATTGAGATATTTCGTCTGGTTAAAAAATGTCACAGAAATCTCTTTCGGTTGGTTTTAAATCTCTCGTGTTTTGTTAGGAGATTTAGCTAAATTCACCACCCAAACAATTTTGACAAGCGAAACTTATTGTGGAAATGTAAAAAAAATTATTTTTCTGGATAGATTGCATAAAATGCATCATAAAACATTTATCAGAATCAAAAACTTTCAGTTGAATATCAAATTAATCCATAACTATAATAGGAAATATTTTTTGCGAGAAATGCAGCCCCCTTTTTAGAGTTGGAACTTTAATTGGAACAGTTTCTGTTCTAACTAGATTCTCTCAAAGTTTGCGTTTCCTCACTCCCTTTGCCTATAGAACCACATTGAGAATTAATTTGTCTTGATTCCAAGAGCGAAATTCTTAAAAAATCAAGTGCGACTAGATTTTTTTTTCAAGAGCGATCGTACTCATATTATTCGATCTAGATATTTATGAGTGTATGTGTCAGATATTCATCGATTTTACACTGTTATTTGTTAGTTTTTTTTGACAAATAGCTCTATAATGTGAAATCGGCGTAAAATAATAAATCGTGAACTTTAAAAGTTGTATTTGGTTGCCAATAAAATTCTTCCACCCAGCAATGTCCTTATTTGGGAGGCTAACCGCATTTAACTGCGAGGTCTTCTGCATTGACGCGGTCTCCCGGGTCTACATTGTTGGCCATAGAAGTTGCCATTATGAAATCTTGTTCCAAGCTCCGATACTTCCCCTGTGTATTATAAATGTCAATAATTATTTTAATCATATCAAATATTCTATTATTTTAAATTAAACTTACATTCCGCTATTAACAACTTTGACTTTCCGCAAACAGATGATCGTGTGCCAAATTGCATCTCCTGAGTTGCCATCGCCTTGAACTTATTGGTGAAAGGAGAAAAAATTGATATTTTATAGCATTTTATTAAAGACCAATATAATCTCTAAGATGACGAACGCCCATACAATGGTTTTGCAATATGCAGCTATTTTTTTGGAGGAATTTTTTATTAATAAAAAAACTAAAGGAATACCAAAACATCTGAGACTGGTCCGCAAGAGTCTTTTGTTTTACGTTTACCAGAACACAAATTAATTTCACTTTCCAACAGCTTTTGTGACAGTGTAATTAAATACAAGGCTGATTTTTGTTGTTTGCGCGATCGACTTTTTCAAGTTACATTCTTCCTCTTGATGTGATAGAAAGTCGTAATATGATTTTTATATGCATAGGTGTGTGAGAGCAAAATGTTTCTGGCGCGCAGTCATCTTGACAACTTGTCGGCTCAGCGCCATTAACTTGACATGTTGCGCTTTGATCTTGCCAGTGAATGGAAGAGAGGAATGAAAAATTGTCTTACTCGTTTTGATTCTTGACACTACTGTTACCTTAACATTTTTTTTTATGGCGCGATCAAAAGCAAGCAATTTCCGGAAATAAATTTTTTTAATCTGAACACCCTCCTTGTATACAAAAAAATGCTAAAATGATCTCAATACAACAATGAGATTAAATTAGAACAATTGGTAAGCAAACCATAGAACAACTTCGGGCTGACAATTTATACCATTGGAATCCCAAGTTATTTTTCGCCAATTCAAGTGGTATAATAACGAAGTGTGCAGGTTGTTAAAACACGAAAAGCAACAAGTCCACTGATGAGAAAATTTTAGTGATTCACGAAACAGCACTGTATGGCAGCGTTGGCCCTCGGTTTAGGGCGGGTCAATTTTTTTGGATGCGATAAGCGTATAGCAGATTCGGAATCTGCGATAAATTCTAAGAAATTTCACGAAGAAACCTCATGTCTAAAATGAATTCCTAGCCCCCACTGCGAAGCATGAAAATTTAGGGTTCGGTGTATTTTGGTACATTGGTATATTTTCATGCTTCGCAGCGGGGGCTAGGAATTCATTTTAGACGTGAGGTTTCTTTGTGAAATTTTCTTAGAATTCATCGCAGATTCCGAATCTGATATACGCTTACCTCGTTTTTTAGCTCCATACAAAATTGACCCGCCCCACCTCGGTTCCATCCCGGGGGCGACAATATTTCGCTATTCACACATACATGACCCGAACGCTTGCCGAAGCTGACATCAAGAGAGCAAAACAGTGTCAGTCGCTTGACAGGGTTCAAACTGTTGTAATTAATCTCTGTTGATTATATTATTGGAAGTAATGTTAAGCTTAGGTGAAGTTCTGTAGGCTATAAAGAAGGTTTGTTATCAAATCATCTTCAACGTGAATCGGTTCTGGAACAGTGTGCAGAGTTGTGAAAAAGTTTTTGAAATTCTTCAAAAAACTTGGTTTCAGACCATAATTTGGGAAAAATGATTTAATTTTGTTGAACTTTCGAGTACATAAAACTGTTTCCGCTTCCATTTACCTATGTATATCCCTTTTGGTATAGTCACTCCACCCCTGACATGTCATGGTTGACTTCAGAGGATACACATTTTATCATTGCTTTCAGGTGGTTCAGAGTTTGGTCTGCCTCTTCGGCATCCGGTCAAAAACGAGCAGTAATTCATTCCCGTTGCCGTGTCCGTGTCCTGACGTTCTAAACATGTCAACACGTGCAAAACAATGCGCGATTCGCATATTCGTGCGGACGAATTTATGCAAATGATTTAGCTTAAGCGAAGGAAGACCAGACCAGACCAGGCCAGGCGGATCGGATTTTTCGCACGGCGCTGCCACAAAGTCTGCGCCAGTGGAACGCATGCAAATAAAACAAAATCGCTGAAAATTGCACCAATTAAGTGGAAATGTATTCAGCAGCTGGAGCAGCCGATTGCCCTGGATTTATCAGAGATATTAAAGCGTTAAGTGAATTACTTATTCTGGTTGCCGCAGCAATGCGTTACCTTTCATGTCCGCCAGGGTCCGGTCCTCGTCTCTTCGGGTGTCGATGGCCGCGATCTTGCATGCGACAATTATAAGCAGTGTGCGACGCCAGCATGGCTCCCGCTCCCATGGCCATGGCCAGGAGGGAAGGCCATGTTGCTACTGCAGACGCCTTTGCTGCGCCGCGGCTGCTGATCGATTCAAATTCAATCGATCGGCAGCATCATGCAACCGCGCACAGCCCAAGACGAGGACCTCTGCTGCTGCTGCTGCTGCTCCTTAGCTTAACAAATCGTGCCAAATAACACAACATAATGACAACAAAGCCGACGACAGCCAGAGGAACGTTGTCCACTTGGCCAACTTGCTGAGACGTTGTGTTGCATTCGGAGTCGGTGATTGCCATTTCAAGATTTTGCCCCTCTCTCACACACACACACACACAGACACAGAACGAACTGTGGGGATGGCAAAAATTAAGAGATATTTATAATAAGCACGAAAACCACTTAATACTAACGCCTTTGGCAATTAACAGGTACAGCTACAGCCACAGTCCAAAGGCTACGGATAAAAAGACTATGTGTAAGGATGCGAATGGGGGGACATTCCGATGATCGGCAGCAGCCCAGTTGGGTGACTTTTAATATACACACACACACACACACACACACTTAAGCAGTTCAAATATATATGCATTCACTAGAATACACTGGGAGAAAATGAAATGCTGATAATTTAAAAGAAAGTCGAGCTGTAGTAACCGATTTGAAAATAGCCACCAATATGTGAATATACATACATATATCGTGTGTATTCAGTGCGAACGGTCGTGGGCTCGAATCCCAATTGAAATCAAAAATTTTTATATTTTCCTTGTTTTTCAAAAGTGTTAAGTAAACCAAAACTAGTGTGGTCTTTGAAGAGTATAAGGTTGTCCTATGGCATGGCGGAGAAAAGGAATAAGAGATTTCTTTCCAGGGATCACATCAATATTATATATCGAGCTAATGCATAAAATGACCCACCTTTGGGATTTAATTGAATTTCGCTCTTGGTTCATTCAACCACATTGATTCTTTTGCAGAGGCGGCCACCTTCAGCTCATATGAGCCGAAGTCAGTAGTGTTTTTAAGCAAACGCGAGCCGAAGTTATGGTTGTGTGAATCGGTGAGCAGTGCATAGCAAGTAAAACCCATGTTGTCTGGAGAGAGCTCCCTTGTTCACCAACACAAGCGCACTTTTTTGTCCTCTCCATTTGGCCGCCTCTGTTCTATAGGCAAGGGGAGTGAGGAAACGCCAACTTTGAGAGAATAACGTTGGAGCGCATGCGCAGTTTGTCGTTGTCATATAACAGTGGTCTCGGTCGTGTCTCTCACACCCAACCCCCCACCAATTATTATACTCTGTACCAAAGGTACATAGAGTATATTAAGTTATATTTCCTAAAGTTTGGAGGATAGACGATTCGTACCTTCCAAAGATAGTTAGTTATAAAGATCGGATGAGCGTTTCTCAAGTTATGAGCAAATAAGTAAACCACCCTCCCTCCACCCCCTCCCACCCTTTTACAACTAACACCGCACAATCTTAAAGAGAGAGAGAGAGAGAAAGAGACTTAGAGATGAGCGCAGCACCTGCATTGCATTCAGCTTCTACTCCAGGTACAGAGTATGTTATAGTCGGGCTTCACCGACTTTCTGACTTGTTTTTTTAGTCTTTTATTTTAAGAATTATTCGTACTTGGATCAAGTTCTGAAACTTCTATTTTTTCTCTGAGTGCAGGGTATAGAAAGACAGATAATTTCTATCTTTTTTCTGATCGGGCCAAGAACTGATCTCAAGGTCAAGGATTGATATATTTTTGAGTGTATATAAAATGGACGAGACAACCCCGTATTGACAATGTAAATAGTAAGCAGTATGTAAATGGACACCCGTGTCAACACATTTTGTATGATATAACGCTCCAAATATATAACTCCAAATGCACTAATCTAGATTTTAAATTTAAATTTTAATTTATAGCTCAAATAAATTAGCTAGCTGATTAGAAAAAAAAGCTTTGATTAAATAATAGCAACTTCATTCCGCTAAACGCGGTTGAACGAGGGTTGGCTGATTGAACAAGTTGGCAACGCCAGCACATTTTTCCGTTCTCTCCATTGGGCAGCCCCTGCTTAAAACAGCGTGGGCCCTCGGTTCCATCCCGGGGGCGACAATATTTCGCTATTCACACATACATGAACCGAACGCTTGCCGAAGCTGACACCAAGAGAGCAAGAAAGTGTCAGTCGCTTGACAGAGTTCGAAGCGATTAGGTGCAAGCAAATTCACAAAGAAAATACACTCTCACTTTTTGGCCTCGCTCTCGCTGGCCATCGCTGGCTTAAAATGACAGAGCAAACTCTGTCTCTCTCTCTCTTTTTACCATCACTGTCAGCAGCTTTGCTTTATTCTCATTCTAAACCAGAGTTCCCCAGCGATAGCCCCGGAAGCACGAACTGACTTGCCGAATTCTTGTCGAAGTCATACTTTATTGTGTGTTAAAGAGAGACACAGTCCCTTGGGGAACCCTGTTCTAAGCCAGTGATGGTCATCGATGTCTTCCAGGGGGCGAAGACATTTCGATATTTACACATATACGAGCCGAACACAAGTCAAACTTGAGAACAAGAGAGCAAAAAGCCTTTCAGTCGTAGACTAGCCTTTGAAGCAAATTCATGCCACTTTATTGAAAACAAACATGATTTTAAGCAAAGCGCGAATAAGGATTGATTGGTTTGATTGAATTAAAACCAAAAGCTTACATATATGTGTGTGTTTGTTTGGTTGTGAAAGTTAGATTGGTTGAGCACAATGGAAGTTTATACGGAAAATGTGTAATGTTCAGAGGTCGCAATAATCGGTCTCTCTCGTGCTTGTTGTCAGAAAACAACCGCTCATTTACTGACACGATGCATAACTGCGAAAAAACACACAAACTTCGTTCTTCTTTGGCTTGCTCTTCGCTCAACCGCCGACCGCTTTTGGTCGCTCGCTCGGCTCAGTGTTCACTCGAGACCTTTTCGGTCGTAAAAACTCTGCAAATGGTCTTTTGCGTATGTATGTATGCATGTGAGTTGCGCGTGTGGATAGCACTGACTATTTATACATACGCATATGCACACAAATGAGCGCCATATCACCTTCTCCCTTCCTCTTTAATGCTTTGCCTGTGACGAAATTCTAAGGCAACAACATAAGGCAGACGCAACAACAAAAATAAAAACCTTTTTTGCTGACTTTTTCCTTGCTTCGCTCACTTACTGACTCTCAGTAGCTGAACAACAACCGGTTCTGTTCGCTTCGTGCGGTCAGTAAAAGACCGACTCGTGTGTTGCGCTCAACCCGAAACCGAAGAGCGAAAACACGAAAGAAACGAAAAAGAGGGTTGCTGGTCAGAGACTGAGCGATGCCGTTTCATTTTTTTCAGTCTTTGTTGCGAGCAGACCGCGCAGAAAATTTTGGTTGAGCAGATTTTGCAACCTCTGGTAATGTTGTGTGTTACACTTGGCATTTTTCCTTAAGAGTGCCCCGAAAGGTACCTCGGGCAATTTACCATAATTCTTTAGGATTTTTGCTGCCCACTTTACTTTAAGTAATACATAAACTTCACTTAGAGATGGTCTTAAAAAAGGAGTTTTTAAACAATTTACTTGGCTTTTTGAAGAAGTTACGGAAAATATGAAAACAATTGTTAATATGATCTCAAATTCAAAGAATTCTGAAGACTTTAGACTTCCTGATGACGGCGGGAAAAAATTCTAGTATTGAAATGAGAGCCTTAACGTAAAGACTGGCAGATAATAGAATCAATTGTAATCGACTGGTTTTCTCGGGAATCACGGGTTCTTTATTCACACGGTTTACTATTATTTTAGTTATCAATTAAAGGTCCCGACCTTTAGGTAAAGCTAGGTACTAAAAATTCCGAATACCTTTTCCTTACCAATTTATATATTTTGACATTTGCCTTGTACCTTAACTAGGTAAAATAATTCAGTATCTTTCAATCCAATCACCAATCACTGGGTCATCAGTATAATTTGCCGTTCAAATAGTAATTGCAATATTAAAATTAATTAAGAGGGAGTTCAAACTTGGGAATTACAAGTGGTCTCATTTATGCGATGTGCTTGAAATGATTGGTGCGTGGTATTGATACTGATTGATGCTGTCTTACGCTTATGAGTTTTACTGTAAACAATGGTAGTTATAACTATTTTTCTGGGTTGGAGCATTTTCAACAGTCAGTTTTGATTACATTTTGTGTAACGCCACTTTTACTGTACCTGACGGAAAGTTTAACCCACGATTATGGATTGGAGTGTTTTCAACACAGAATTGGTTGAATTTACCGACGTTTAAAAAGTTTTTTTTCTGTGTAGGCTTGCAAATCAAGTAAATACAACTAGAATTGTTGAACTAAATGTATAGAATCAAACATGTGTCTTTCGCCCACTGAGAAAACTTCATGAAGTTTGTTATATCGAGTAAATACCATCAAAGTTTTAAATGTTGTTAGGAGTCATGGTTTGAATTAGGGACTAAAACCTATCGGGTTTGCACCTTTTTGGCTGCTGTTAGAGATTTTATATTATGTAAACCGAGGAACAATGCCCAAAAAGTCCTTCGAGCCGGATATTAAAGAAAAAATAGTTTTGGTTAACTCAAATCCCTGTTCATTTTCTGCGAGTGTACCAACTGTAAGCAGAAGCTGTGTACTGAACCATGTCAATCCCCGCACACCACAGAGAAAAGACAACAAAAAAAAAAGAAACAATTTCACCCGGGAGACAGCCACGTTGTTGTGGCGCTTTTCTTTCTTTCTTTGTGTGTTTGCTGCTGCCTCAATTCACAATGTTTTTCAACGACTCATCAAAAGCCGCAGGTACACCGCGCCACAGTATGTAGATTTGATGGATTTAATTGTTTCGATTTTCTCGCCAGGCGCATATTTCTTTCATCATCGCACAGGGCGATGGTTGAAGTTGACGCCTTCGGTGGCTCATTACAATCAATAATAGCAGCTGGCGCGGAGATCGCAGATCGATTGATTCTTTTCGATCAGACGGGTAAGTGAATAAGGCGAAGTGAATAACTGTTGCGGCCCCAAAACTCACTTAAGCGAACGATTATACAAGTGGTTTTCTGATTTGACAGGCGTTAAATTAAAATTTAATTCGGCCATCTATATAATTATAGTGATCCATCCGAGCATACACATTGACGACGACAACGAGGACAGCGCATGTAATTAAAGCCACATTAATCATCCCGGCCCAGAGAGTGAGAGCCAAGTCGAAACGCGGCTGCTACCATCGCCAGGCACTTGAGCCTGTGCCTCTGGGTTTCTGATGCTGAGCTGCTGTTGCTTTTGGTAGCCACAAAATTGTCAGATTTGTCCACTTGAGTTATTTTTGAATGCGCGTCGGACGGAGCTCCCCTCCATATTCGCCTCAATGGGTGTCAACTTGTGAATTCCCGACCAATTATACGAAACCCGTGAGAATTTTGTTATTTGTATTGAAGGGGATTCTGTTTTTTGGATTGCCTAAGAAGGGACAAACTAAGGTTTTAGTTATTTAACCTTGCGCCGGACATATTTTTTTAGACTTCCTGATAGATTTTCTCCCACTTTAATATTTTCGATTTATCGAACTACACCATGGTTAAGACCATTAAGACCTAAAAGGAGTTTGAAAATAGTAAGCGTATGATTTTAAAATAGTTCGAAATTTTTGGAAAAGTCTCAAATTAAATATTTTGGAATTAAAAAATAGTACTTGAAATAAGAATTTTGTACTTAAATCAAGTAATTTCCTTCTAACCGTTCTATTCACACCGTTCAAACTTGATTCAAGTACAAAGTTCATGGTTTGTATTTCTGAGAGAAGCTCTTGCCGTTTAGGCTGTGCGTAGATTGGACAAATTGTCTTCTGAAAGAAGATATTAAAGGTATTTTATTTTTAAGCCTTTGACTTAGAATTTGGACAACTAGGAACAACTAAAGCCGGCGACAATTCGGACAAGAAAAAGAATTATCCCAGCCCTACAATACGGCGCAGAAGCATGAACTCTAATAGCAGCGAATAAGACGACAATTGGGGTGTTCTAGAGAAGAGCCCTTCGGAGCATCTATGTACCTTCAATGGGCGCATAAGACAACAACAGCTGAGCTGTATAGGTAATGAATAAGCTCTAGTAGGACAGGTGTATCAAATAGCCCAAAAAGATTCTTTTCTATTTAGCCGGAGCATTGTGTGATTTTCAACGTCATCATGCAAAGTAAATAGAACAAAAGAACGAGAAAGCAAGGCTAACTTCATCTGTGGCGAAGTGTTAATACACTGCTGGCGGTATTAATAAAGAAAGCTTGTATTAAAAACACACATTTTTCTCACTAAAACACATTTTCCAATCGATGATTCCTATGACAGCTCCAAGAACTAGGTTCTGACATATGTATTAGCAACGTGCAGTCAAAAGATTTTCTGCAAAATTTGAGCTCGGTAGCTTCAAAACTGAGGAACTAGTTCGAGTAGAAACAGACAGACGGACAAAGAACAATCGACTCAGCTCGTCATGCTAATCAAGATATTATATACATTATTTGGTCGGAGATGATTTCTTCTATTATAATAGTTAACAATAGAAGAAATCATCTCCGACTTTTCTCATCTCATCTCATCTCATCTCTACACTTTTCCAAATGTATAAAAAGAATCCAGCTAATAATCTTTTGTCCAGGGGTTTACCGTCTGCACCACCGGGTCTTTTGCTTGCTGAGTGCTTGAGATATGACTGTGCACAATAATGTCAGTTGCCAATATCAGTTCTCGCTGTACTGAGCTCGAATCCCAAGCAGGGTAAATAATATTGCCTCCTGTCAAACCGATTTTGGGTTTCCATGAGAATTTTCGGACACTTTAGAGGTTAAAAAGATTTTTTCTTAAAAAAGAATTGGTTTCCATTCATGGGCTTAAGAGACTTCTTTTCATTTCCACTGTGATTATTAAGGGTAACTGATTTTATTGAATGCTCTTCCACTGGTTCTATCCATTCATCCTCCTTTGCTACAGTTCAAGCATATTTGATCTCATTTGTTCTCCTACGCGTTTCGACTGCTGCCTTCTTCAGAGAATATTAAATATAACTTAAACATTACAAGGCCAGACTGGCAGGTTAGCGACGGAACAAGCGTTGTCGTGTTCCTGACGCTTGATAACGATGAATAGTGTGGTACTTAAATGCCATGATCATCTACAGCAAAAGTGCCCAGGTCCTATGCGCATGCCGCGCATTCTATGTGGTGTTTATTGCAATGTGCATTGCAACAACTTTATATGTGTTCTTTCTTCTCTTTCTCTCCGATCAAAATTTTTTGGTGTTGGCTGCCAATGATTTCATGTCAGTCAAAAAGCCATAAGCCCACAAGACACATAAACCAAAGTCGGGTTTTTCATTCAATTTCTTGTTGTTCTGAATGTTGTTTATTTGTATTGGTGTCTACGCTGGGTTCTGGGCACATTTGAAAACTGGTGGAACCTTGAAAAAATTGTGTATACTTTTCGCTGTAAAACGAATTATTTAAGTATGAAAGCTCTTAAAGAAGAAATTCGTTCTTGAAATGAGGTTTTAGGGCCAGGGGAATGAGGATTAGTAAATGAGCGGAGAAAGCAAGCAAAGTTGGAGATAGTACTTAGCATTAAAACAAAGTTAAATAAAAACTTCAATCAGGAATCAAGAAATACGTTCTTGAATAAAGAATTTTTTCACACCGTTTTAATTCCATAACTTAAAATTCTCTGTTTTTCTTCTGAGTGATACTTGGGTCCGCAGAAGTAACTCGAGGTGTTGGAATGGCTTAAGAAGCCCCAGAAGTTGATTAATCTGTTACAGCAGTCGAAACGGTATTAGCTGGGTCTATCGTTGTTTGTCGCTCTCTGATTTTCCATTCTGGGACAGTTGAAGAAAGAGTACACACAAAGACAATAATAGAAAATTTTGTACCTGGATCCAGAATGTTTGATGTCAGAAGTAAGAATGAAAATTCTTGATTAAAAAATTAACTCCTGTATCTGAATCTCTTTCCTATAAGACCCAGCATGAGATCGACTCTCAGTAGATTTCAAGAAAAAGTTCATTAAATTCCAGAAAGAATATACTTTTATTCAAGACCTTGCGTACTCAAATTATTCAATCTACTTTTTCCATGGTGTCGTTTCTTTATGCAGTGGAAGAATTTTTTTATTTCATGTGCTGCTTTTTCTTGATAATATCCCAATTAATTCCAAAAAAAACCCTTGAGTATTTATCATTTTTTATTTAAAGATCGCTTGAATTTTATTTTGTACTCAGCACGCATTTAGATTATAAAAAAATTTAATAAATTATTTAAGTAAAAATTGCACTAAAGTTCGTGATTTAAAGCGTTAGGAAACCAGTCAATGGGTAGCCTTAGACTTTGGCTCAGCCCCTGCTTCGTCTCGTTCCACATTGATTTCCTCATCCTCGCTGGCCGGATTTGGATGCGGTGTGGCCATATATTTGGCTATATATTGTCGTGCAAAGTTGAGCGCAAAAGCGGCCGCCGAGGCCGAGGGTATGGTCATGGGCAGGGCAGCACGAAAGGCGCTATGCTCACCGCCCATTAATAATGGAACTGATGCTGTGTCTAAGGCAGGACCCGCTGTTGTTGCTGGTGGAACGACTGTTCGACTGTTGTTGTTGTTGTTGTTGTTGCTGCTGCTGGACGGGTGGACCGTGGATTGTGGACTGCTTCGCATAGCTCCAGCCTCGCATGTCGTGACCCGGGAATGATTCAACGCTGGCGCTGGAGCTGGTGTTGGTGAGGTTGATACCGAGTCGCGTTGCTTGAGCAAGTTTACCCGTTGATGGCGCCGCCATTTCGCTCGTCTGTTGGAAAACCAAACCTAATTGATCAATCGATGAAGAGACAATTTGTTAGTTCATAAAAAAGAGAGGAGGGAAGTCAAGTCGGTGCGGACATCAGAGATGGACAAACGAATGGAACTCTACAGCCTTTTTGAAACAAGTTGTAACCAAGGTTGAACTGGCTTAAGTTTTTTTCCAGTGCTTGGGATCTTTGTGAGAGTGTATCTAAAGACTTCGATTACTCAAAGAAAGAAATGTTACATAGCCTTTCCTTATGTTAATTAACAGAGCATTAACAGAGCATTAACATTGACGTTAACATGTTAAAATTATGCTTGCAGACAGCGCCTGCAGGTTCCTTAAAAAAAAACCGAAAAGTATGCAACGATTAGTCTCTTATATTTTTGGTCTAAAGCTTTTCATGGCGCCCGAGCAGGGACTTGTTTGAAGTAAAATTAAAAAAATGATTAACCAAGCACGAGAAAGCGAATAATTGAATTTTCCTTAAAATCGGAGCTATATTTCAAGCACGTTCCTTTCTATTTTTTGCACAAAAGTGCAAATAGTAGAGCATAGAAATCAAAAAGTTATTATTTTATTAAAAAGCATCTCACGTTTTTTTTGGTCTCTGAAAACTTTTTAGCATTTTAAACACAGTTTTTTCTCTTTCCTTCGTCACATTTCCCATACGTAAACGTCCCCTTTTTCTTTAGAGAGTTTCGAAAACTAAATAAATATCATATTCAGGGCTGCAAAAACTCTACAAATCGGAATAAGAACAGTTTGGGTTCAGGTTTTCGAAGCGGGCTTATGGGGTCTCAGGCTTGAACCCTTGTTCGGGAACAGATATTTTTATACCATGACATTCTCTTAGGGTCGTGCAAAAAAAAAAAAAAAGCAAAGAAAAATCAGATGTAAAATGTGAAGTTCGAGGAGTACTCTTACAGTTTCAATATATATAGAGGGTATTTACTAGTCTTTGTAAAATAGTAAATAGTAAGCTTACCTCACCCTAGCTTTTGAACGACCTTCTTTGAGTCATCGTAGAAATTGCTGTATTAAACCAGGGTTCCCCAAGCATAGAGCGCGTAAACGTGACTGTGTCTCTCTCTAACACACAATGAAGTATAACTTCGGCAAGCGTTCGGCAAGTAAGTTCGTGCCGCTCTGTATATCAGAGCCAGCTTTCGGCCGTTTAAGAAATATTAAGAGAGACCCGATAATTGCCACTCAGCTGTAAAGTTCTTAGCTTAATTTCTATATACGACTAGAAACGATACCAAGTATTTTTGGTCGACACTTTGAACACTACAACCGTCTGTCCGTCCGTCTGTATGAACACCTAGATCTCAGAGATGGTAAGAGATAGAGGTTTGACATGTATGAGACAAATGCTTCTAAGTTTTTGGATTCAGGTCGAGATCAAGTTTATTTCCAATTTTGGCCACGCCCCCTCCCGCCCCCGCAATTCGGAAAAAACGTTATATCTCCTACAGTTTTAAATATAGACGATTCGTACTTTCTAGAGATAGTTAGTAATTAGCAAAACGAATAAATTGTTCAAAGAAATGATAAGGATCGGACGAGCGGTTCTTAAGTTATGAGCAAAAATGTAAACAAATAGCCGAGTTGAAAAAGTGTTGCATACTTTTCAGATGTTCACCCTAAGGAACGCAGGAACACTGTTAAACATGTTTTTTCATGAGTAACGGGTATATCGAAGTCGGTTAGAGCCGACTTTATTTTGCGCTCTCGTTTTATAAATTTTTAATGTGTAATGTGCAAAAAACATTAAGCAAATTCACATAAATAAAGTATCAATATTACACCAGCTGGCTTCATCAAGAAGTGCATACACTCAGACGCCCGCAAGACGGCATCTTGTGTAATAGTCGGAGCTCAATATCAACTACAGACGATCAACGATTCGCAGCGAACGGAAACATGAAGAGCTTCTTCTTCAGGAGCTTCTTCAGCCTGGGTTAAATAGCCACTTAAGAACTCTTAGTCCAATTCACCTTGTCAAAAAGAGACCGGTGACTGGAGGATCTGCACTCGCACAGAACACATATCCGACTACATCAGCTTCAAACGCTCAGCATACAGTCAACCCGACCGATGGTCGATACTCCCGCTTTTTCATGTATCTTACATCTCTTATCTCTGCGTCACTATGTTACACTCATTCTTACCGGCAACACGCCGCCTTCAATAAACCGACCTTAACCTAGTCTGTGTTTAAAACTAAATAGTCAAGAGAACTTATTTTTGATTTTAGTTCTTCCTTTATTTAGACTGCGCTAGAACCGGTACGATTCGTAATCCTTTTCCTATTTTAAAGATGATTGGTTTAAAGAGGAAAAAAAAAACTTTTTGCAACAATTTTACTCAACGAGGCACTAATAAACGAAACTAAGAACTAAGGCAGAGGTGCCCACATTCTAAGCTTTAAATGAACAAGTGTTGTTGTAAAGCATCCATCCATAGGCATGCTTACAATAAACGGTCATAACCGGTGATGGTTTGGTCTCACTTTGCTCGAAATGGCTTGCTGGGCTCTACTCGTTTCTCTGATGTCCTGTGTCGGCATGAATGTGGTTAGTAGGCAACAAAAAACTAAAAAAAAACTGAGCTCTGTCCTCTGGGTGGATGGGGTTTCGTTTTCGACCAACTTACCTGGACCCTCGCCTCGCTCAGCGTTGTGCGGGCTGCCAGTTTTTCGCGTGTGCTAACACAAGGATAGTGCGATCTCTCAAACTCCTTCTCCAGTTCATCCAATTGCTCAGGACTAAAGGTGGTACGATTACGTCGAAACTTTGGTTGATCACTGTCCTGTGAGTCGCTGTCTTCGCCCTCGATATCTAAGGGAAAGAACCAATTGAAGGTTTGAAAGGTAAGGAACAAGATTTTAGCCTTCACTTACCTATCAAACGATTGGCATCTGCGTCTGGAGAACGACTTTCCCGGCTGGCAGAGTCGGGCGAAAGTGCAGGCAGGGACAAACGTCCGCTTCCAGCGCTGCTGCCACCACAAATGCTGTTATTGCTGCTGGGATGGGGGGCTTCAGTGTGGCTGTTGCTGTAGTTGTTGCTGGTGCTGCTGCTGGAGGGCAGCGGCACAGCACCCCAAATGGGATGATGGGCGGGCCAAGTAGGAAAACTGGTATAGGGATGCGGATGCGTGGGATGCATGGCATAACCATAGCTGGCGGCACGGGCAAATTCGGCAGCGGCTCTTTCGGCTGCTCTATTCCGCAGGATGCGATTAATGCTACTGACTGAGGGGGCCGTGGCATTGGTGCAGACACCTTTAAATAAAGGAGGTCGGAAATGAAATGATGAATAAATGATGTATTTTCATTAATTTTTAGAAAATGAACTCCAAATTAGAATGAAATTTCCTAAAAAATATTTTTTTATGAACTTTTAATGATTGGAAAAGTTGTAGTGGTACATCTAGTTTGTACTCTGAATGTTAATAAGAAGGAAGTGTCTCCACCTAGCTCAGATATGAACTCCGTTCGTGAGCGTCGAGCGTATCTCATAGTTTACTCATTATGCGTCGAAAATAGCAAAACGTTCAGAAGCGTCTAGAATCGCGTAAAGTTGCCCGATTTGGATTCTACTCTTGAAAGTAAATACAATTTAAACGTATTGCTTAAAGTTACAATTAACAATGCATGAAATAGTTAATCGTTAATGAAAGTAGAGGTTTTTTTTGGTCATCCCATCAGATCCCACTTTCAAACAAAATAGAAATTGTTGTTTAGACAATTCTTCAGAGCATAGGTCAAAATTAGCTGCAGATAGCTGCAGATTCAGTCTCGCTAATGGTTTCTGTGAGACAATTGTCGCACTGCACTACACTGCACGACAACACTCTTCCCCAACTCACAAAACCAACTTTTTCTAAAGTATTTTTGCCCGCTGAGCACGAAAATTGATATGAAAAAAGTCTGTCGAGCCAAATCAAGTGCGTTTTTAAAGAAATTGTCCGCCATATTGGATCCGGCATTTTGTTTTTCTAATACACTTGGCCCTCGCTTAACCGGACTCTTTAGCACGACCTCGGTCTTACACGGTTCAAATTTGCTCCCTTCTCCTTTTAACACGCTGAAAACCTCGTTCTTACACGATTGAAAATACGATTTTTTGCGTATTGTGCTTGTATCATTCGGAAAAACTCAAATTCTGAACCGCTTAGACAATGGGCAAACTGCCACGGAAATTGGAAGAAGCCTTGACTTAAAGGAGGCAACAGTTCGCACTATCAAAAAAATGATACTGAAATACGACGTGCAAGAAGGATTGGGTCATTTATATATCTACAAAATTTACTAGTAGAGCACGAGCATCTATTTTGGAGAAAATGGAAAAAACACTTGGATTGACGATAGATACGACAAAAAGATTTCTTTAAGCCAGCGGATCATTCAGGAAAAGGGGCTCAGGAATTATAAACTTCTCAAGCAAAATGGAGAGCCCTCTTTTAGCATAGATTTCGTTGCTAATGTAATGGATGGTTCGATAAATTTAAAAATTTAATTAATTCATTCATAAGGCCCATACGGACATCCGAAGTGCGTAATTTAGCGAACTTCACCTCATGTTTCGTCGCCGTGGAACGTAAGAGCAGTGTAACCAGACTTAAAAAAAAATTACGCCAAAAAATATGTTTTTGATATTTTTAATTTAATTGGCGCTGCTGGATCATTTGTATTTTGTTTTGATGCCAAGCTAATTTTTGGTAGAAACTCGGCCACTTCTCCCCAAGCCTTGTTCAGAAAATTAAAGTCCAAATGCTTTGGGTGGAAAAGATCAAAAATGACAACTCGCTCTTTCACCGCCAAAATAAAAAACATATTTTTGTCATGCAAAAACACTTTCAAACGATTTTTTCGCTTTTGTTGTTCTTCCAAGCTCTTTTTTATTTTCTTTTTAAATCACTTTAGCTAAAAGCAGTCCAGCTGATCGATGCAGGTAGAAGCAGAGTGGCTTGACATGGTGCATTTTCGATGCTGCTTCAGCTGGTCAAAGCACAATAAGGCCCACAGCCATCTTATATAGTATCCACAAATGTGCTGCTAAGTGCAACATTGTCTGTTAAGTGTAACTTTCAACTTCGCACCTCCGTACAGGCAAAAAGTTCAAGAAGGGAAGTTGTAACTTCTGCTTCTTCTTCCCTCAATTTTTGTATGAAACTTCTCGCTACTTCTGATGTCCGTATGGGGCTATAGCATCAAATTTAAAGGCGAAGCGGCATCGGCCGATGATGGAGCTGCTATCACATACCCAGGGGTTCATTGAAGAAGAGGAATTCTTGCCTGACCAAGTATTCAATGCTGATGAAACAAATCTTTGCTGGAAAAAATTTCCAAGTCGAACTTTTTGATCATAGAATGAAAAAGAATCTCCCGGCTTTAAAGCACAAAAAGATCGTTTTACACTTTTGCAGTGTAGTAATGCATCAAGCGACATTCAAGTAAAGCCAATGCTTGTTTATAAGACGTTGAGTCCCCGCGCGCTTAAAGGGATAGACCAGAGCAAATTACCCGTTTACTGGAAAGCAAATTCCAAATCTTGGGTAACTGGAGATTTACTTAAAGTCTGGTTCTGAAATTGGTGGAGAATTTACACTTTAAAGCACTTTTGTTTTTGGACAATGCCCCAGGACATCCGAAAGATTTAAGCCATCCGAATGTTAAAATAAAATTTTATCCACGTAATACAACATTACTACTGCAGCCAATGGATCTGGGTATAATTTACACTTCCAAGGCATATTACATCAGACTGGTACAACTGAAACTCACTCCATCGATGTAACCAGTGCTTGGAAGAAATTTTATATTAAAGATAGCCCTGAGTTGGTAAACTTAAATTTTAAAGAGATTAAGGTGTCAATATTAAGTAGATGCTGAAGGAAATTATGTCCAGAGGTTGGTAAAAGCCATTAAATAGAAGTGCCAAAATGCGAATTCCAGGATAAGTTGGACCTTTTGCCTAATGAGGAGCGCTTTAAAGAAGCTTTACAAGCCACCAAACAATCGAAAATGACAGATTTTTTTGATAAAGAGCCACCAATAAAGAAAAGAGGTTGGCGCAAAACGGCTTAAACTATAAATACCATCAAAATCATTTCAAATTTAATGTAAATATGATCTTCTAACTTTGTATAATTTCTGAGTTTTTAAAAAGCTTCTTCTTCTTTATTAGCCATTGCAACCGTTTGACGGCTTAACTTGCTAATTAATTATATAAAGCAACTTTTAATTTTAAAAATATGAATGTTATACAAATAATTAAGGCACATACATAGTAACATTAGGTTAATTTTGAACAAATGTATGAGTCTTTGATTAAAAGCAGACTAGATTTAAAATATAAAACTTTTTTTGTTGTCAATTTTGAATTTCAGGAACGCATTTTGTACTGAATTCATGTTTCGCTTAACACGATTTCGCTTAACACGAGTTTTTCTAGGAACATAACCTCCGTGTTAAGTGAGGGCCAAGTGTATTTGATATCGGATTCGTGATCAGCGACCACGAAAACCCCCGAGTACAAACTTTCAGCCAAATCAAAATCGTTTTTCGATTTCGGATTTGGCTAAGACATTTCGCTGATTACACATACACGAGCCGAACGCCTGTGCAAACTGAGACCTAATTAAACAAGCCTTCAGTCGTTGGCTAGCCATACCAATACACTCTCACTTTTTGGCCTCGGTCTCGTTGAAAATTGCTGATCTGAGATCTAGAAATAGATTGTCTAAAATTTAGAAAGGATTATATGGTCAAAATATTTCTAATTTTTAGGCCAAGTTTGAAAATTTGTTACCGATCTGCAACAGTTGTTCACTTATAAAACTGGCTTGATTCCAGCTTTACTGGCTCTGTATGAAATGAACAAAGTTCCACCAAATCTAAATCCTGTTTAGCTTTCCATAGTCTTATCCGCCGGATGCCTTACTTCACTGACCTGCCCATGACCCCCAAATGGACTGAACTTGGCTTGACACAAATGAGATTGAGATTGACTGTAATGAGCAAACCGTTTTCTCTGATTCGAATCTCAATCCGCATCTGCTGCTGCTGCTGCTGCTGTTTCAGCTCAACTCCGCGTAGGTCTCTGTGTGTGTTCGTGCGTCTCATGTGAGAGATGGCTATCGGGTACGATTCATTGCACAGAGCGATTTGTATTGACTGGCCATGTCACTGCCCACAGGCTACTCTACTAGCCCGTCCAGAGGGAACCCAAAATGAGTGACACAAATGTGAGCACATTTACATATCAATCGACTGACTTGACTGGGACGAAGACTGCAGCAGCGGATGTTCATAAATTAGCCAATCGATAAGTCTAAATCTGCCGCAGTGGAACAATATATATGTATAGATGCTTACAGGCCTTAAATGAGCCTCCAGGATGGGGGGATTCGCATTACATAAACATATCAACCATTGTTTCGCTGCCTTCGGGGGGTTCCCTGTCAGTTAATTAGCTCAACTTACCTTCGGTAATCAGTCTCTCGCGTATTTCCCACGCGAATATCGTTGGGTTCTCGCGCTTGTATTGCTCGATTTTGGAGACAACTGTTGGCGTGGCCACCTTGGGCTTGGAGCCGCCAATAAGGCCCGGTGGTCGGAGGGTGCCTGAAAACACACACAAAGAGAAATTACTATCAAATTTCATTGTTCGGTGCTCGTGTGGGCGTATAGCCCTAAGGCAATTTGGAGGGAGTTTATCAGCTACTAACTAACTAACTAACCTGCTGGCTAACTAACTAGACAATTAAACACACAAAGCTATCAGCTTCCATTCAGTTTCGGAGCGCTAATTTGAATATTTGACAACGACAAAACCTCCAGCCTCAGCGCAACTCGCAACTCTGATGATGTTGATGATGATAATTCATCGGAAGCGGTTGACAGGCGCGCGCGTTTATCTTGTAAATTAAGCGCTAGAGAGTTGAAATACACTGACAGAAAATAGTTGAGAATATTACATATAATGTGAAATAAGAGGGCAGTTAGTGGGGGAAAAGAACCTTTGGAATACTTTAAGGGCAGGCAAAACGCACATGCTCATTTTAGCATTGCGTGTGTGTGTTTAGCGACAGTATTAGCTCGTATATTGCAGGTGTGTCGACGTCGCTGCACAGAAAAAAAAAGAAATCAAGAAACACAGTAAAAGCTTAAAAATAACAGTACAAAATCTTAGGATTATCTGACATTTAAAAGACATTTTTTAAGGAGGGGAAATCGGTTAGGTTAGGTTTTACTTGAGCCTCATGAGCCCCTTGCCATGCCTATCTATTCCCGGTTAAACTCTATTCTATATCTATCTATAGTGTACGCTTTACTGAATCATTGTGTGGTGAGTTTAAGTAGAGTTGGGATCTATAGCTTGGATATCTCCCAGAGTTTGAGTAACCAAGTGACCAAGGAATCATGATTAGACAACTTTCTCCTCTTTCCTGCACTTTTACTAAAGTTATGGTGGATGATTAAGTCTTTCACTACCAGAAGCTATGTGTTTTTTCTTTTGTGATCCCCGGTTTTATGTTAGTGCTGGGGAAGCTTGAAAGTTTGCCATTGGCATCCTTATCGTTTTTTTGTCCTTCAAAAAGTTCGTAGCGATGCAAAATTTTTCCGCTAAAGCCTCATACGGAGTACGACGAAAAATTCGTTTTTTTACAGTATTTCATATAATTAGAAACACCTTGTCTTTGCTTTAATGTTCATGTGCTGGTAGAAAGTGTTTCTATTTATGTGAAATACTGTAAAAAAACGAATTTTTTGTCGTACTCCGTATGGGGCTTAACTCAAAGTTCTGATAAACAGGTCCACCAAAATGAAATGAATACTAAACGTCGCTTTGTTCTGCAGAAGGTTTCGGTACAGGTCTTCTCCAACCTGTCACAGTACTTAACGAACCCTCTTCCAGAAAAATATCTGTAATAAATCAACCGAAAACGTGTATTTTCGTTCTCCATAGTAGTGCAAGTCCGTTTTATCTTATCCCAAGAACGACTCATCAAGCAATACAAACTGTAGCCCAGAGCGAAGTACTTTGAAAGGAAGCATGGGCTGAGACATTGTGGAATTAACAAGGCGAAGCTGGCCCTTAGGTCATACAAACAGAGAGAGTGCTGTCTTGCTTGGCTTCACCTTGTTAATTCCACCAGGTTCTGAGACGGCGCTGCAGATAGAAATGGAGAAAGAGAGTGAGAGTGAGAAAGAGGGCTATGCTGTAATTTTTAGCGGGGCAAACCAAATGGAGAGAACAGAAAAATGTGCTTGTGTTAGTGACAACTAAAGCAAACATACTTAATTGGCAGACTCTCGGTCAACCGCACTCTGCGTTTGCCGATATGAACCTGATTATATTCAACGCTGAGTTTTGTTGATTGATTCAATGTGACTTTGGCAGTTCTCTGGTCCAAACCAAAAAAAAGAAACAATCAATATAAAACTGTTTTCCAAATATACCCTACGTTCGCCATCTATGGGTACTTTTGAAAACAATTTGAACTGGGGATTGGGAATTTTTCTTACTAATAACAGAAGGGCCGATATGGGTCACATACACATACAAAGCTTCTGCGACTTGTCGTTTCTTGCCTTTAGGATTCTCAAGCGGTTACAGCAATGCTGGAATGAAGTTCTTTCTGCCAACGCGCTAAAGATGAGCAAAGACTGCTGATAATTGAATTGTGGTTCATGAAATAGCGATATAGTCAATAACCCCCGTGTTTGTGTAAGTGTTTCGTTTAAAAAAAGGTATGCTTAGAGTTCTATTAAATTTGAACTTATTTTTTAAAAGCTTTAGACAAAAATCTATGAAGCTCAGCAATAACGCCAATAAATAAATTTACTTCGACCTCCTTTTCACCCGGTAATTTATCTGTCTTTATGTCATATGACATAACTCATATAGGAATTTTGCAAATTTCGTTATTTGTTTAATTTGACGATTGACCGGCACCTCCTAATTTCCCGTCTTCAATAACCTACTATTAAATCTTTATAATAGTCTAAACTAATCATAAAATTTAGGATGTTTTCTGATTTTTAGGACCGCTAACCTAATATATTATTATATAATCAAACTCATACAAAAATTTTGAAATTTTCCCCGACTTTTTGGACCATTTAATCTAACCATTTTCTAGTCTACAATTGCTTTCTTATAAATTTTACTGAATCCAAAAAAACCTGAGTAATTCCAGCAAAGTACGTATGACTTTGCATGATGACGTTGAATGCTACTTGCATATGCTGATGATATTGACATTATCGGCAAAACCGAACGAGCAGTAAGCAAGGCTTTCTGCAGTCTGAACTAATGGGTTTAGCGGTAAATGAGGACAAGACGAAGTACATAGTATCCGCGGACAAAAAGTCCTTCCGACTTGGACAATCTGTTACAATGGGAGAGTACAACTTTAAAGTTGTGTAGGATTTCGTCTACCTCGGAACGACGATATCCAGCGACAACAACATCAGTCTGGAAATCCGACGAAGAATCACTCTTGCAAACCGATGCTACTACGGGCTAAGTAGGGAGCTTCAAGAGCAGAGACCTCACGCGAAGAACAAAAGTAGCCCTTTACAAGTCGCTTATCATCCCAGTCCTGCAATATGGCGCAGAAGCATGGAGCATGGCAAGCGGCGATTGGTGTGTTTGAACGAAAAATTATTCGGGGGATTTATGGACCTTAAAAAGTAGGCGTTGTTTTTCGAAAAAATGACGAACTGTATGAGCTCTACGAGCTCATGGAGAGCGTTAATAGCAGAGGCCCAGACCGTCAATCGGTCGTGATGGCCAAGAAAGAAGAAGAAAAAAAAATCCAAAAATTGAAAAAAATCTTTTAAATTTTAATTTACTCGCTTTTATGATATTCTTGTTTAAAATGAGAATTTTAGAAATTTTGCGACTTTTTGGACAGCGTACATAATCACCATAATAACATTAGCAACCTAGACCCTATCAAAGTCCTGACATTTTTGCAGAAATTATATTGCTAGATGAGTTTGTAAGCTCAGTATGAATAGACTTGGAGTTACTGATTTTGAACGTAAACCTTTGAAAAAGTCACAGTAGAATTTACTGTTTTTATGCACTTGAACTTCGCTTGTGTTCCTTTTCCGCTCAGTGTAGGTCGCTAACTTTTATCATTGTTATATTGTTACACTGCTGTAATTGTAATTGAAATTCTCACAAAACGGAAGTTATTTACACAATTTAAATTAACTAGAATGTGAATGAATTATTTCCCGCACTAATCAGATAGTGTGTTTTAAAGTTACCTAGACGAATAATTTGCAAAAGGGACTGGAGATGTGTATGTACTTTTGTGTAATTACTGTTAGATTCAATGAGAATTTACATGATAACAAATAGAAAGCACTCTGTACTACTATTTATTAAGGTCTGTGATTGAATGCGGCTCGAAGGACCAATTAAAATAACTAAAAGCTTCTTCTTCTATTGAATCGATTAACTTATCATACTTGATAAACTAAAAAACTGTTTCTTTTGTGTTGGGAATGAAGAAAACGGAACAAGAACAAACAGTTGATTAAATTTTGTTGATCTAAAATAATGAGTTTTTATAAATGGGAATGGGGAAAGAGATTTTGTTAAGGAAATGCAAAACTACCCAACACTTTCTCAAAGTCTTTAAAACTATTCTAAATTAATTTAATATCCGAAACAAAGTTTCGAAATAATTTTTGAATATTTAATGACATTTTATAAAAAGGTTCAAGTAGTGTTTCGTACCCTTCATAAACAAGAAGAAAAGTCGGTCAAGCCCGACACCAATTTAAGTTAGAAGCCACATAAAGTATCAAAAAAGCCATAAAGTGTGTGAAGTGATGCCCATCGCGGCCAGTGCTACCCATCATAATGGTTTGTTTTCCCTATAACTCGACTATTGTTCATCCGATCCTTAAGATTTCTTCGGCAAATCGATAAATAGTACTGATTACCTTGAAGGTAAGCACCAAAGTTTCAGCAGAAACGGAAGATCTAAAGAAAGTTACATATTGTGAACTCTGGACTGTCTTTTCAGATCTGAGTTTTCTAAAGATTTCAAATATTTTCTGCTCAGCTATCCACCTATAAAGCTCAGACCTAATTCAAAGTAAAGCTTTTAAATCGAAAACGACATGCCGCTGCCTTCAACAGGTGTTCGGCTGCTTCTGTTCCGATCACGTGGGGTGGTGCACTGGGATGCGACCAGGTGCAACTGGTTATGGCGTATTGAAATCGATTTGTCGTGTATACGTGACCCTGCGACAGAATCGCGCAGCAAATTGATTTTCAACGAATTGGGGGCGCTAATTTAGCTGGACACCTGGCAATTGCATTTGGGGCGCGTGTTTTGTGATTGCATGGCACTTACCCAACAGCTTGGAGACAGCGCCCTGTTGGGACAGCATATGCTGAGCCAGATCGTAGCCGCGCAGGCCAAAGCGTGACAATTCCAAAAGACGATGCTGCGAGGCCAAGGCACTGAGATTTGTGGCTGCTCCCGCAACTGTAGATGAGCTGTTGTTGGCTCCACAAAAAAGGGGCGGCGGTGTGCCTTGCGGGGTCATCAGGGGCGTAAGGGCTGCAGAGAGGGAAAAAAAAAGTCATAAAACAATAAAAGAGAGTGTGAGAGAGAGAATCATTAAATGTCAATTGGAATTTAAACGAAGCTGCCGCTGCTGCGCTGCTGGCATTCCGCGCGTGACACAGAAACACCCAGAAATTTGTAGCCTGGATCGTGCAAGAAACGGGAATGGGTATGGCTGGGCTACACTGCTCAAAAATATTTCGTTGAGAAGCAAATTAAATATTTTTGGTATACATTAGTTTACAACTTTGTATATACAAATCTCTTGGAATATAAGAGGCAAAAGAACCTGTTCAGAAAATAAGATGCCTTCGACTTAAAATAAAATCAAGATGTTGTCAAAACTATTGACATTTGCTACAAATGTTCCTGGAATGAGTGAAATTGTGTTGTTCTGCCTTTAACAACACCAAAACCAGTTTCCCGTAGATAGAGGTGCATGAATGAGGGCGAATTGGCTCTCTTTTTGATATCTCTCTTGAATTTTTTTCATCTGAACTTCTTGCCAGCATAAATAGCCCTCTAAGTGTGAATCTGCAAAAGTGTGCAACGGCCGAATGAGCTGGCACGTCCTTTTGTGGTAAAGTATTGGTATTTTTAAATGCTTCACCTTAGACACTCATGGGCAAAAAAAGGAAACGTATTTACATACAAGGCACTTGACTTAAGGCACTGAACGTGTTCATTCCCTACCTTTAAAGCCTTCCTTTTTAGATGTGGTCAATCGATTATACAAGTCCTTCTAGACAGTCTTTACACCCAGAGAAGTGTAGCACGAATAGGTACGTGTAGTTTCGCTGTACCAATATTAGGGTGTCCCAGAAATCAAAGTCGTTTTTTTTTCGCATACTCTGTAAATTTTTTACTTACTTTTAGGACTACAAAGTCGGCACGGGTTCTCGTTGTCCAATCTCAATAATATTTAATTTGTTAGTCAATGAGGTCAAACAGAATCAAAATAGAGGGTATGCGTATTTGATTTCGTGAAAAAAATGTTTCCTTATGTATTGGGACACCCTAACCACAACTTTTGTTGCAACAAAAGACAATTTGCGGGAAAGTTTACTTTTCTGCTTTCATTTGAAGAAGAGTGCATCTGAGGGCCAAATCTGAACGAAAATGGTTCGAGCATAGATGGAAATAAGTCAGCGGTCAAACTGGCAAGACTAGACCCATTCATTGAGCTCCTTTCAGAGAAGAACACGCTAGGGATGTCCTTGGCTAAGGACAAGCCTTATGGAAATACCTTTCATCCATTGCGGTAACCAGACTTAAAACTTACTAACACACTATTATGTTATGTTACGACACAAGTCGTTTCTGATGGGGACCTTGACTGCCCATTATCTTGGGCGTCACTACCACCATTGCAGGGATCCCACAATGTCCCCCCGAGGTCACACAGGGAGGGATGTCCAACAACTTTAGGAGAGGATAAACGACTACTTTACATGCCTTGTCGATTTCCAACAGGAACCTCAGCATGTCAACAACTCTTACCTAACGAACTAGACGATTGAAGTGAAGACACAGCGAGATATCCACATTTAAGGACATAGGATACCCCACAACAACCATGCAAAATTCTAAGGCGTCACTTTCGACTCCGTGTTCACCTTCGCCAAGAGCTCGGAAAATGTGATCAAGAAAGTTAGGAACACTTTGAATGGACGAAGCAACTGGGGAAAGGAAAAGGAGATCATCTCGACCACATACAAAGTTCTATTGTAAACTATGCTGCCCGACACCCAAAGGCTAGATCACCTCTACCAGGAGACCGTGATTCTCGCTGTCCATAACCACAACCGACTCCTCACTTAGCCGTGTGTGGCCCAGCGGTTAGTGTGCTGGACTGCTGGGCGGGCGGTCGTGGGTTTGATCCCGCCTCGGAACATCTAATAAGAAAAGTTTTTTTCTTTTTTTAGAAAATAGCTGTAACACATCTGGTCACCTTGAAGTAACTAGCCATGGGTAGCCAGGGCTTGTGATCTGGGACTTGAGCCCTGAACTTTATGCACTCAACGTATTGAATGACGCGCTAGCCAATTCAGCCGTTGAACAGTTTTGCAGATGCACGTCTAGAGGGCTACTTATGCTCTGTTGAGCTGACAGTAGAAAGCCAACTTTTATTTTAAAGCCTTAACCAAAGATTCCGTGCTTTTTAAAATTGGTCCGAGGATCGAACCCATCGGTTTACTTCGGACTTAGTGATTCCGACCGAACCTTCTTGAAAATATCGCAAGTTTATAGTTTTAATTCCTGATCAGCGTTTGTACAGCCGTTTGTATGAATGCTTCCATAACAGAGACTATAATACAAGGATCGATAAAACACGCATGCTGTATTCCACAGTTTAATTTGTTTCAGATTTTCCCCCCTTTTCCGAAAAACCGCCTAAATCTATCATCTGGGACAGTTATTTACGAAATGATTTTGCTTGCTTCAAAACCAGAGTTATCCTTCTTTTATTTCGAGTGTAAAATGGACAAATTTCGGTATGTTTTTGATCGACAATGCAACGTCAAAGTCAGCGACGCGCACTGGCACTGGCGGAAGTGTCAACGTCAACTTTTATGGGCATAATGGACGTGGTGTGGTCCATTAGGCTCCACACACGACAACTCCAACTCCAGCTCCAGCTTCGATTCCAACTGCAAACTGCTAATTTCAGTTGGAATTGATGAAATTCCAACCGTTCTGCAATCGCTGGCAATTTGTTGCCCGTCGCTTTGGGTTTGGATCGGGATCGCTTGTCATTGTCGGTGGCAGCGATTAGCAATTCCTCAGATGTAGAAGCTTTTATGTTCATTTTGACATTTTATCTGATCGCGAGAACTGCACACATTTTAACACCTCTGTTTTTTTTTTGGAGCGACGTCAACCTGTGTGGGCAAAGTGGGAAGGACTGCAAGTTGGCTTGACCTTTCTGACCCTAACTAATTAAAGGCGGTAGCTGGGCCCAGGGTTATGCTTGATTTATGCCTGGTCTCCCTGGTCACTGGCTGCGCTTACAGCACGGATGTCAACGCAACCAACACTTGGTCCACCGATGATTTACTACTTTGCCGGCAATGCGACAGCTCCGGCTGCACCGATGCGCCTCAGTCAATTGCAAAATCGGCTTAAAATTGCACTGGCCCCATCCCCATCCCCAACCCCATCCCCGTCCACATCACCGTGCGACTTATAACAAGAAGCGAACCTGAACGTGAACGCACTCTGCTCGCCGCAAAGTGATGATCGCCTCGGAATTCAATTGATAGTTTGATTTATTGCTACCGGTAAGTTTTTTTTTGCTGCTGCTGCTGTTGCCAGCACTGCATATAAATTAAAGTTGCTCGGTTTTTATGCGGTTCTCAGACCAAGCTCAAGCTCTCCAGCTGCCACACACGCCTTGTCACCCGGCTCAGTTAGCGCTCGCTGATCTTGTTTGTCGCGCGCACAGGCTTCTGGTTTTGAATGCGTAATATTGCGTTCCTCGCACGTTGCTTTAAGTTGGTTGCTGCTTCTGGTGTGGTTTGGCATTAGACTGTTTTAGTTAGTCATTTAAATTTGTATACAGTTCCACCATTGAAGGTTTATGGTTTACCCAAAACGATGTGACTAATTTAGACATAAAAAAAAGGGGGTAGGGAAAAACCTTCCTAAATGATGTCGTTAATGAGATCTTGTTCATATGAAAAAGGCGTATCAATTCACACTCAGCTTAGGGCAGCAAAACTTTCGCAAAGATTCTAAAAGGTTCACTTCCTGTTATAAAAAACGACTGTTTTATAGTATTTGTTTATGGTCCTTCCTACGCGTTTTTCTGTGGCACTTTAGCTGCTGCACTTCTAGGCAGTGTTGTCGATTTAGCTTTTTTCCCCCCAAGACCTGGCGTTTTTTTAATGCCAATTACGGGCGACGGCAGTTCTAGCTAATTTAAATTTTATATATATTTTAGGTATCGTTTATGCATGCAAAAAAGCATGATTGCAGATCATGATTTTTCCAAAAAATGCAAGCATAAACACCAAATCATGGTTTTTTTCTACACACGTTTTTTGACTATGGTATTTCAGAAAAACCATAATTTGTTTTACAAAACTATCTGGCAATACCTCTTCTGAAGAACAGCTGTTCTGTCAGTTAATTGTGTGTTGGACCAAATGTAAATTGCAATGCAACAGGGAATCTAATAGAAGCCAATTGACAGTATTGCGAGGGCTAGAGGACATGCTAAATGACCTCTAGGATGGTTTCCATTCCGGATTTGGCATCATCTCTTCAGCTCTTCAACTGCAAGTTCACTTGAGTATTGTTGCATAGAAATTTGTAGGCATTTTGCCTTCTATGTTTTAAGGTCTTCATGAGCTCCTTTTTCCACTTCCGAAGATTAAGTTCTAACTTTTTGAGGACAGATAAATGATCAAAAACGATGTAGACGTTATTGAAGTTGTCTTAAAACTTTTGAATAAACCAATAATATATACAAAATTTTTTTGTCGGCTTTTCATCATTTTTTAAAGTTTTCATTCTTTTTTCCTGTTTTTTTTTCAATCAGTCCTTTTTTTTCGGAAAAATATTGGCTTCACTGGCTGTCACTTAAGCTAAGGTCCCACAGGCAAACAAAATTTGAACACATTGTGCAAACAAAGTTAGCCTTGAACTGTAAATGTTTGCGTAAAACAAATTTGGTGTTCCCACATGAGCAAATATTTGCTCTTAAAAAATTTGCGCAAATATTTCCCCTCCGCAAATAGTTTGCGTAAGTGTTCACACGGTTTGTGGCAAATTTTATTATACATTTCTTTGCCCAATCTACTAAATTTATAAATCAAGTAGGCTGATTTGTTTGAGCAAACAATATAATTTTTTTTGAAGTAACAACAGAAAAGGCATAGGGATGAACAGTCCCAAAAATAACTGCCTAATGATTTTATGCTGCGGAGCTGCATATTTATGGGTACTTGAGCAAAAAGAAGCAAAGAAGAAACAAGCTCGCCGCAGTTTGTGGATTAGCCCATGGCTTTCACGCCGCGAAAGTGAAGGTTGCTGCGTAAAGTTCTTAAATGAGTTGCGATTAGAGGCTCCAGATCTTTACAAAAGTTTTTTGCGAATGAAAGCAGCAGACTTTGAGCAGTTGGTAATATATAACTATCATTATATTATATAAAATTTAACATTTGTAGTTTTTAGTTGTGTCTTGTTGGTCCAATGATTCAGCGTAAAGACACCGTTATGCGCAATGCGATCTCGGCAACATGTCGTTTAATGGTTACACTGCGCTTTTTAGCCACTGGAGTTAGCTATCGGTCATTGCAGTATGTTTTTCGAATTCCACATAATACCATTAGCAAGATTGTGCCTGAGGCTTGTGCTGCAATTTTAAAGGTTCTCAAAACTGATTATCTTAAGGTACGCATTTTTGTAGACTATAACCCCTTGTTATTAAGAGTTTTTGTTTTTAGTTTCCGTCAAATCAAAGAGAAATTTTGTATTTTGACGTCGGAACAAATGGTCGCGTTTCTGAAGGAGGAGTTTTTCGTCGAACTTCTTTATATGAGGCCATGTTCTCTAACAGGTTCAACATTCCCGACGACGCACCCTTGCCACATCGTGAGATTGTTGTTCCATACGTAATGGTGGCCGATGATGCTTTTGCTATAAGCAGAAGACTTTTGAAACCGTTTGCCCAACAAAATTTATCGTTAGTCGAAATTGTTACCGACTATCAAGAGCTCGAAGTGAAACACTTTTGGCATTTTTTCAGCGCGATTTCGCGTGATGCGCAAGCCAATTGCCTTGAGTCCAGAGAAATCTCGCGTAGTGATTTTAGCAAGTTGTGCTCTTCATAACTTCTTGATCTTTCACCAACCCTGATTGACAGAGAAACACCAAATGGGACAACAATTCCAGGAGAATGGCGTTTAAACTCGGAAACATTTCTAGATATTGGGACACACCGTTCGTATTTAATATTTATGTTTATATAAAAAAAATAACTAATACCGTATATAATAAAATAATTTTTTAATTACGAACTTATTTTATTTCGTGGTCTTGTGATTTATTTGAATTTTACTTGCTGCTACAGCTTCAATTTTATGTTGCCTAAAGCCCCATACGGAGTACGACGAAAAATTCGTTTTTTTACAGTATTTCATATAATTAGAAACACCTTGGCTTTGCTTTGATGTTCATGTGCTGTTAGAAAGTTTTCTTTAGGAAATAAAAAATTTGTTCCTAAGCCAAAAAAATTAATTTTTTTTAATATTTGCCTTGTTTGCTCTTACAATTTGCATGTAAGAGCAAACTCGCAAACCCGCAAACAAAATTTGCCGAGGGTGATCCCACGTGTTCCCATTAGGCAAATATTTGCTTCAAATTATTGGTGCACAAACATAGGCAAAGGCTACTTAGCAAATGTTTGCGAGCAAACTATTTGGTGTTTCCACTAAGGGCAAACAAAATGGGCAAATATTTTAAAATATTTGCGCAAATTATTTGCCTGTGGGACCTTACCTTTAAGCTCTTGGGATACATTTGGGAATATGGTCGTCTCGCTCTAACTACAGTGATTTCCTACTTGACAGGCAGCGCAAAATTTCTCTCTAATACTAATTGCTTCATGATGTGAAAAAATTGTTAAACCATTAAAAATACGCAAAGTTCAATACGAGAGGTCTGGATGCGTGTTCCCCTATTGATGGATGGACCGCAACTTGACTCAAGCCATGTACGAAAATATTTTTACAAATATTGCACATGTAGCAATAATGCTAAGCTCGGAGATTTGCGCGCACATGCAAAAGCACATAAACATACAAATGCTACTAATTTGTTTTGAATGTTTTTCAAATTTGTTTAACAGCTAACTGGACAAACACCTAGACCCCTGGGTTGTAAAACGAGATTTATATTTGGGATATCCAAAGTGTTGGAATTCCCTTGATATAAGTGAATTACATTTGTACACCATTTCAGCTTGTAAACTGCATCGAATTAAATGTATTGAACAGGGTTGCAAACCGGTTCGGAGTTAAGCCGTTCCGGAGTGGGAGACACTGGTGTTTTTGGGAAGTCAAAGCCGTACCTGAACCGGAGCAGAAGAATTTTTTCTTCCTGATCCTGAACCGGAGCAAACAAAAGTTGAAAAGGTGATCTGTTATATTCTTTCAAGTATGCCATTTCTACAAGTTTTAAGCGTTGGATTAAAATCCACTTTCAAAGAAACATTTTGCTTTATTTAATAATATTCAAAAGGAACTAAGAAGTTAATGCTTTAAGAATGTGTGATAAAGATGAAAAGCAATCTTTAAGCTTCAAAGTTTTGGAAAAACGATCTATGTATAGAATTTAACAAAGTGGCAATTTTTCTATTAGCTGTTCCTGCATGACGAGTATCCGTCTGGCGCGCTTTTTCTACTTATATATTTGTTTTATCCAGATATACAATCACAGCATTGCTGGCATAAGATGGTGTCTTACATCTTGCAGAAGATCACAAAGCCCGCAGATGATAAAACCACCGGGTTCTCGAAACAGCTATACACTCGATCAGATTCTTTTGTAGAGTGTGTGTGTGTGTCTTGTTTTGAAAGTTATGAACAAACATACATTTAGAATATATGGAGTAAACGGATGCTCAGTTGACTCCGTTCCTGTCAAAAAGGTGCCTGCTCGGGCGCCAAAATGTTTCCGCTACTCCTGTAGACAAGCTTGAGCTCCTCTTGAGCTCCCACAAAAATTACGTCCGTCTGCTTATCGTTTGAATCGAAGAAGAAGGTTTATTTTACAAGCCAACCTCATGGCTTTTCTTACAAAAGTTATCGATGTTCGATAGTACAAAATTCGATAGTACAATATTCATTGTAATTCAATTGCCTAACAACTAGTTCCTGGTTGCTCTCAATTACGCTCGCTATCCACTGTGTTTTCCTATAGGGACATTAAGAATCTCAATACGGACTATCGCTTATAACCGCTTAAAATTGAGCAGCGGAAATTCGATCTCTAATACTCACTGCTCAATGAGTTATAGACCTGGAACCTGCTAAAACGTTCGATGAACCAAGCTCGAATGCTATATTACCCGAACCCAAAAAGTTTGGTGGGTTCGAACCTCGAAGTAAACCCTTGTTGATTTTTATGAGGTTTGCAGCCCTGGTTTTAAATGATATTTATAAAACAGTTTGGTTGTTGAGCAATGTTATATAGTCATTCGATCTTCCCGGTTCCGTCAAATGTGCAGTGTATAACAGCACAAATTTTCTTCTTTCTGGAAATCCGGGGAAAACCCCCCCCCCTACTGGGTCTTGAGATCAGTGCCTCTTCCACAGACTGCTGACGATACAACTGGAATGTTCTTCAAAAAGTTGTACAAACGACCAGCCTACTTTGTGGTGTGTGTCTATTTTGCTTTAAAAGTTATGTTTAAGACATATTCTTTAAATTAAAATATGTCTTTAAAAGTAAAATTTTATTAATTAACTTTTTTTGCTTCTAATGAAATAAGATAGAAAAGAAGATGCTCGAAAGTCTTATCAAATAAAATATGGCGTCTTCCGGTAGAAGAAACAGTTCTTGTTTTATTTTTTATTAAACGATTTACCTTAAACCTGGCAGTGTTCCAAATAATATTCGAAGTAGAGAAAACATTGGATCAATGTACAAATAAAATATGAACGAATGAAAAGCATAAGGAAATTACAATTAAAAATATAACGCACTGGACAATAAGATATATAAGTTTTTTTCTATTTTATAAAAAAAAAGTGAAATAGTGGCCTCGAAATGCAGAGAGAATGCCGTCGGCAGAGTTTCATTTACTACAATAAAAAGTAGTATCCATTTATATTATTTGACTCCGAAAGCTCTCTGGCCGTTTTCTCAGTTGCCAGCGGCAACTTCTCTGCTCATATTGCCAACCCCTGGCCTGAATGAATCATATCAAGATAACTCAATGGGTTTTCAGGACTAACAAATCATACGGCTTTTCAACCTTTTTAGAAACAAACGAAGATTCGGTTATTTCAAGACATAGAGCAAGCATTTTCCACTTTATGCCTTTCCAACTCTTCATTTGCCCAAACCTTGCTCAGTTAAAAACTCACTTCCTAAAAAGGATCGTGCAGTTTTGCGACTAACTTCCTTATTTCGTGTGCAATGTAAGGCATAAAAGACTCGGTGACACACATGCGGATACAGGCCATCTCTTTGGGTTAGACTGACAACGCTACACTTGAAAATCATTGTGCACACCTTTTATACGCTTGGCTTTCTAAGAATAATGTGAATACACGCACCACGTAACTCGAAACCCTTAAGTATGGTTTCTGCCCTATGCTTAAACTTCAATGTATGCCATGGATGGGATGGATGTGGATGTGGATGTGTGGTTGTATGTTGTATGTTGCATGCATGTTGGTTTCACTCCGCTTTGGGCCTCCGTTCGAAGCTCCCGCTCTCTCTTATTGCCTCTCCTTTTATAATTATTTATTTATTGTGCAACTTCCAACACCTTTTAAAGACAAGTCAAAGCTTTGGGCCGTTGTCGACGTGGTCGACGAGGTGAACTAATTTTATTTGACAACCCATACTGGTGCAAAACAAATTGCCACTGATGTGCGAAAGACCAAAACAGTTGCCAGTCATGAAATTTCCAAATCATTGCCTATGGACCAGTGGCGGTCCCGGTCCTGGTCCCGGTCCCGTTCCCGTTCCCTATATCTCTGTCAGTTCAGGGAACAAGCAAGTCGCTGGCAGGTTTATGCACTCAAAAAAATACAACATAATCAAGAGCTTTGTTCCCATCCAAGTAAGTTTGATGTTTCCAATTTTGGAAACAATAACTTAAGAAGGTCCGCACTTGGCTACTTTACAATTTACTAAGATTATGTGACTTAAAACTCTATGTACAAGCTGAGAAATCGATTCTAAGAACGCGCGCATACATGCTGCTAAAAGATAGACTGACGGCAGAACTTTAGGCCGAGCTTTAATCTTCAAAACTTTATATGTGCTGAATCAAATTCTGTCGTCCGCAAAGCTTTTGGCTCAACAGTCAGTTCATCTCTCACCTGCATGTGTGCGCTGGGCCCAAGTGTGACCAGCTTACAATTGGCCTCTTTGAGTTAATATTTTGTCTGGGAATAAGTATGTTGGAGGTCGCAAAACCATTCCCGAAGTGAAAAGATGTTTCAGCAAAGTTGGTTATCGATACCAACGTGAAACCAGTCCAACTACCGTTGAGGCGGCTTCAACAGAAGGTTCAAGAACAGGCTGATAAGCTCCTCAACCAAGACTTCGAGTTAGTAGTAGACCATTAACCACTAGAGGATATTTTTAAACCAACATCGAAACGACCAGCTCGGATTGAGAGATGGTTACTTTGCTTGCAGGCGTACAAGTTCAAAATGAGATACCAAAATGATAAGAGCAACATGGCTGATTTGCTGTTCGAAGAGGGAGGCGAACATAAAATTCTGCAAGTAATAGAAACATCAGTTTCAGTTTCATTATATATTACAAAGATCGCTTAAAAAAAGGGGCACGGACGAAGAGATAAGCGATGCTATCATGTTTCTTGACGACCCTTGGGATTCGGCAACTTCAAACAGTTTTTATCCATTCCATTACGAACGGTCGCCCATCGGAAATATCTTGCTATGAGTTACTCGGAATATAGTTCCGAAAATTATTATTAGGAAACAAAGTTTTGGAAGTGGCACATAAGGCACATCCAGGCGAATCTGCAATGAAACGGAGATTGAGGACAAAGGAGTGCTCTCCATTAATGCAGCGTGAAGCTGAGAAAGCAGTCAAAGCGTGCAGGGACAAGCAGAGAAACTCGCTCCAATGTTCCACACAATTTTGGGAATTTGGTCAAAATCTGATAAATATATCGTATAGCTGCCATATATCAAACTGGGAAGCAAATGGTCAAAATAGTGGTGCCATCTATTTCTGAGTTGGTCATGCTATTAATTTTTTATGGTCTTAAGTACAGCCCGACTTACTCTTAAAATAAGTGCAAAAAGGTTCTTCATCGAAGTTCAATTAATTCGCAAGTCAACCCCAAAACATTTTTGAAGCAAAACAATACTTAAAAAAAAAAGTACAAAATGTTCTTGGTTTAAGTTTATAAAATTCTAAGCTTTCCCAATTTGTCTTATAAACTAGATGTTTTCACAAAAGGTCAGAAATCTACCTTCACTCCATAACCAGAGTGTTAGAACCAGAAGGGAACTTTATTCAACTTAAAATAATTCGCATTTTCCGTGGCACAGTTTTTGGAGCGTGCATTTTTAGACTATTTTTTCCTTAGTCCAAGAAATTTTGTACTTGATATAAGTTCTATCTATTCTTTAAATTTTCGGCTTGCTGTAAGTAAGAAATATTCTTAACTCAAGAAAGTTTGTTCTCATTTTAATAACATTAAAAGACGTTTATCTATTCTAGAATGTTTCGTACTTAATTTAACTACTTTCCAGAACAAAACATAATTGAAATTTTAAGTACAAAACGGTATAAGTTTTATATTCATTGATCTTAAACTCTGTCGGTCGTTTTTTTCTAAGTGTATGTACACTGAGAAAAAAATGCGGAATTTTCGTACTTAAATCAAGAATTTTCGGCAAAAAATTCTTGGTTTCAGTACGGAATTTCTTGGTTGAAGAGCGTTTTTAAAAATTCCAAAATTCATGATTTGAAGAACATTTTGGATATGTTAAGCATGATTTGGGATTTTTTTAAAAATTCTTAATCAGCATACCCCTCTGAAATCAATGGAGGTTTACTCTGGGGTTTGAATTCGGGTTAAGGGAGCGGGTTCATAAGGTCGGTGAACCTAGGTTCAGAAATATTTTTGAATTTGCTTGCTTAGAAAACAGGAATGTAAATTGAAACAACATTAGCCAACTATTGATACTTCCCAAATAATATTCGAACTTTGTTTAAGTTAATTATGGATAAAACAAATTTAACTGACTGAAGAAAAACGTTGCCTGATACTTGTGTTGAAGGAACAGCTAATGCAGCATATTCTTGTTATTTACAATGATAGTTTATCGAAACCTTTAACACATTAGTATCTTTAGGTAATCTTGGCATTGCTTCAAATGAAGCTACGAAATCGTTCATTATTATGTATATGTCACTAATTCTTTATATTCTAGCTCTTTAGCTAAGGATTCCATATCATGATCATAAGATTATGAACTTGAGAATAATCAGTGATGCTTTTATTAATGAGTTCCTTTTGAGGTTCATACAAATCAGCAGTTTGTCTCTTCGCAAGCTGCGAAATTTTTTTTGCTCCGGTTCAGGTTTAGTTCGGGATTCTCAAAAATACCGGAGCGGTTCGTCTCCGGACCGGTTTGCAGCCCTGCTTTTAATAAGCATGATGTAGACTTATTTATGTAAGCTAAAAGCGATTTGTACTTAAAGTAAGAGCTCTATTTTACATCCAAAACGAAATGAACTTAAATTAAAACTTTTTTTCTTTGAATCAAGAATTCTCTTTCTGTTTGTAAATTTTTAACGATCAATGTTGAATTTAAGAACGATTCGTACTCAAAGTAAGAATTTTCAAGAGCGAGTCGTTCTTATTAAATTCCAGACCGAAACAGAATAAAATCAAGAGCGTTTTTTTTAAGACCCAATCGTTGTGTTTTCTTTTGAGTGAATAATAAAGTTTGAGGATTTGTTCCCTTATCTCAGGGAATATATTTCTACCCCTGAAGTAAGCCCAAGGTAAAGTTTGAACCGAGGTTCAAACCAAAACTTTTTAAACGTTCAGCAAACCGAATCTTAAACTTCACGTTAGACTTAAAGGTTTGGAGCCTTGGTTGGAACAAGCAAACTAAACTCAATTCCTTATTTTTCCAAGTGTAGCTTACCTGTGGTTGTGGGTGAAAGGGGCGTTGTGGCACCACCACCACCACCACCATTTCCACCAACGTTTTGTGCGCTGTTCTCTAAGCGTAGCAGATGTGGCGGCAGGGCCACACTAGCTGGAGGCATAATGGATCCTGTTGAAGATACAAGTTCTGTATTGAGGCTGATGGTCCTAGTGGGGGCTGCTGTTGTGGTTGTGGTTGCTGCCGTTGTAGCCATGCCCCGCCTAAGATCAATGATTGCTAGGGGTTTGTTCTTTTTCTTTCAATTCAAGTCAAGTCAAGTCAACATTCCGACGGTATTTTTTCCGCACGCAAACCGTCGTTGCTGGCACGAAGCGCACACTCACTCACTCACGCCGACTCGGTCTGAGACTGAGACAGAAACTGAGACCTGAGCCTGAGCTCTGTGCCTGCTCTGGAACTGGTCGTGGCTGGGTTTAATGGTGGTGGTGAGCTCGTGTGCGTGTGTGTGTGTGTGAGAGAAACAGTAGTAGTAAAAGTTCAATAATTAATTACGGTTTCGTTTGGTGGCATTGTTTATCCAAGTTCCCAAAACTTTTCGGTTGAGGAGCGATTTTGTTTGGTAATACCACAACCGGGTGTCAATCATCTAACGGAAGCTCGAGCAAAAAACGCATTAGACCCGACAAGGCGGTAACCGATTAGAGAGGAGCGACAGAGAGCTGAGCCTGCGCACCAAGTGTCATCAATAATGTAAAAGGAGCAAGCGAGAGCGCGGCATTAGCTCTCTAATTGATTTATTTCGCTTAGAAAAGGAAGCGAATCAGGTTGCAACTCTGGCTCTCCCTGTCTTGGAGCAATCAATGCCTAGACTGGTGGGCGTTATGGCCAATCCCCCGACTACTGATAATGAAAACTAATCAATTTTAATAGTCTATAATTTGCCAACGACAAAATAACAATAATTCACAAATTAAAAGGTAAACTTTAAACGTGTGCCACACTCAACAAAATCCAATCCATCATTTGCGGTTTGAGCTCAACTTATATAATCGAGTTAAAAAACGGTTGAGTGAAAATCAGAGAGAGAGGCGTGTTTGGGCCTTTCTACCTATAGCTGTCTCACTCTTACTTACACTCTGTAGGCTTCCAATTTAAACCACCAATGAGAGTGCTGGTAGCTGTACTCACTCAAAGTATAACCCCTCTTTCCCTCCCTTTCTCTTTCTCTCTCTAACTAATTGTGGGGTGTCTAATGATTGATTTCAGTGTGTGGACTTCTAGATTGATTAGTTTAATTATCTATGTATCTAGCTACCAAATCTGCTTGCCTTAATTATGGCCGCCATTATTTCATAGATAGTCATCTAGTATCTACACACCCAGTCTCTGCGCGCATATTTGTGGTAGCCACGCTTCCTGTTTTTGTTTGTCCAGCTAACAACAAAAAATATTCCACCAAAATGCCCCTTTTTGTGTGTGCCTGCTGTTTACCCACATGTAGGCATATGCATATGCTGATTTCGTTAAGGAAAAGCCAAAAGGGTGGGCTGGGCAAACTTGCTGAACCGTAAACTTGGAGACTGGCCGTAGTAACTACTCGTGCTCTTGTGCTCTTGTAGGTTCTTCAAAAAGTTCTCTTCTTTTTGTGTTTGTTAGCGGAAATGGGTTCAAGTTTTGTGTTTTTGTTGGTCGGAAATGCTTAGCGCTTGTTCAGAATTATTAAAGTGTCGTTGCTTTTTGTTCAACAGACGTTACGTATACACATACAAATGTGCCCACATATTTACATACATGAATAATACTGGGCTACTACTGGGCCCAATTGGAGAGCAAACCAATCGATTTACATCGAGGCTGCCATTTTAAAATACTTAAAAAAGTTAACTCTAAGTTCAAACTTATGCTCCATTGAGTTAAAATCTGGATTGTAAGGTAGATTAAGTTTTTTCATTTTAAGTCTCTTTTTTAAGAACATATTTAGGATCTGCTGAACGGAAGAATTTTTTAAATCCTCGAGACATTACGAAATGAACTTTTGATTGTTAAATTTAATCAATCAAAATCGAATTTCGTTTCCAGTTCCGGTTTTGGTACTTCCAAACTTCCGTTTTGATAAAAGGATCTATTTTGGTATTCGGTTCCGTATCGGTACCTTAAAACTTAAGTCGATTTAAAGTGGGTAAGCAAGTTATTTACATATAAATTTTATTTGCTTCTGTTTACCATAAAAATATATTCATAAGAAAACACAAAACTTAACGTACTCAAACTTAAATAAAAACTAGCACAGAGAAACACACGCATCGTCTGTTTGTTAATTGCCTACGGAATGCTGGGCTCAAATAATTCATCAATGCACCTGGAACCAGCAGTTTTCTTCCCCTGTGCTTGATTCGTGAATTGCTGATCGACTTATCAAGTCTTCGTCAGCTCGGACAATGTGCTTTTCTAAATTTGTCTTATGATCGTCCTATAAAATAGGAAAGAACATACACTTATGGTACTAGCTGAACCCGCCTCAAATTTGTCCATAATTGGGAACGTAAGGATTCCTAAGTCTTTCCAAAAATTAAAGAGATGACCAGGCCTATTCCAAATTCCGAAAATTTTCAAAAACTAAAAACATAACGAAACCGACAACATAGAGATAGACCCGCCGACCCAACAGGAAGTCTGTTTAGCAAAACGAAGGCTACAGAACAACAAGTCGACAGGCGCTGATGAGCTGCCCGCTGAATTGTTCAAGGCTGGAGGCGAAGAATTGGTAAGGAGCATGCACCAACTTCTGTGCTGTATATGGGTTGACGAAAGCCCGACGATTGGAATCTAAGTGTTCTCTGTCCAATCTTTAAAAAAGGAGACCCTGAAGTTTGGGCCAACTACCGTGGGATCAGTCTCCTCCCCATCGCATATAAGGTTCTGTCCCGCATTATTTGTGAACGCCTAAATCCGTTTATTGATACACTGATTGGACCTTATCAGTGTGGCTTTAGACCTGGTAAATCCACCACAGACCAGATTTTTACACTTCGACAAATCCTGGAGAAAACCTATGAAAGAGACGTCCAAACACACCATCTCTTTGTTGATTATAAATCAGCCTTCGACACACCGATAAGGTCAAGCTTCTTCAAAGCCCTGTCTACTTTAGGTATTCCAGCAAAGTACGTTCGACTTTGCATGATGACGTTGAGAAGTACGCAAAGCTCCGTCAAAATAGGAAAGAACCTCTCCGAACCATTTGATACCAAAAGAGGTTTTAGGCTTATCGTGTGACTTCTTTAATTTACTGATGGAATATATACTGCACCGGAGCCAACATGCCAACAGAACCGGCGAATTTATTCATAAAAATCTAATGCTATCTAATGACATTATCGGCAAAACCACACGGGCAATAAGCAAGGCGTTTTCAGAGATTGAGAAGGAGTCTAAATTAATGGGTTTAGCGTTAAACGAGGACAAGACGAAGTACCTAGTATCCGCGGACAAAAAGTCATTGCGACTTGGACAATCTGTTACAATGGAGGGGTACAACTTTAATGTTGTAGAGGATTTCGTCTACCTCGGAACGACGATAAACAGCTACAACAACATCAGTCTGGAAATCCGACGAAGAATCACTCGTGCAAACCGATGCTACTACGGGCTAAGTAGGAAGCTCAAGAGCAGAGACCTCAAGCGAAGAACAAAAATAGCCCTTTAAAAGTCGCTTATCATCCCAGTCCTGCAATATGGCGCAGAAGCATGGACAATGACAGCAGCGGATGAAGCGGCGATTGAAGATTTTGACCGAAAAATTATTAGGAGGATTTATGGACCTTTAAAAGTCGGCGATGATTACCGCATTCGAAACAAGTGAGAAAGTCGGTCAAGCCCGACTATAACATACTCTGTACCTAGAGTAGAAGCTGAATGCAATGCTGGTGCTGCGCTCATCTCTAACAACTTAATCAAAAATTGCCGAAAAGTTTCCTCAGTTGGTCCATTTCGTCAAATTTTTATAAAAATTTGGGCAAATTATTTGCCTGTGGGACCTTAGCTTAAATCTCTCCCTTTTTGTCTCTCTCTCTCTCACTCTAACTCTCTCTCTTTCTCTATCTCTTTTCTTAAAATTTTGCTTTGTTAGTTGTAATATGGTGGGAGGGAGTGGGGGGAGGGTGATTTACTTTTTTGCTCATAACTTGAGAACCGTTCATCCGATCTTTATCATTTCTTCGGCAAATCGATACATTTTGCTAATTACTAACTATCTCCAGAAGGTACAAATCGTCTATCTTCAAGACTATAGGAGATATAACGATTTTTCCAAATTTCGTAAGCGAGAGGGGGCGTGGCCAAAATTTGAAACAAGCTTGATCTGCGTGCAGATAAAAGAAGCATTTGTCCCATACATGTCAAACCTCTATCTCTTACCATCTCTGAGATCTAGGTGTCATACAGATGGACGGACGGACGGACAGACGGACATGTCTATATCGACTCGACTGTTGATGCTGATCAAGGTTATATATACTTTATATGATCGGAAATGATTCCTTCTGCATGTTACATACATTTGCACGACTTTAGTATACCCTTTTTGCTCTACGAGTAACGGGTATAATAACGTTGTATTGCGATATATCAAATAACGATCTTAAACATTTTGATATTTTTTTGATATTATTGATATTTATATATTCAGAATATCGACAATCCTAGTGGGCACTAGGACATTTGGGACCGGTCATTAAACGGGACAAAAAAGTCGATTTTCTAAACTTCAGCTTTGGAACCCTATAACTACGTTCTATTTTTTTTGTCCGATTTTAAGATAATAGAAATTTTTCATATCACTTTTTGGAATCGCATAATTTTCCCACCAGGTCGATGTTTTTATTATATTTTTCTGTAATTTTATAAGATTTTCTTTGTTAGGTTTCCTTAGTTGATAAAGCCTTACTTAAAACTTGTCCAAAAATTTTTTGACAGCATTTTTTGTCGTCTTTTAAACACAAATAAATCAAATAAAAACCTTAAGGTAAATATTCGTGTAAATAGAACGGTAAATGAGTAGATTAAAAAAATCGGCCAAAACATGGAAAATAGTCGGGTAAATAGGAGGTGTAGCTTTAAACAATTTTATAATAAGTTTTGAATGAGGAATACGGGTAAAATGTTAGATGGTAAAGATCAAAAGTATTAATTGATTTTCGAATTTTAGATTATTATTAAGACGGGTGAATAGAAAGACGAGTGAAGATCGAAAGGTCCACGACTTCTTAAAATTCAGCATACTTTAAATAGAGATTTAATCACCATGAAGATTTTCTTATTGGCAAATGTAATGTAAGCCTCACATCTTCGTTTTGGGTTTACAATACTAAGGGCCTCCCTTTCCCTTCCAATCCAAAGAGATATACATTCCCCATTAGACCTTATTTGAAATCAATCAAATTTGTTTTTTCAGTTGAGTTCAAAAAGTTAAATAATTATGATTTTGCGTTTTGTAAAATATGTTTTTGAAACTGAACCGATCCGATTTTGAAAGTATGCCGGTTTGGTTTATGATACGGTTATAGACTGTTTCGGTTCGGCTCAAATCCATCTTTTAAATTCATTAAAATCCGTTCTTTAGTGATTTTAGCCTAGGTTCAAGAAAGGGACTTTAAAAATTTGTAGTTCGGAATCATGAAGATGGCCTCAAATCTGGTCCACTCTCGCATTAGGAAAGTTCAACTGTAACGCTACAGTAATTACCCCGCCGGCTTTAACTTGTTGGCAGTTTCAATTTTGCATTGTTTTTGGGCTGTTTTTTTTGTGTGTTCGAATGTGATATTGTGTGGGAGCTGTAAACAACGAACTGCAATCGTGATTCGTAGCTGGGCTTCGAATGCAATTATAACGGTGCAGCGTGGTAATTACCTGTGAATGGCATTTGCATAATAACAGCCGACCAGGCCAGGCGGCACAATTGCATTGCGGATGGTAGATGTGGATGTGGATGTGGATGGGTTGGAACTGCTTTCTAGGTGCAGGTTGCGGGTGGGTCTAGTTTGCAAAAACAATTGCAATTACCCGTCGTACCCGTTGGAGCAGTTGTTGGAGGGTCGCCAGGGCTACCAGAGCCAGCCATAACTATGCACAGACTTACGGAGGCCAACGGCTTTGGCTTCGGCTTCGGCTTCCCAGTGGCAAGCTAACACGCTTGAAGGCATCAGCGTGGGGTGTTGGTGCCACGCTCTGACGGCTCTGCGGCCATTTTGTTTGCTGTCCCTGTCCCACTGAGGTGCCAATTGCGCTTCTGTGGGCCCCCGCCCACCACCACCATCACCAGCAGCAGGTCGGAGCTTGTCAGGCAGTCGACAACAATGTTAATCGCTTCTATGGTTTGCTCAAGATTCGGGTGACTAAAGACGTTTCTACGTCCATTTATATGCAAATTGCGGTACTTATCGCCATTTTGTTTTTCATGTTTTTGCCGCGGCGCTTTTTGTGCAACTTCTAATTGCAGTTGCAAGGGAGAAAGCTTTTTGGTAGCTGGGAGCGTTGCATTTAATTAACCCTATAACGGTTCGCTAGGCAAAAAAATGCCTTTCGATCGTTTGAATTTGAATTCGTGAATTATACGTTGCGGTCACTTGGCACTTGGCGCTCCAGTGTTCCACCACATGCTTTCGAGTCGATCAGCTTTGGCAGGAGCGGCTTTTGTTATCGAATGCAAAACTATTTAGCCATTGCATGTTGTTAATAATTTTAAAATCAGATTTCCGCAAGTTGGACGCAGACACGCAGAGCCGTAGCTGGAGGAGCTGACGTGTCCGTGTCTTGATTGCGGTTACTTGTGCCTGCAACTGTTTTGCTCCCTCAAGAGCTCGTCCTCCGCCGCTCCTGACAATTGTTGCGCAATTACACAGAAGACCTATGGGCACGCAACTTTTCGACGGTTCTGCGGCTGCTGCTGAATCAGAGTCTACCCAAATCCAACAAACAGACGCTTAAACTCGCTCCTCCTCAATCACGCCATGCTGTCCTGTCCTGTGCTCCGCTTCTGCAAAATCAATGTTGACGCAAATACGTGTATGTAGAATCATTTTGCCGACAGTTCAGACTTATTTCTTTCGCTACCGAATTTAATTGGATTTTCTCCCTGACTTAAGGGCTTTAACTGCTGTGGTATGTGGAAATCATTTCTGGGCCCCAGACACGCAATGCAGAGAGGCTGCTCCTCGAATCGCAGCTAAGTAAAAACTCTCTTAATTTAGCGACGGCGAGAAGTTAATCATTACATTTGGACAGTCGTCGCCGCCAGCTTGAGGAGGACTGGGGTGGGGTGGGGTGGGATGGAGGGTCATCCAAGGAGTGCGTGCATGAATCCAGGCTCTCTCTATGCGCTACTGCTTAATGATGTTAAGTACATGATGGACTGGGATTTTCAAAAATCGCAAAAAGTATGTGGTCCAACTAGAACGGCAAAATGATTATTGGTGAAGTCAGTAGCTGGTAAAGGTGACGGCTGAGTGATTCCGCTTTTCAAAGCAATTCTCCCACCTTTGGGTAAGTCATCTAAGTGGACTGGACTAATTATGGTTAAATTGTTTCTAGTCGATATCTAATTTCACTGAGAAAAGGAAGGATTGTTTTTGATAATCCTCAGGATACTTTAGGCATCCATTTGAACTGGAGTTAACTATCCCGTTTTTGGAATCTTAAAGTGGATATGTCAAATATTCATTCTACAGGGATCAGTTTTTTCTGTGGACCCAACTAACTGACTGCTAATCCTACAGATCTTAGATTTGACTTAAACCTTAGTTTAGTAATGCAGGCACTAAGAAAGAAAATTTTAAAAATTTGTAAGCGAAGTGGGTGAAACTGTCATAGAAAAGTTTTTTGGAGCACATTATTGAGCTGTGGCGCTCAGACCACACTGTTGACTAAGCTGCTATGCTAAGAGCGCGAGAGAGAGAGTGAGCCTGAGAGTGAGAAGGGAGGGGGAAAAAGTGGAGAGCGGTGGAAAGAAAAGAGCGAAGAGCGAAAGACTTAGGAGTCTATTCGTTGCCAGCTATGGATAAGCAGTAGGGCAGGGCAAAACATCGATGTTGCTAGCGACGTATCAATGTTTGGAACAAGTGGCAAAAATTGTCATGCTTTAAAAATGTTTTGACCAAGTGCGAACGCATTTTCGCTTAGCTAATGCAAAGCTTAAGCTGTCGCAGGACGTAGAAAGCCCCTTACGGCTGATCCAAGAGGTTCCAACTATGTGGTTCAGCGCATTTTTAATGATGAAGCGCATCGTCACTCTAAGGGCCGACAAAAAACCTCGAGAAATACAAGTATGTCCCGAATATGTCCCAAGTGTGACCCAAATATTTCACAAGTATGTCCCAAATATGTCCCAAATATGTCCCAAGTATGTCCCAAGTGTGACCCAAATATGTCACAAGTATGTCCCAAATATGTCCCAAATATGTCCCAAATATGTCCCAAGTATGTCCCAAATATTTCACAAGTATGTCCCAAATATGTCCCAAATATGTCCCAAGTATGTCCCAAGTGTGACCCAAATATGTCACAAGTATGTCCCAAATATGTCCCAAATATGTCCCAAGTATGTCCCAAATATTTCACAAGTATGTCCCAAATATGTCCCAAGTATGTCCCAAGTGTGACCCAAATATGTCACAAGTATGTCCCAAATATGTCCCAAATATGTCCCAAATATGTACCAAGTATGTCCCAAATATTTCACAAGTATGTCCCAAATATGTCCCAAGTATGTCCCAAGTGTGACCCAAATATGTCACAAGTATGTCCCAAATATGTCCCAAATATGTCCCAAGTATGTCCCAAATATTTCACAAGTATGTCCCAAATATGTCCCAAGTATGTCCCAAGTGTGACCCAAATATGTCACAAGTATGTCCCAAATATGTCCCAAATATGTCCCAAATATGTACCAAGTATGTCCCAAATATGTCACAAGTATGTCCCAAATATGTCCCAAATATGTCCCAAGTATGTCCCAAATATTTCACAAGTATGTCCCAAATATGTCCCAAATATGTCCCAAGTATGTCCCAAGTGTGACCCATATATGTCACAAGTATGTCCCAAATATGTCCCAAATATGTCCCAAATATGTCCCAAATATGTCCCAAGTATGTCCCAAATATTTCACAAGTATGTCCCAAATATGTCCCAAATATGTCCCAAGTATGTCCCAAATATTTCACAAGTATGTCCCAAATATGTCCCAAGTATGTCCCAAGTATGTCCCAAATATTTCACAAGTATGTCCCAAATATGTCCCAAATATGTCCCAAGTATGTCCCAAGTGTGACCCAAATATGTCACAAGTATGTCCCAAATATGTCCCAAGTATGTCCCAAGTGTGACCCAAATATATCACAAGTATGTCCCAAATATGTCCCAAATATGTCCCAAGTATGTCTCAAGTGTGGCCCATATATTTTCCAAGTATGTCCCAAATATGTCCCGAGTATCTCCCAAGTATGTCCCAAGTATGTCCCGAATATGTCCCAAGTATGTCCCAAGTGTGACCCAAATATGTCACAAGTATGTCCCATATCCCATATGTCCCATATATAAAATGCATATCAATTTTATTGAATCGGTTCTGTAGATTTTGAGTTCTGATGTTCACGAACTTCAAAAAAGACGTTTTCGGAAAAAACGAGTTAAAGTTTTTCGTATGATCAGGTCACGGCCGGTCGTTTGAAACGCCGTAACTCCATTAGTTTAACTCGGATTGACTTAAAATTTGTACATAATGGGGCCTGTTCCGAATTCCGACTCGATTTTCGTGTAAACTTTAGTATTTTGCAGTCAAATTTGAAAAAGTTGTATAGAATTCGACAAATATACCTGCGGCTACTAGATCAGAAATTACAAAACGGAATTGTGGCAGCAGCTGAAACCGATTGCTTAATCCCAAATGAATTTAAATCGAGAGAAAATTGCGACGGGATCTAGTAGCCCCAAATTAACTTGACACTTACGTTTAAATTTATACAAATTGCATTCAAAATTCACATGCTTACACGTAAATCGAGTCGGAATTCGGAACAGGCCCCAATATTTTCGACATATTGTTCATTCACCAAAAAAAATAAAAAAAAAATTTTAAAACCCTACCCTTATTTAGAAGGGGGACGGTAAAGAGTGGAGAGCGCAGAAAGAAGGAGGGGGGAGAAGTATGAGACGGGACGGTTAAGAGATGAGAGCGTTGGAAGAGGGTGCGGCGCACAGTGTAAGATTTTGCCAATCTAGGGGGACTTTAATTAAAAAAAAAAGTGCTTCAAATTGAACAATTTTTTTTTTTTAATATTAATAAAATATCCAGTTATTATGAAAGTAATCAAAACTCAGAGTAAAATTATCATTAACAGCAATAAAATAGTCATTAAACATGCCACATTGCAAAGCTTGAAAAATTCGATTTGACATCTCGCATCAGGCACAGAATTAAAGTGATTAAAATTTAGCCGTCAGTGTCTTGTTTCCAAGACGAACTATTTTTTTCTTATTCTTGAATAGTTAAACTGCAAAAATTTCAAAATCAAGTCTTAATAACTTTACTGGAACATTTTATATAATTTTTTTTATAAACACCTAAAAACTAGGGAAGTTGCAAAAAAACATGTTGCTTTTATGGTCTACAACTTCTAAGTTCCATCGAGTTCGGCGATGCCACCACATGGACAACAAGCGGAAAAAACCTTCCGCATGTTTCCGCCATTTTGAGTTTTTCCTTTTTATTGTAATTAAACCTGCAATCAAATTCACATGTTAACGAGACACTGCTGGAAAAGCAGTATACTATTTGGTGGTATTTTGCCGTTGAACGGTCACACTGGAGTTAACATGGGCACATATCGGACAGGATTGAAATAAAGAAGTGGTACGTGCCAGGTGAGGTTAATAAGGCTAAAGTAGCAGAAAGGAAGAAAGAAATTCAAAATAGTTTTATGATGGTAATACAGCTAGAAGATTTTTCAATGACGCCCAAACAACATCGGAAATAGCAGGCTTAAATATCGATCTGGTAAAAAGGTTTCGCACAATACTAACTAGCATGGGAAGTGGATACCCGATAAATATACATGCTTTTGAACGCTTCACAAAAAAAACTACCGAACTAAATTTATCAGAACTAACTTTGCACAAAATTTTATACCATGGACATGATATAATTATTTCTTGCATTCTTCCCATAGGTAGGAAGAAGCTCAGGAGTCAAGAAATAAAGATGGAAGAAATTACCGCGAATTCTTTACGAGAAAATTATCTCGAGTTGACACGAATACGAATCTGTTTTCACGTTATCTCCTTCGTCAGTAAAAACAATCTTGATCAATTTTTTTAAAAACAAGTTCTATAGAGAAAAACTTTTTTGTTTTCTGTGATTACGTCACCAAATTGTGCTTTCACACAATTCTGCAATGTTTCATCAAAATCGGCTGACTCTATCGTATAGCTCCCATATAAAAATCGGGTTCTGGCTAAAACTGAAAAATGCGATATTGTATGGGAGGTAGGAGTAGTTTTTGTCCGATGTTGTTCATCTTTGAAACATATTTTCGTATGGCCTAAAAACTCTTCCATTTCAAATTTCAAGTCAATATCTCTTAAACTACGGCTGCAATCGATTTAAGTCCCCCTAGATAGGCAAAATCTTACACTGTGCGGCGGTGAGGGGAAAGAGTCGAGAGCTGTAGAGGAGGGGGTGCGCAAAAAATGATAAAGCCAATTTGAGTTCCATGAGGTAAATTTGTTTTCATATTAAGTTCGTCATTATGGGTTCAACGAAAAGGAATTTATGTCGAAGTTTTATCCTTTCTCTTTAATATTTGGAAAAGGCTTAGGAATCTATACGTTCCTAATTATGGGCAAGCAGTGCTGATGCTGCTGTGAAATGCACAATCTTCATATACTTACTAGAGATAGGGGCGGGATGGAAATATCGCTAGACCCCAAATTCTCATCCACTTAACTGAAGAGATTAATACATATATAATTACGGAATTTTCGAGCCACTAGAAAATTAGTTTGGGTTCTTTTGGATGGGATGGGAAAAAATGTAACATGTAACTTGTATACACGACAGCTATTTCTTTGCGGAATGGGCTTGGCCACCCCTGCTATATGAAATGGGGAGTGGTATTCGATTTAAAAGCGAAACCCCACCAAAAAAAATAACAAAACTTCTCGTAACCCCACAGGAAAAAGGCCAGTGGTGTAATATCACATCATCTAGGTGGCTTGTTGAAAGGTCCGGAAGGCGAAAAAAGCTGGTCAACGAATTGAATAAAGCTATTGTTTCGCTCGCTGTGAGTGCCATAGAATTATAGGTAACAAAAAGACATTTATCATGGTTCTGTCCGGCTTCGTTTTTAAAGAAATGATTTCAGCAGCCCATAACCCAAACCAAACAGTGCATTTTTGTGGATGTAACGGTAGTTCGAGAGTCTCTTCGGGTTTCAGCTCCATTATCGCAGCGAAATTTAAAAGAGGTAGACCACTTGTTTCTGGTATTAATAGGCAAATCCAGAAGAATTTGTGCTGGAAAACTGTTCTGATCGAATACAATGGTGAAGGACTCTTGCCTACAAAAATGCTGCCCCTAGGGATGACTACATCCTACAAAATATTCTGAAGAAATGATTCACCTAAAATTGATCCTTGTCTCTTTAAAGTCACTTTGGTAGAAATTAAAGCAAATTGATGTGGTCTTTAAATATTTTATGAGATCTTATTGACACATCGTCGCAACATGCGTTCCCACTATATCTCTTAAAGTGCGTTATTTGATTGGCGTAACAATCAGTTAATTCGTCACGTCTTCAAATTAATGATAAATGTTTGGCAATTTATTTGTAGGGACAGGCAGCCAGAGTCTCGCGTCAAAGTCCAACGGTTAGCTAACACACCAATTTGTGTTTACACATGTGTGTGTGTGTGTGTCACGTATGGTATTAAGCTGGATGTGAAGCCTATAATAATGTGTTAACACAAATGAATAGTCATTACTTTGTATGCACGAGTATGCCAGATTCTTCAGCCCGCGCTTAGGCAGGCGACAAGTGCAAGACCAACTAATTCCATTCCCAGTCGGCAACGGCACCCAGCGGGCTGCCTTTTATCAGCTTTGACGGAAATCTCTTGTTCAACCCACACACACACACACACTCTCACACACCGACTTGTCCTTTATACCCTCAGCTACCTCAATACAAAAACATCGATCCCTTTTTGATGATGATTTTTGATTAAGTGGCTGCGATTTGTCAAAATATTTCACGCTAACAAACCGCGCACGTGAGCAGGAGCTGGGGTAGCTATATCTTTAGCTGACGCTGAAGTTGAAGCTGTGGCTGGTGTCCCATCATCAGCGTTGTCAACTTGTCTGCCTGTCACACGGCAGCGACAGGCCACTCGGCTACCTGCAACTGTGCGACTCCCAGTCGAGGTGAGCAGATGCAGATCTAAGAGTCTTCTGGCTCAACCTGACATTAAAAAATGTCCATAATGCGTTATGTTTCAATAAATGGTCCGCCAAGGAGTACAATGCCGAAATAGTAAACAGGCCTGGCTGAGATAGCAAATTCGTGAGCAGCGTGTCAGAGTGACTAATTGACGCATTGCTGTATTGATCTGAATTATCAAACCGATTTGTACAAATGGCCCTACGTGTTGCCGATCCGAATTGTGGATATGGAATGCTCATAATAAATCGGGAAAACATTCCCAGGGCGACACTTGGGAAAGTAATCGAAATATTCAAAGTCAAACCAATTATGCGCACTGGCCCCAAGAGTCCAGCTCAAAGAAGCTAAGCCCAAGCCCGGCAACGGCCACCGATTGCAACCCGTTCGAGCGAGGGAAAGGGAGCGCCGGTGCCGCCGCCGCCGGGTGACACATGCGAGCTATCTGGCTGCCATAAAAGCAGCAACAGCAACAGCCGATAAAAAGCGGCTTTGACGAGGCCAATACAGTGGGGTAGAAGGAAGGCTTTAACCAACTGGGGATATTTGCGGCCAACTAGCTTTAAAGCTCACTATTCTCTGGCAAAAGCGTAGATCAGCGAGTTCACAAAGTCAAAATCTATTGGTGTGCGAAAATAAAGCGACGCAAGCATTGTCTGACCTACTTCATCGACCACTAGCCAGAAACTGAAAAGCTCTTTGCTTTTCTCGCACAAATCTCGGCATGCGTTCAAAATTGCATCAAATTTTTCGTCAAAAATTTCTTAAATCTGCGTTCTTTCTGTAATATGGCAGCAAATTCTTTAAAAAAGGCATGGCAGTGCACTCATATGACCAATTTGCCGTCTTATATACTAAATGTTTTGTCAAAACTCTCTGAAATTGGCGATTTAGTCCAATTTTCTTTGAAAACGTCCTAGCTGTGCACTAATATAAGTACTTTTTTGTCTAAAACACAAAAATTTTTTGTCAAAAGTTGCACAAATTTGCTTTTTTCGGCAATATGGCAGTGACTTCTTTAAAAACGTCCTAGCTGTGAACTCATTTGACCATTTCGCCGTCCGAATTACTAAATCTTTTGTCAAAAGTTCCTTAAATCTGCATTTTAGTTAAAATTTCTTTGAAAACGTCCTAGTTGTGCACTGATATAAATGCTTTTCCGTCTAAATCACCATTTCTATCGTCAAAAGTTCCTCAAATTTGGATCATTTTGTTAATTTGGCAGTGATGTCTTTGAAACTTTGAAAACGTCCTAGCTGTGCATTTACCTAAGTATTCTTTTTGTCTAAAACACCAAATCTTTCGTCAAAAGTACCTTAAATCTGCTATCTTCAACAATTTGTCAGTGACTTCTTTAAAAAAAAGGCATAACTGAGCACTCATATGACCATTTCGCCGTCGTGAATACTAAATGTTTTGTCAAATGCCATGTTACTCGAGTTTCTTTGAAACACTATATCTTTCGTCAAAAGTACCTTAAATCTGCGTTTTTTCAGCAATGTGGTAGCAAATCCTTTAAAAAAAAGCATGGCATGGTGTACTCATATGACCATTTCGCCGTCTTAAATATTAAATGTTTTGTCAAAAGTCTCTCAAACGGGCGTTTTAGTCAAGTTTTCTTTGGAAAACGTCCTAGCTCTGCACTCACCTAATTACTTTTTAGTTTAAAACTCAAAATCTTTCATCACAAGTACTTAAATCTGGCTTTTTTCCACAATTCGTCAGTGACTTCTTAGAAAAAAGCATAACTAGGCACTAATATGACCATTTCGCCGTCAAATCATCCGTCAAAAGTTCCTCTAATCTACTTCTTTTCGACGATTTGGCAGTGATGTCTTTAAAATCGTCCTAGCTGTACACTGATATAAGCTCTTTACAGTTTAAAACACCAAATCTTTCGTCAAAAACTCCTTAAATTTGCTTCTTTTCGACAATTTGGCAGTGACTTATTTCAAAACGTCCTAGATGTGCACTCATGTGACCATTTTGTCGTCTTAAATACCAAATCTTTCGTCAAAAGTTATTCAAATCTTTAGCGTTTCAACATTTTTATAGTGACGTCCTAGCTGTGCAGTCATATATGTATTTAAATGTTTTTTAATCATCATATTTTTATTCAAACGTGCTTTCATTTAAGTATTTTTTAGTCTAAACCGGATTGGACTGAGCTTCTCTTTAATCACTATCTTGATATAGCTACAGGTCATCAATATGTTCCTCATGCCAGCTATAAAGCGAGACGTTTCAAGTGGGATTCTTTTTATGATAAACGTGTGGTATATAAACGTTTTGCTTCAAGATGTTAGATGTCGCTCAGTGCTTAGATTTCGATTCTTTAAAAGAAGTCAATATTCCAAGAAAGATAAGGAACGTCTTAATCCAATATCCAATGCAGGAAAGCTGTACCAACACCAATAGAGGATCCCCTAACCAACTACCGTAAAAAAACACATCAATTCTATCCCACTGTGCCAGGGATGACAGGCTCAGCGCGGTTGCGGCGACAAAGGCTGACGCTGAAGTGATGACCGGACAACAAACTACATTCAGCAGATAAATACTGAATTTATGACTTAATTTAACTGCAAGCCAACGACAATTTTGATGATACGGTCCTGGGGATGCGAGGCAAGAAGGGGCAATGGGAACGCAAACGAGAACGTTGCAAAACATGAGTGGGCAGTGGACGAAGCCCGTACATTAGCCAATCCTGGTCGCACATCGCTTCATTCACAGCCCGAGACAAACATAATTCAAGTTGTTGCAACGAGTGCGAGCTGGGAAACGGGAACGGGAAAGGGGCAGGGCATCAGCATGTAGTGTGATGTTGATGTCTCTATTGGTGCATTGACTAAAATATAAGAAGCTGGACACAATTTGCGTTGAGAGAAGGCGAGGCTAGCCAGCGATGGTTATCAGTCAGTTAGGCGTTGGGCAGGAGGGGGAGGGGTGTGTGTGTATGTTTGTGACTGGGAATTAATTTATGGGCAAGCTTCGGGCACAAATTGAAGGGGCAGAGCAGCGAGCGAGCATAAGAGCAAATACTAGAGTTTGCTCTAGAATTAAACAAAGCTCAATTTTCTCGGCGGCATTGTTGCCCAAGCAAGGCATCTTCTAATAACAAATACTTTATTGAGTTGTACCACAGCCAGTTGCTGCAATGGCGACAACCAAGATGCTTATCTTTAACTGGTTGCAGCAGCCCTTTAACCAGTAAATGACATTAACAATGGGACATTTTTTTTAATTTTTTGTTTGTCTCTCTGTCGAGTTGATGATGACACCTTTTTGGCCCAGACTCCTGAGCAAATTAGAATAACTTAAATACGCGGCGGCACGCATTAACCGGGCTCATCGGCATCTCTCTGCATCAGTGGAGCTGTGAATCCTTTTACACTCCTCTCTCTCTCTCTGTGGTGCGCGCTATCAGAAAGTAATAAATCTGCCGCTGATCTGTCGTAAATCTTTGCGTTCCCTTCATGATTTACTCACATAAATCAAAATTATCGACGCTTGGCGAATGCGAATGCGTTGTGTGTCTCCTTAGCAGTGGCTGCAGATTGGCCAAACGAACATTTTTGGAACAGTTTTTGGTCATTGCATTTAGCGCTGCAATTAACGCCTGCAATTCCAGCTGTTTTTCCCTCTTGGGGAAAATTCGTCACATGCAAAGTGAAAATTACCTGGACGGCTAATTTCATTTAATTTTCGGTCTTTGTTCGTCAGTCAGCCAAAAAGAAGCGACCGCTACAATTATGGCATATTTTTACCAATTAATAATTAATAATTTGTTTGGGTCACGAAAACTCTCTCGAGTCGCCGGTGTGTGAACTGGAGGGCAACGTTCATAGTTGCGAGCGACAGTTTTGTTTTGGGTGAAAGAAGCCCGAAAAAGAAAGGCACCGGCTGACTGAGACGGTTAATTGCTGTCACAAAAAAGTTGAGGTCGAGAAATGGAGATGATGCCCGGGCAAGTGAAAATCTTTTGTGCGCCACGAAACCAACACGCAAAGCCAGTCAGAGGTGCAGAACATATTTTGTGTGTGAGCGAGCTCCGCACCGTTTCCTTCCTGCTTGGCCCTGCCCCCATTCTCCGAGTCTAATAGCCGGAGACAGTTGGTTGATGTCGATGCCCGATGCGCAGATGTGCCTGTGAAATGCTTTGATTGTTTTTTTTTTTTGAGATGGTTTTTGGTTTAGATTAAAGGTTTCCAAGCTAAGTCGTGCTAATCCAATTGGGTCCTTCGAGCCGTATAATTTACAGATTTAAGGGGTTGGTTCATATTGCGCGTGCTATTTTTAGATCCTTTTTATACTCTGTACCAAAGGTACTTAGAGCTTATTGAGTATGTGTAAAAGTATGTAACAGGGAATAGGAATCATTTCCGACCCTATAGGGCAGTTTTGTAGATAGAAGATTCGTGCATTTTACAGATAGTTAATCATTAGTAGAAGAAATGATGAAGATCGGATGAGCGGGGTTCTCAAGTTATGAGCAAATAAAGTTCAAAGCACAACACCGCATTTCATACAGCAAATAGAGGGAGAATCTTAGAGTTGAGCGCAGCAGCAGCGCTGCATTCAGCTTCTAGTCCAGGTACAGAGTATGATATAGTCGGGCTCATGGTATAATTAACAAGGTAGAGTCGTCAGAAACACACCATGCGAGAGAGGGTTCCACGTCTATTCAACACAAAACAATTTCAACACATCAATTCAACACAGCACAATTATAACACATATTCAATTTCAACATAATCATTTTCAACACAAAGCAATTGAACATCGGCAAATTTCAACATATTAAGATTTGAACACAGTACAATTTCAACACTGAAAAAAAAAAACAATTTAAAAAAAATTATATTTTCAATCTTACAAGTGGCAATGTCAGTCGAACCTGACTTTAATATTCTCCGAAAGTGTATGCACATTTGAAAGCACCAGAGATAACTTTCTTTTGTTCACAACTTGAATAAATTTCCGAATGCAGACGTAAAATTTTTGCCTGCCGCTTGTGTCACCCTTCTTTCCCAGCATGAATTTGTTTGTGATAAATTTGTAAAGTGTTGAAATGACGTATGTTTAATTGACTTTTTGAAATTTATGTGTTGATTATACTGGGAATTGGTTTAATAAATTGGCGGGGGATGAAGGTTGCGATTGTGGAAAAATTGCGCCGCGGGCAAAAATTTTTTTTGTAACAAATCGCGCGATTTTTTCCAAAAAAATTTTTAACTGCAGTTAGTGTCCCCCTTCTACCTTTTGATGGTACTAAACACTTGCATTATATTTACTATCACTAATAAAAGTCATCGTTACTCAATTTTAGGTTCCACGTCTATTCAACACAAAACAATTTCAACACGTCAATTCAACACAAAACAGTCTTCACAAAAAAAGTCAACACACGTCTATAAGTCATTTGAAATTTAAATTTAATAATAAATTAATTATTTGGTTTTGTGTTGAATTGACGTGTTGAAATTGTTTTGTGTTCAATTAACGTGTGTTGAATTGTTGTGTTGGGTGAAATGACTTAGTGTTGAATTGACGTGTGTTGAAATTGTTTTGTGAAGACTTGGTTTTGTGTTGAATTGACGGATTGTTGAATTGTGTTGTTGGGTGAAATGACTGTGTGTTTTATAGTCGTGTCACCCGAGAGACTTCACCTGGTATAATTTTACCATGGTCGGACTCAAGGTATACTAAACAAGGTAGTCTCACTCGCTCTCTCAAAACTCCTTATATTTGTGTCAAAGAGATCGAGAGAGTAATAGTTTTCAATACAAAGTCTACTAAGCTACTAAGTAAAACTGAAAAAAATCGTCCGAAATGCTTTGCTTACAACAGCTGCTTACTGTCATGGAGCAAAGAGTATTAGACAGGAACTTTGCTCAGTGGACACCGCTTCTGTCACTCTCATTTGCGCTCTCCAGATACTTTTTGGTCAGCTGTTCGCTCTCTCTAGATACATTTGGGTTACGGTCGTCTCGCTCTAACCACAGTGATTTCCTACTGGCACTTTGAGTATAAATATCAATGCTTCGCTTCGAGAAGAATTAGGTAACACGAACAAGAAACTGGACTTAATAACTAAATCTGTGGGGAAGATTTTCATAGACAAGCAGGTACAAAAATTAAAACTCCTCAAAGGCGCATTAACTGGAAACGGGCAGACATTTCGGAAGCAATTTGTCTTCATATCTTCAGTCTATGAGCGTATTATTACCTTAAAATTGAAAATTAAATTTTTTTATTTTCACAAAAAAAAACTCAAAGCTTTCGAAAATTATTCGATACCTCTAAAACGTATAAAAATGTAAGTCATAAACTTAATCAACAAAAAAGCAAACAAAACATAATGGGCCATCGCAAGCTACTCAAAACTGTACTTTAAAATATTTTCTATGTATCATTAAATTAACTAAAAAAAAACTTTAAAAATGTTATTTGTTGGTTTCAAATAAAAAATATGATTTAATATATATTTGTGAATAAAAAATATATATAATATTTTTCTTCAATGTTTGCCTTTTTTTAAATACCATAGCAGGCGTTTGCGTCATGGTGTATAAATGCCACAATAAAATCAGGCTATCTCTTTTTCTCTTACAATAGTGCTCTGACCATATCATATCAACTGGTACCTCTCTCGCATGGTGAATTCCTGACGACTCTACCTTGTTAATTATACCATGTGTAGGCCCAAGGTATACCAAACAAGGTAGGCTCACTTGCTCTCTCACAACTCCCTATATTTGTGTCAAAGAGAGCGAGAGCGAGAGAGTAATATATCTCAAAACAAAGCCTACTAAGCTACTAAGTAAAACACAAAAAATTCGTCCGCAGAGATGCTTCGCTCACAACAGTTGCTTACTGCAAAGAAAATCTAGCATAACTCAAAATTTTTGTCTACATAGGAAAACAAGTTGGTTAGAGGGAGACGAACTTAGTCACAATAATTACTCAAAGTGTCAAAAAATTACTCAAAGAGCCAAAATGACAGCAAACAGCTGATAAGTATCTAAGTGAAATGTTGACGACGCAGCAGAGTGTGCTTCTATGTTAGATATTCTTTGCTTACTGACTGAAATTTAACAAAATGTCAAGAGAGTGAGAGAACGAGTGCGCCTACCTTGTTTAGTATACCTTGGACTCAGGTCTTACTAAGATCAAAACGAAAATAATTTGAAATTTAAATAATGATGTAGAGCCTGTTGATTGCTTAAAGCACGAATCATAAATAAGTCAAGCAGCGGAAAGAGCTTGAGGATTCTAAAAAGGGGATGTTGCTACGAGCTTTCCACATTCCTCCTACAATCTTTTAAGACTGCCAACCTCTTGAATTCTGCAGATCAAACTTGCGGAATGGGCATGGGCACCCCAGGTCTAAAGCAATAGACGGCAAAAGGATAAACACGGAGTACTCTATCGAGGACTAAGACAGTTAAGCAGTTATCCCATTCTCAACCGCAGCAAGATATCCACTAAAGCAGAGACGTTTGTATGCACAGTAGAAAGCAACGCGCCAACAATTTCTAAGCAAATTTTCTTGGCCCACAAATTCAATTAGCTGTTATAGACCAAATGAAACTCATTAAAGTCTTGTCAAAATTGAGCTCCAATTCATTGAATTCGATTCGTAGCAGCCTCAGTCCAGATGCTGCTGCCAGAATACCGTAATTAAAGTTGATCAGGAAACAAATGCTAAAATCACGCAACGCACATCTAAATATTGTACACCAGGAGACTGCGCTTAAGGAACCAACACAAACACACACACACACACTGAGACTCGCAGAAAGGTTACCCGATTGCTTCATCCGACAGGCAGGTGATGAGCCGTCATGCAAGTGCCGGAGACGGAGCCGGTGCCATAGATTGGTTATTAGAGCTGCTCGCGCACGCGATTGATTAAGAGCCACCGCGCGCAAAGATCAAGTCGATCCGTGAGTCTGGGCTAATTTTCATAGACAGCGCACGCTGGACACGCGCAGGATACGCATCAAAAACTCACCTGTCCACCAAGGCATTTCCGCCGGCTACAAAAAAACCTCAAATGTTGCATCATTATCAAAAAAAAGAAAGAACATGCAGCACATTGCTCTAATTTTTTCCGCTGGTTATCGTCCTTTTTAGTCAGCCAGCCACTGCATGTTTTGATGAATTGATGATGGGGTCTGTTGAACGCCTAGTGAACCCTTTGTTGGAGTTCAGTTTTTCTTAATTTGGAATTTATTTAAATCCACACTGGCCGCAGCAAGGGTGCCATCGTCGTCGTCATACACGGACTGTGATGGGGTTCGTCGCCTTCCCTTTTGGCTGCTTTTGGCAGGTGCAGTTGGTCAGCCTCTGCTAATGCATAAATAACGCGTTCGCAGCCCTTTCCCTTGTGTCCCGCTCACCGAAAAATTTTAAAAGGCGTTTAGCTTGTTACCTTTTAATAATACCATTTAATTCCCCGCTGCGTGGCGCTGGCGTAGGCGCGGAACCATCAATCAGCTGGCAGATAGCGCCGCAATGTACAAACTCTAAACATCAAAACGTCTTAAACTGCAATTCATATTTTATGAATTTTTTTTTTGTGTATCATGGTAGCTTCATTTTTTATGCCACCAGCCTGGGTGCAGGGACAGCTGAAGATAGCATCGCGTTCTGGTCCTCTAGTCTTCACACTTAAGTGTAGGGTTTGGAAACTGAGGTAGCAAACAGTTCAAATATCATTTGGGTTTAGTTTTTTAGGGTTTTTTGTGGAAAGCTCCCTTCGTTTAGAGGGCATCTCAATAATTTAGCATGTGTGTATGTCAGAGTCTTCCAGGTCCATAGGACTTTAAATTCTTAACTAACTTGTTGTAGTTCCTATACCATCCTAGGATGGTGCCTAATTGACTAGCTTCCGAAGAAGTTTTACCTAGGGGGACTTTTTGCTTCAACCTTGTGTACTTGCGCCGACCTGTCAAAAAGCTTTTTTAAAATCAATCTATTCTGTGTATTACAATGAGATCCGAGCAAAAACACCGAAGATATGCAAGTGCGCCTGCCCATTTAGTGAAATAAATTTTAAAATAAAAGGAATTCAAAGCTATAGTAATGTGGTTACTTGGTACAGGGTATTTTGCTGTCGGGGCACTCGACCGCAACACACTTACTTGTTTTTAATCTCACTTATGAGTTAAGCCGCCTTTAGCGATGTCTCCTGACACCGATACAAGCCGAACGCAGGATTGTACCAAAAGAGCAAACAGTTTTTTAGCAGTCGATGAAGTAGATCTGATCTGGTTTTCTACACTCAGAATCGGGATAGAATTTATGCCGCTTTGTTCTAAAAATTTCAAGTATGTTTTGTTCTTGACGGTACTTAAACTAAGTATGAAACATCCCAGAATAGAAAAACGACTGTTAAAATCTTGAATCAAGTACATTTAAAACAAGTGAGAAAGTCGGTCAAGCCCGACTATGTCATACTCTGTACCAAGAGTAGGAGCTGAATGGAACGCTTCTGCTGCGCTCATCTCTAAGTTTCTGTCTCTCTCTCTATCTCTCACTCACACGTTGTTGAATGAAATGCGGCATTGGTCATAACTTGAGAACCGCTTATCCAATCTTTATCATTTTTTCGGCTTTTTCGATACACATTACGAATGACTAACTATCTATTCGAGAAGGAAAGAATCATCTATCTACAAAACTGCGGGAGATATGACCTTTTTTCAAAATTGAAGAGGCGGGAGGAGGCGTGGCAAAATTTTAAAATAAACTTGATCTGCCTGCAAGTATAAGAAGCATTTGTCCCATACATTTCAAACCTCTATCTCTTACCATCTCTCGAATCTTTTAGAAATAGTTAGGAATAAGGAAAATGTATCGATTTGCCCACGAAATGATAAAGATCGGATGAGCGGTTCTCAAGTTAGGAGCAAGTAAGTAAACCACCTCCTCCACACACCCTCCAGTTCTTTCACAACCAACACCGTATAATCTTTGAGAGAGAGAAGGAGAGACTTAAAGATGAGGCCAGCAGCAGTACTGCATTCAGCTTCTACTCCAGGTACAGAGTATGCTATAGTCGGGCTAGACCGACTTTTTCACATGTTTGAGTTTCGGTTTAGTGTTTCAAGCTCTATATTTTGTTGGTTGCCCATTCTCGATCCTTTGAAGAAAGAAATTTACAAAATATGTGTAGATTATTATAAGATTTTAAAATGAATCAATAAGTCCTGTGTAAGCTATATGTACATTAGGGGGGGTCGATTTGTATGGGCCGAAAAAAACGTACCAAGCGTATAGCAAAAACGAAATCTACGGTCAATTCTAAGAAAATTCCACCAAGAAACCAAGGGTCTAAAATGAATTCCTAGTCCGCGCAAATCGACTTCAAATAATTATGTTACTTTTTCCCAAAAATCAAGTTAGAAAGTCGCTGAACACCTACTATAACATGTTCTGTATACACCAGAGCTTGCATTTATCTGAAAAATTTCTTATAGAAGCCACACAAAGTGATACAGGTGTCAAAAAGTGAGCCCAGTGCTGCCCATCAACGTTGAAGCGGTGCTACCCATCAAAATTTTTTGTTTTACGTATAACTCCGCTATCGATCATATGATCTTCATAGTTTCTTTGGCGAATCGATAAATAATCATGATTATAAAATATCTCTAGAAGGTACAAACCATCTATCTCCAAAACTGTGGGATATATGCGGTTTTTTCTGAATTGCGGGGGCGGAAGGGGGCGTGGCAACCTGTGACATAAAAATTTGTTTGCCGGCAACTACAAGAAGTATTTGTCCCATACAAGTCAAACCTCTATCTCTTACCATGTCAGAGATCTGTACTTTTGCAGGTATTTGGACAGATAGACGGACATGACAATCTCTGGTATTACATTTTTTTAGCTTGGGACTTTTCGACCTAACAAAAAGATGGATTTCCGGTAGATACTAGCAAAACAAATCGTTTGCACTAAAATACCTGCAGAAATCAGCAGGATTTTGTTTGGCAACTAAATATAATAACAATTGCTCAAAAATATAGAATCAATGGGAGATTTGGTTATTCTCACTGAGGAAATAGCCGACAGTGATTAAGCCATTGAATGAATGTGAAAACATTGATCCCCCGAATAACCGATTGACGGAATGCTAAGCAGCTACTTGACAGTCCTGGCAAAAGACATCTCACACATAAATATTTTCCTACTAGCTACCAAATTCTCTGCAACACTAGAGAAGCAATGTGTAGAAAGGATAACCCGGCTCGGTTCCACCTGAGAACTTGATTTGCTTTTCTTTGTACCATCATTCAACGATTAACTGAATCAATTTGATTCTCCATAGTTGCTCGTTGACAACCCCAATGACTCATTAATTATATCATCTTCTTCAGTGACAAATTGGATCGTTGTTATCAGTTAGAAAAACTAAAATAGTGCATTCTAAATAAAATTCACCAAAAAATTTAATTTGTTGCTGCCAGGGACAACAAAAGTTGGCAGCTATCTCGGCCGGTATTGTCAGGCACATTTTCCGGCAAACAAATTTCGAATAAAAGTTAACTTTTCGTAAAGGAGCTTTGGCGAAAAGTCATAAGCTAAAAAAAAAGAAAATAATACAGCAGATAGCCATGTCCGTCTGTTACTACGTTTATGCTATGAATTTCACGATTTCTTCAATTTGCAAAATCAAATTGGTTCCTGTAAATTCACAAAATGGCCAGCACATATGAGAAAACAAAAGATCTGGCAACACCAACTCAACGTTAAGTTGCCTGCGCCACGGCATTTCACGGCAATTGACGTCGAAATCATAGTTAACTTACGTGTGTACTCGAATTTATGAAATGGTGTTTATGCACGCACTTTCGGAGGCATTTCATGAAATGATTTTGCAAAATGAGCATAGCATAAACGTAGTACCTATGTATGTTCATAAACCTGTAAAACTACAGATCTCTGACATGGTAAGAGATAGAGGTTTGACTTGTATGGGACAAATACTTCTTGTAGTTGCCGGCAGTTAAATTTTTTTGTCACAGGTTGCCACGCCCCCTTCCGCCCCCGCAATTCAGAAAAAACCTCATATCTCCCACAGTTTTGGAGATAGATGGTTTGTACCTGCTAGAGATATTTTATAATCATGATTATTTATCGATTCGCCAAAGAAACTATGAAGATCGGATGATCGATAGCGGAGTTATACGTAAAACAAATTTTGATGGGTAGCACCGCTTCAACGTTGATGGGCAGCACTGGGCTCACTTTTTGACAACTGTATCACTTTGTGTGGCTTTTATATAAAATTTATCAGATAAATGCAAGCTCTGGGGTATACAGAACTTGTTATAGTCGGACTTCACCGACTTTCTAACTCGATTTGTGGGAAAATGTAACATAAATATTTGAAGTCGATTTGCGCGGACTAGGAATTCATTTTAGACCCATGGTTTCTTGGTGAAATTTTCTTAGAATTGACCGTAGATTTCGTTTTTGCTATACGCTTTGGTCGAAAAAAAATCGAACCCCCCTAATGTACATATTTAAGAATTCTCTCATTTAAGTCTCAAATTCACAATACCCATTTCAAAATTGCCTTCTTTTCTAATAGCTTTAGCCCAAGTTTGGATACATAAATAAATAAACCAAATTTATGAATAGTAAAAACGCTGAAAGAAATAATAAATAAAATAAAATGTAGTTGAACTTCTGCTTCTGCACTGGCCGCCGCATGATTACACACAGAAACACTCCCATCGTTTCGTTGGTAATTTTGGCTACTGCAGTGGCTGGCTCTTTGGCCATGGCCGTAAGCGCTGTTGGTAAGTGCGCTGATCACCATCGCAAGTGCTTCCTGTGCCGGTGTCGGCTGTGGCTATTATTGCGCACACACACAGAACCTAGAATGGCGGATTTGAGCTGTGAGTGTGCTCAGTTCGAGCATTGGGTGCAGTTCGTCAGTGGTTTGAAGCGTACATATAATGACCACATTTACCAATGGCGCAATGGATATGTGTGTGTGTGTGTGTTTATACCGTGGTAATTACGTGCAATTTTCACTCCTTTCCATGCACAGGCTGAATAACTGACTGACTGCCCGGCCCCTTTGGCTTTGGCTGCCCGACTTGACTTGTCCAACACCAGATGGCCAGTTGCTTGCATTGCACAACCTCCATTGTTTCCGTTTTCCGCACAATTATTACTTATACAATATGTATAAATTAATAAAAAAAGAAACAAAAATGGTTTTAAGCCTGCTCTGCAGTTGCCGTGACCGTTTTTACGGCCACTTAACAAATAAATAAATGGGCCGCAAATTGCCAGGCAAAAAATAACCTAACCACAAGCCGATCCAACCCTGCAGTTTGGACCAAGATTAATAGCTGTAATTGTTATTCATTGAGCGCCGCGCACTACCATTGTCTCAACACTTGACTGGGATGAACAGCTGCCTAAGGATCCGCAAAACCTGCGAAATTATGGATCCAGACAGCAGCCAAATTGAAATGTTGTGCCAAAAAAGGGTACGGATAAATTGTTTATTAATTTTGTAATAATTTACATAATACGAAACACAAGATGCGTTAAATGAAGCTGTCAATGATATCAATGTGGCATTTTAATAGCCACAATTTTTGGTGTTTATCTGCAACATTAAATTCAGGTCTATAAATTTAATGACAAAGTTGAGTCTCTTGAATGGGTAAGTGGCACTTGTGATTAGTCCGTGAAGGTTCATTATGTACCTACTACGTAAAACTTGTTTGATTTCTTAGTCAAAATCGTTGGGGTACGAAATGTGAGGATAAGCATCTCCTAACAGTTTATAAAAATTTATCTAGAGATGATTGGAAATAGGTTGATTTCCAATCGATGATTTTGTCGATGAATCCTAGGTGTTGGCTATTGCGTAGGGGTGGCCATTTGGGCCGACGAATGAATGCAGCAACACACCTGTCAAATGTTAGCTCGATTTTTATGCGTCATTATTGTCATTCTGCGATGCCGTCAGCTGTGCCAACAATTCATTTTCGATAAGTACGCGAAGGTAGAATGAAGTGAACGACTGCGATTCCTATGAGACAATCAACAGAAAATACGTGCGGAAGAATATATTCGAACAAAGTAATCAGAAAAATTTGGTGACACGTCTATAAAACACACAGTCATTTCATCCAATAACACAATTCAACAATCCGTCAATTCAACACACACACAAATTCAACACAAAACAAAGTCTTCACAAAACAATTTCAACACACGACAATACAACACTAAGTCATTTCACCAAACACAACAATTCAACACACGTTAATTGAACACAAAACAATTTCAACACGTCAGTTCAACACAAAACAAAATAATAAATTTATTATTAAATTTTAATTTGAAATGACTTATAGACGTGTGTTGGATGTTTTTTGTGAAGACTGTTTTGTGTTGAATTGACGTGAGTTGAATTGACGTATGTTGAATAGACGTGGAACCTAAAGTTGAGTAACGGTGACTTTTATTAGTGATATTAAATATAATACTGCACTAGCTGCAGTAAAAATTTTTGCCTGCTCCGCAATTTTTCCACAATCGCAACCTTCATCCCCCGCCGATTTTATAAACCAAATCCCGGTATAATCAACACATAAATTTCAAAAAGTCAATTAAGTATACGTCATTTCAACACATTACAAACAAACACAAACAAATTCATGCTGGGAAAGACGTGGACACAAGCGGCAGGCAAAAATTTTTCGATATTTACAACGTCTGCATTCGGATGAAATTTATTCAAGTTGTGAACAAAAGAATGTTATCTCTAATGCTTTCAAATATGCGTACACTTTCGGAGGATATTAAGGCTCCACGTCTGCTCAACACAAAACAATTTCAGCACGTCAATTCAACACACGTCAATTTAATACACGTTTGTTGAATTGACATGTGTTGAATTGACGTGTTGAAATTGTTTTGTGTTGAATTTTTACTATAAATAATGTATACTGTTGAACTGCATTTGCCGGATCAGAAAGTCGTTTATGAAATATTTTTGGTGATATTGGTATTATCGGCAAAAACGAACAGCCGGTAAGCAGAGCGTTTTAAAAGATTGAGAGGCAGTCTTATATGATGGGTTTAGCGGTATATGAGGACAAGACGTAAAATGCGTGACAGAATGTTACAATGGGAGAACACAACTTTAAAATTCTAGCGGAAAGATGATAAACAGCGACCACAACATTAAACAGGAAATCCGAAAAAGAATTAATCTTGCAAACCGATGAAGGAAATTAAGGAGCAAAGACTTCTGTGGAAGAACCAAATTAGCGCTATACATTTCGTTCTTCAACCCAGTACTGCAGTACGTCGCGGAAGCCGCGAATGGAGTATCAAGTACGGAAGGATATTTTCAACCTTGGTGTGAGGTACTTATGTGTCATTTATAGCAGAGGTCGAGACTGTGAAGCGGTTCTGATGGAAACATCGAACCAAAGTAGAAGAAGAAGACGAAGATGAGTTTAGCCACTCAAACGAAGTTCATTTTGCTCGGCGGCATTGTTGGGAAAAAAGAGAAAACCCTTCAGAAACTTCTGATTTCGATCAAAAATTTCAGCTTACGTTTCGCTTCCGAGCTCTAATCGGTACGTTTTTTTTCGGTTTCAATATTATGTTCAAGGTTTTATTTAAAGAAGTTTAACAATTTTTCGATACGGAATTTCACCTCAAGTCAATTTATAAAAACCCAAGTGGAAAAAACTTACAAATGCATATTGAACACATTTGGGTGCAAAGAAAAAGAGACTATGGGCCAACTAGGGGCGGTTTTTGTGTTGCTGGTGGCCCCGAGGTTGCGGTGGCGGAATTGGAATTGGAATCGCGACCCAGCGAACAATGTGCAAGTGAAGCCCCATAAATATTGTTTAATCGATGTTTGCTTTACGTTTTATTGCATTTATGGCGTTTTTAATGAGCGCGCACCAACGTCTTAGTGGGGCGAAAGGGAGGGAGAATGTGCAACATTTTAATTTTATGCCCCGCCGTCTGGTGAGGTGAATCGTTATATGGCCAACAACAAACAAGACTCGAGCGAAAGCGGGGGAAAATCCGCAACGCGGCAGAGCGGCTTACAACATTTTTGTCAGTGACTTTGAAACGGCGCTCCAGTTGCAAGCCAAGCACAGTGGGTGAAATGCCAGAAATATGGCTGTCCGGCCCCACTGTGCGATGGCGACATTCATCAGCAGTTTTTGTGCGCCTCGGCAACAATGTAATGCCACTCCGCCAAGGAGTTCGAGTTGGAGCTGGAGGATTGTGTTTGCCAATTGGCTCGTAAAAAGCGGATTATGCTCGCAGTTATTGTTTGCCATTGGCCATCTTATCGCTTTAACGGTGATTTAGCGATCCTCAGATCGGCACCTAAACTCGGACTGTTGCCCGTTTCTCTGGCCATTAAAGTTTCTCATCAAGTTTTATCGGCCGTTAAAGCGAAATCCGTATTTAATTAGCCAGGTCCAAATGTGAGCATGAACTGCGCCATAGTGTTCGAGTCAAATTGCTTAACAACCTCGACCTGGACGAACATCGGGCTCTGAGCTCTGGTCTCTGGGGTGTTGAGTGGCAGATTACATGCATTAGGCTGCCACTCCGCAAAACCTCCTGTGCACATTTATCGCGCCTTGACAAATTTACGGCTTGTAATTGCAGTCGAAAAATCCACAACTTCATAAACACAAGCGCAGCTTCAGCTTCGGTATCGAGAGAGACAATTGTCGGTCTCCGTCTCCGGTGGCTCTTATCGTCAGTCGCTACCCTGCAATTTGCGTCTTCGGTTTCCTGCAAGCCTCCGTACCGCCTGATTCAATTTTCCAGTGGGTTCGCCTTTCACTCCTCATGCGAATGCGACTACTGGTCGAACTTTAATGGAGGCGGTGTGTGTGTGTGTGTGTGTGAGCCATAATTTATTTGTAAATTAGCCGGCCAGCTGGCCACGTCAGACACCCCCGCCAGGCAGCCAGGCAGCCAGTCAGCCAGTAGCCACTCCGCGCCCACTCAACCCCCTTGAAGCCACATGGGCTAGGGCTAGGGGTGGGGGTGTGTGCTGTCGGCCATTAGCGTGCGTCAGCCATGTTCATATTGCTGTTGCATTATCCGTTGGAATCCAAAAGTTGTTGTCCACCCTTGCGACTGGCATTGGAAGCACATACTTCAATTGCAAATTACTCAACCTAATTGCATGGACGTCACGCCATGCCGGAATGGAGGCCTCTCTTAATCACTGGCTGACCCTGATACTGCTGAGTCCTGGAAAAAGCGATATACTAATTAGATTAGTTCCAAAGACCACTTGTGACAGCTCTTATTGAATCACAGTCCCTCTGCTCTTTGCAGCAGCAACGTGGACCACCGACAGTATAAGAGCTTATACTGCTCTCGTTTGTAACAACAAACAAGTTCTAAGTAAGCGCGCTCTTTCGTGGCTAAACACACACTCTCAACGCCAAAATATGCATGTGTGTTTGGACTACCTCTGTCTTAAATCCTCGAAGCCATGAGCTTTTTGTGAGCTGCAGTTCCTAAATTCAATTTTTCAAGCTTTCCCGTCAGGTTTGAATGTGACTGAAATAGATCTCATCAGCAATACAAAAAAAAACCAAGAACTTTCTACTTAAATCAAGAACGAACGGTGTCAATAGTACGGTAATTACGAAAATTCTTGATTTAAGAACAAAATCCCTATTTCAAGTACGATTTTTTCAATCCCGAAATACTTGTTAAAGACTGTTTCGAGATATCTTAAGTATAATTTGAACAATTATAAAATCTTTTTGGTCATATTATAATATGATATTATATTAAAATAATTAGTGTATTCTACGTGAAAAAATTTTTGTGAAAATGTGGATTTTTGGTGGATTGGAGCGAGAGTCCGAAAAATTCTTTATAATTCCGGTGGAAGACCGTGAAAGGACGATCTTTTAAAAATTATCAAAGAGAATATAGCTGAAGGATCATATGAGATTGCTGGAAATTGTATAATTGCCTAAATGATGAGGGGTTTCAACACGAAACTGTTAAACTGAGGTAAGGTCCCTATAATAGACAATTACCTAAGAACTTTGCTCGAAATCTCTGGATGACAATTCTGAAACCGCAGACTCAAATATCACGGTTCATCTAGGCATCTGAAAAGACGTAACCTTCACACAGCTACAAAAATAATTTCATCAATCCTTAGAAATAAGATAAAAGGAGGCCAACAAATTGGACTAAGTGTGTTAAAAGACTCCTTATGGCATGGACCGAGACTAAAGTATGTAGAAGTATGCGACAAAATTTCCCCAAAATTTTCCTTACTTCTATATCCATTATCTGCTAGTTAAGAAAAGATATACTAAATTTTGGTGACGAAATAACATGAAACTATGTTCTGATTTATTTTTTCGCTTTCCAACCATACCAAAACCTTTTGAAGCTTGCGTTTAGCTTCCTTTTCTTCCGCCCTCAAATTACCTAGACTATTCCAATGCAACTCTGAGTCCAGCAAGGCAAATGTTTTAAAACCCATCCCCAACTTATTCAGAGGGCTGTTTCCAAAAATTAAATATTTCATTGAACCGCAACCATTTGTATATATTTTTAGGTGGCTGCTATTAAGTAACCACGAACACATTGGGGAAAATTCAGGAGGTGTGACCAAAGACCGAAAGGGTTGACAGACTTTTGACCGAGTTCTCTTCCTCACCCCATTGCAGTTCAACCGTATAATTGAGGCCTGGGTCCGACTCGGACTCAAAATATTTCATTGACCACAAACCAAAAAAGGCATTTCTGTAGCTTCTGCTGTTGTTTGTTTAATGTGAATGTTAAATGATTTAGGGATTATTTTGCATTTTGGAAATCAAACCGTGCATGCATAAAATATTCAGAACAGAATACAGAGAGAGCCCGCGTTTTCTTTTTTTGGGCAAGACCAAATAACACAAATTAAATATTATGAATGTCGATGGCACAAATTGCGGGTTATCATGCTCGAGGGACACACTCAGCTGGTTTCGACTTTGTCTTACTCGCATTATCATTAAATAGTTTACTCAACTTAAATATTTATGCGCTCGTGAGTCATAAGAGTGTGTGCGTGTGTGTGTGTGTGTGTGGGACGAAAAACGACAACAACCAAAATATCAAATATATAAAGTCCCCATTTTCCCATGGATATCAGTATAACATCGGATGTCATAGATTTCGACTTCAGCGATCCGCTCAAATGAGCAATTTATGGGCTTCCAGCTAAAACGCTTAGCCGCCCAGCAAATGACAAACATGATTCGCGTATTTGGTTTTTGATTTCGTTTTCATTGGATTCATTTAATCCAATTAGGATAGCCGGGGCAGTCTGTGTTGGGCGCTTCAGTGGATAAAGACCAAATAATTCTCAAAAATTATGGGAAAGCTTTTGTTGTTGACTGAGCAGATGGGCAGCGAGGGCGGAAGAAAGAAATCTAAACAGAGTTTAAATGAGATTGAACACGCATATTAACATAAGCTGGCTTAGACGATCTTTTAACAAGAAAGTGGCTTAAGCCTGACTAAAACTTATCCTTATCCCCCAAAGTATAATATATTTCTAATCAATTTAAGTTAGAAGCCACACAAAGTGGCACAAAGCCATAAAGTGTGTAAAGTGCTGCCCATCGCGGACGGTAATACTCAAGAAATTTCGTACTTAAATCAATGTAACTGAAAATTCTTGATTTGAGTACGAAAATTCGTGATTTTTTTTTCAGTGTACTGAGTTTACACCTCTCCTAGCAGCCCTATATCCCGTACAAAGGTCTGGATTTCAGGAGGACACTCAAAAAGAAGCAGATTAAACCACGCTCTTGATTTTATCCTGTTTCAGTCTGTAGTTTGGTAAGAACGATTCAATCTTAAAAACTTTTACGTTAAGATCGAATCGTTTTTTAATTCAAAGTTGATCGGTAGAAATTCAAAAATAGAAATAAATTTCATGATTCAAGAAAAAAAGTTGCAATTTAAGATCATTTTGTTCTTGATGTAAAATCGAGTTCTTATTTAAGTACAAATCGCTCTTAGCTAATATAGATAAGTCTTGAATCGTGCTTAACATATCCAAAACGTTCTCGAAATCAAGAATTTAGGGATTTTAAATACGGTCTTGAATCAAGAAATTTTGTACTTTAATCAAGAGTTTTCTGGCTTTTTATACTCTGTACCGAAGGTACATAGAGTATATAAAGTTTGTGCAAAAGTATGTAACAGGAAGAAGGAATCATTTCCGACCCTATAAAGTATATATATTCTTGATCAGCGTTAACAGTCCGTCTGTCTGTCCGTCCGTCCGTCCGTCCGTATGAACAAACAGATCTCAGAGATGGTAAGAGGTTTGACATGTATGGGACAAATGCTTCTTATGCTTGCAGGCAGATAAAGTTTATTTAAATTTTTGCCACGCCCCCTCCCGCCCCCGCAATTTGGAAAAATCGTCATATCTCCCGCAGTTTTGTAGATAGATGAATCGTTCCCTCTAAAGATAGTTAGTCATTCGTAATATGTAAAGATTTGCCGAAGAAATGATAAAGATCGGATGAGCGGTTCTCAAGTTATGACTAAAAAATTAAATCCCCCCTCGCTCACCCCCTCCCACGCACTCACAACCAACATGTGAGTGAGAGAGATAGAAACTTAGCGATGAGCGCAGCAGAAGCGTTGCATTCAGCTCCTACTCTACAGTACAGAGTATGTTATTGTCGGGCTTGACCAACTTTCTCACTTGTTGAAGTATTGAAACTGAAAATTCTTGATTTAAGTAGGAAAATTCTGGATTTTTCTTTCAGTGAAGATTACGGATATCGTTTGGGAGGGTCCTCTTGAAGGCAAGGGGTTCACTTTGGAACGCTTATACCCGGCCTTTGTCCTCCAGAGAAGGCGAGTCGTGTTCCCGTTGGTCTTTGTTCCCAAATTCTTCCATACCGCAGAAGCTCGGTAAGGTGACCGTGGTAAGATTTTGCGCGTTTCTCATCTCTAATGAGGCCTGAACGTCTCGCAACAGCGGTTGCAGGGATATCCTGCTTATTTTTAAGTGGCCTTCAGCCTATAGGCTGACTCTCAGCACGGTCCGACTGACACCTTTGTCCGGCCCGGGATGAGATGTGTGGGATGAGAAAGGGATAGGTATGATGTAGGAATTGGGTGAATGTGAGGCTTCTTATAGCAGGCGGCAACACAAGTGCACTGCGGCGTGACACCCGCTGGCTATCCGGGACTGCTTGTTTGTGGCTCGTATTCTCATTACCGACTTATCAAACTGCCCTCGCACCTCCCAATTCCGCTTTCAATTCGATTGATCTTATCAGCAGCGACCGCTGCACATATTTAATAAGCGTCACTCATCATTCAAGTTTGAGTCGCTCCTAAATCAACCGCCTGAAGAAGACATCACCCGAAACGGATCTGGGGTCAGCTGGGTCAGCTGCCATTTGGTCAGTTACCAGTTAGTTAACTGGTTCAGCGGCAGCAACAAAAACTGTCCAGTAGTCCATTTGAGGAATTGCACTGCAATACGCATTTAATTGAATTAAATTCCAATTCCTGTTGTTGTCCAACATCGACGATTCACATCCACCAACCGGGCAGGCAGGCAGTCAGGCAGTCAGCCAACCTATCGCTTTGATCAGTCAATCCAATTATTTGTAAAATTTTGTCACATAAATAACTAGGAGAGCTTCGCTCGGAGCAGGGAAGCGCATTTCCTTTCATGTATCACCTGTCGAGCGGTCAGCAACTGTGCCGATTAGGGCTCACCCGCTGAGCAGGCGACCCTCAACCGCGACAAGGGTGACGAAGTCCTGCGTGCCACCGTGCAACAGTCTTATGTTTTATGCTGAGGTGTTAATTGAATTCGTTTTGCATAAGTGATCGGAGCAGTGGGAGACCACCTGCGCCGCAACCCTCTCACCTGAAGCCTGCCACAAAAAAACATTGTGTGTTAATTGTGGCAACAACAAAGCAAACCAATTGTCAACATGACAGCGACAGATACAGCCCCAGCCGTAGTAGCGATCGTTTGTTGCCGTTTTCCGTTGCACGATCTTTATCGGCGCAGCGTATTTGCATATTCCCCAGTTGCATTGTTGTCGTTGGCGGCTTTATTATGTCATTGCATCATCATCCTCATCATCGCCGCATGAAAGGGGCCTCTTTATCGTCATCCGTCATGCACATTGTGTAGAAATTAGCACATAACCCAAATGTGTAAAATAGCCGCGTGTAAATTAATTGCGTACAATTAATGTGTTGTCAGAGGGTTGGGAAGGGGGGTAATCAGTTTTGGCGCCTGCGCTTTGAGCCGCCGCTAATAAAGCCATTGGAAGCTGAACGTCCACACACAGGTGTCAACAGCGCGACAGCTGAGGCTGAGAATGTGCACCGGCAATGACAGCAGAATGCCCTTTAATGTCGTCGAGAGTGGAGAGTGGCGAGTGGCGGCGACCCATGCAAATGTCACATTATACCCAGTCGCGTATTGTCACCAAGCAAATAAAACATAAAACGGACCGTCATCGTCATAAATCATCAAGCTCCAAGTACATATACTTAGCTTCAGCTGAAGCTAAAACCAGCGGCAGAAGCGGCGGAAGTTGTATTGACATGGAAAGAGTCTAATTTTATAGTTAACCTTGAAATATGTGTTTACACGATAAAGTTATTGCAAAAACTTCAACTTGTAGGAAAGAGAGCAGAGTTTATTTATTTTGAAAAAACTTCAGCCTATAGGATTTAGTCCCATAATTATATTTAACAAAGGAGTAAAAATGAAACAAAGTGTCTCCAACCCATTAAATATCAATCTCAAGAAGTGATGACCTGTGGTAATGTTAAACCCTTCAACAAGTGTTCATAACTTTTAAGTTTCATCGACTTCTTCAAAACATTTTAACACAATATCCGCCTCGAAGGAACTTTGTACTATCGTAAAATATACTGGCAGTGATTCTTTTTCAATATATCTAAAGGTTACGCTTGAGTTAAGGGTGACATTTTTTTCACTTTTTAATCGCTTGAATATTTGAGAATATCGCCCCAATTTTTTGAAAATCGAAATACTTTAGAAGATAAAGCCTTTTTGGTCGAACAATGTCTTCGCTTAAGCAAGCAATTTTTGAGTAAATAAATTTCGAGTACTTAAAGCTGTGAAATAACGGCTGGTTCTTTAATTTTAATGGTTACATGTTGTCGGATCGATATCGATTACACTAGTTTACAGCCAAAAAGTCCCATTTCTACTGAAAATTTTTTATAGTGTACTTTGGAATGGTGATCTCAAAAATCAATTTCAAAAATAGAGGCCAGCTAACTTCGGCTCGACCGAAGTTTATATACCCTTGCAGCTTGATATATGCCTGACAGTTTGTATGGCAGCTATACTATATAGTGGTCCGATTTCTACAAATTTTGTTGAAATTATGTAAAATCATTGAAAACCTTTAAATAAGAGCGTTGGGAGCGATAACATTGAAAACAAAAAAAATTTTCTCACTAAGACTCTTTTTCAGACCTAACTTTTGTATGGCAGCTATACTATATAGTTGTCCGATTTCGACAAGCCTTGGTGAACTTTTGTGAAATCATTATAAACTTATAAATACGAGCGATGGGAGCGATAGCACTAAAAACAAAAAAGTTTTTCTCACTAAAACTAGTTTTTCAACCGATCGTTCCAATGACAGCTATATGCTATAGTCATCCGATCCGGCCGGTTTCGACAAATGTGCAGCGTATTTTTTACCAAAAGACTTTGTGCAAAGTTTGGTTACGATAGCTTTAAAACTGACGGAGGAGATAGCAAAGAAACAGATGGACAGACGGACATGGCTATATCAACTCAGCTCGTCATGCTGATCAAGAATATATATACTTTATGTGGTCGGAGATGCTTCCTTCTATGCGTTACAAACATCCGGACAATTTTAATATACCCTCTCCAAGGGTATAAAAATTTTTTTAAGGCTCCGTTTTTATACCCTTGGAGAGGGTATATTAAAATTGTCCGGATGTTTGTAACGCATAGAAGGAAGCAGCTCCGACCACATAAAGTATATATAAGGTTGTCAAAAAAGTCTTGCGGTATTTCCGCAAGCTTGTCTTTTCAAGCGCGTAGTTCTAGTTGTATTCGTCGCATTGGTTCACGCTAGAGCTTTTTGGAAAGCTCTTTTCACGCGCTATAACACGTGTTTGATTTATTATTGTTTGTTTTTAGTCGTTCGTGAGTTATAGCGTCTCAAACGTGGAGCAAAATAAAGAGAAAATACGGCATATTTTACAGTACTACTACGATAAAGGCAAAAACGCATCTCATGCTGCCAATACAATTTGTGCACTTTATGGACCCGATACAGTTTCCATTTCCACCGCACAACGATGGTTTCAACGTTTTCGTTCTGGTGCAGAGGTGATCGAAGATGCGCCACGGTCCGGAAGGCGCATAAAATCGCTGAATTGATCGAAAGAGACCGGCATAGTAGCAGCCGTAGCATCGGCCAAGAGCTGGGCATGAGTCATCGAACCGTCATAAACCATTTGAAGAAGCTTGGATTCAAAAAGAAGCTCGATGTATGGGTGCCACACGACTTGACGCAAAAAAACATTTTTGCCCGTATGGATGCATGCGAATCGCTTCTGAATCGCAACAAAATCGACCCGTTTTTGAAGCGGATGGTGACTGGCGATGAAAAGTGGGTCACTTACGACAACGTGAAGCGCAAACGGTCGTGGTCGAAAAGCGGTGAAGCTGCCCAGACGGTGGCCAAGCCTGGATTGACGGCCAGGAAGGTTCTTCTGTGTGTTTGGTGGGATTGGCAGGGAATCATCCACTATGAGCTGCTCTCCTATGGCCAAACGCTCAATTCGGACCTGTACTGCCAACAACTGGTTCGCTTGAATGCAGCACTCATGCAGAAGATTGACAGAGGCCGAATTGTCTTCCATCAGGACAACGCCAGGCCACACACATCTTTGGTGACGCGCCAGAAGCTCCGGGAGCTCGGATGGGAGGTTCTTTTGCATCCACCGTTTAGTCCGGATCTCGCACCAAGTGATTACCACCTATTTCTGTCCAGGGCAAACGAGCTTGGTAGTCGGAAGTTGGCCACAAGAGAGTCCTGTGAAAATTAACTCTCTCCGAGTTTTTTGCCCATAGGGAAGCGAGCTTCTATACGAGGGGCATTATGAAGTTGGCATCTCGTTGGGAACTCGTCATCGAACAAAACGGCGCATATTTGACTTAAATCGCATTATTATAACCAATTTTATGAACAATGGAAAATTCAATAAAAATGCCGCAAGACTTTTTTGACAACCTTATATATTCTTGATCAGCATGCCGAGCTGAGTTGATATAGCCATGTCCGTCGGTCCGTCTGTTTCTATGCTTTTGGTGCAAATGCGCAGTACATTTGTCGGAATCGGCCGGATCGGATGACTATATCGTATAGCTGCCATAGAAACGATCGGTCGAAAAAGTAGTTCTAGTGAGAAAAACTTTTTTGTCTCTAACGCAATCGTTACCAAACCTCGTATTTATAATTTTTCTATGCCTTCACATAATTTCACAAAGTTTTATGAAAATCGGACAACTATAAAGTATAGCTGCCATACAAAAGATAGTTTTGAAAAAACGTCTTAGTAGGATAAACTTTTTTGTTTTCAATGGTATCGCTCCCAAACTTGTTACTGGTCAATATTATATGCTAACACACAATTCTGCCAAGTTTGATTCAAATCGGATGATCGGGAACGATCGGTCGAAAAAGTAGTTCTAGTGAGAAAAACATTTTTGTTTTCATTGTGGTGCTATATAACAAACTGGCAGCAGATATGCTCCAAGGGTATATAAACTTCGGTCGAGCCGAAGTTAGCTTGACTCTATTTTTTTTTTTTTTTTTTTGTAAACTAGTGTTTTTAATCGACTTTTGATCGATAATTATCGAAGGCTACCTACACAATGCTCAGACTGACTAAACCGCTCAGAAACTAGAGCTGGGGCCTCATCTAACGCAGAATGGCACGCAGAGCAGAGAGAGCTGTATGCAGCTGGCATTGCATTGTAAGTATATAATATCTGTTATATTTTTGGTTACTTTTAAAGCAACTTTTTTGGACTGCTAATCCACTATTCTCCAGTTCTTCAGTTCTACTTAACCGATTTTGATGAAATATTATGCAATCGACGCCAAATAGTCACCATTCTAGTCTGAACCTCTGTATGCTCAGTTTTTAGCAACTTTACATACATTTGCGCATTGTTACAGCCAGGTTTAAAACGAATTGACAATTTACCTTTAGCACTAAAGGCAACCTACTCCTTATGAGATCCATTACCATGGTTGCGCTTGTAACAGGTCAATTGGGAGTCTAGTTTGTCCGGAAAGTAATAGGAGTGATTTTCTTCCGCCGCGACGAACGAGCGGATGGTCTGTTGTATCCGAGTACCTGGAGAGACAGGACAGGAATTTTCGCGCAACGTGTTTCTGTGAGTGGTGCAAGCCGAAAATGCAGTTAGATTAAATTCTGTGTGAAACTTGGTAAATCTGCTCCAGAGACGTTTGATATAAGCAAGCAGGCTTACCTAGATGTTCCTTTATTAAGAAGTGGTGTTACACTAAGCCCTTTTTGGAGGGCCAGGAAGAGGATGTTAAATTGACCAAAATCTGTAGTTCATGACATTGTGACGAAGCATTTGAACATTCGCCAGGTGTGCGCAAAGATGGTCCCAAAAGTGCTCACTAACGAACAGAAATTGCGGCGAGTGGAAGCCGGCATCCTAACGCTTCCGCAGCCGCCCTACAGTCTTTTTTTTTTGTTTCCTCGCACGAAAAGGCCGATGAACGACAGAGGGGATCCAAGCAGCATGCACCACGACTCTCAAGGCTATTCCGGAGAAGGCCTTCAATGCTTGGAAATCGCGCTGCATCGACGCAGAAGGAGCCTATTTTGAAAGTTTTCAAAGAATTGTTGTGAGTGACTCAATATATTATTTTAAGTTTACTCAGTCCTATTACTTTTCGGACAAACCACGTATGTAACAGGGAGAAGGAAAAGTACCCTATAAAGTAAATATATTCATGATCAGCATCAAGTGCCGAGTCGATAAAAATAGTTTTTGTTTAAAATTGTAAAATCTATAATACAAAAGGAAAATGTTAAGTGTAAGCCCTCTCTAAATTTACATTTTTATCCTGGCTTAAGAACAATCCCATTGACACTGCCTCTGGCTCTGGGCTACTCTAAATCTCAGGCTGAATTTGTTGAGCTGGCTGTCCAAGCTGAACGCATAAATTAACAATCTAATTACAGTTACAACAACAACACCGTAAGCTGATCACCAATCACCAATCCCAAGAAATCTCGCCAAAATCATGAAGCGCAACCGGCACTGAGCACAACCACGAGCATTCAACATTTGTATGCAAATTGGCTCAGTCGCCGCCAACGCCGCCGCCGCCGACGCCGCCGCATCGCTTAGCCGCAATCATAATCGACGTCATAATATCGTTACGGGGCTCTCTGTTGTCGTTATCACCTGGTCAATGCCAGGAGAGACACAGTGGAATAGTGGGACAGTGGGCATGCGGCTGAAAATAAATTTGCATATAAATTGCCGCCGCGCAGCCTCCGTCGCTCCATTTAAATCGATGCCCACCGTAAGCAATTTTGGAATTTATGTAAGCATTTCGTTCGCGGGTTTAATTGACAGAGTGCAAGCCCTGTCCTGCTCCGCGGAGGCAGAGGCAGAGAGTAATCCAATTAGCCCAGCAGACATTTCGTACAAGAAAAAGCACTTGTCCAGCTACAGCTCCAGCCCCATTTCCTAATGAAGATGTCTGGGATTGGCCCAGGGCGGGCAGTGCTCAATAAAGCATATATAAATTACGGGGCACCTAAATGAAGTACACTAAATGATTTGACGGAGAAATCTCCGTCTGCTGCCCGGCTGTGTCCCATTTGCGGCTATTTTCAAATTCAATTTAATTCACTTTGTTCGATGAGCATTATCAGCAGATAGCAGATAAATTGGGGATCACTTCACGCTCTTAATGGAGACGCAGAAGCAAAAGTAGCTACAGGTGATGGCAGCCTCGACTCCGACTGTCACAGGAACGAATGAACGAATGAGTGGTCAAAAAGGTGACCACAAACAACATCGCATGCGCACAATCAAAGCCAACAGCCAGAGCCAGTTCCGAAAGGTGTCGACGGAATGGGCTGAAGCTGATGCCGATGCTGCCGCTTGGCCCAAAGAGATATCACAATAAATTAGGAAACGAAATCTTTACTAAATAAAGACATAAATTACACTCGGAATCGCACCGAGAACCCAGCTCCAGCTCCAGTCCCAGCTACGACCCGAAATCGACATCAAATAAAAAGCAGCCATCTATGTTGAATGAAAAATAAAATGTTGGCTCACAAAAGCCAACGACGAGTCACAATGCCCGACAACAAGGGCCAACAACTTCTCGCATCTCGAGTGGAAGGTTTATAAAAAGCGAGAGAAATACAAATAATCAAACGAAATGTATTTTATAGGGTGATAAGAATCAATGAAGCCACTGAAATCCTATAGAGACATATTGTATGCATTATGAGGTATCCATTTAAATGAAGATCGCCAAGTGTTGGTCGCTGCACAAACGTCTCGAGTCCCCAAGTTTTGAGTTGTTATCAGTACACTGGGAGAAAAGAAGAACGCGCTTGTCGCTTGAAATTAAGTTTTAGGCTGTGCCTTCTCAACGCAGCGAGTTAAGCGGTGCCGTGGCACCGTCTTGCTGAATCCAAATACCGCCGACATCAAGATCCTCAATTATAGGTTTATCATGGTTCTGTCGTGTCCATTTTTAAAGAAATACGGGCCCATGATTCCAGCAGCCCATAACCCACGCCATACAGTGCATTTTTGTCAGCCCAAATGCGAGAATTTTGTTTGTTGACGTATCCATTTAGCCAGAAAAGACAAAAAATTCTGCGCGAAAAAAAGCGGATCTTCTTTGAATTGTAGCAGAGTCCATTGACTTATATTCAAGCGCAAATTTCGGATAGCCCGACTACAACATACTCTGTACCTGTAGTAGAAGCTGAATGCAGCGCTGGTGCTGGGCACATCTCTAAGTTTCTCTCTCTCCCTCTCTCTTTTTGTTGAATGAAATACGGTGTGGGTTGAGGTGGTGGGGAGGTAAGGTTTTGGTATATTTTGCTCATAATGTGAAAACCGCTGATCCGATCTATATAATTTATTTTTTTTTGGCAAATCAGTACATAATGCTAATTACATTCAATACATATTGCAAGTATAAGAAGTTTATCTATACTTATAAATCTGAACGCCCGACTGACTGACATATTTTCAACCCACAGCCAAAACTGCATATCCTACAGATCTAAGATTTGGCATAAACCTTCGTTTAGTTATGCAAGCGCTTCTTAGTGCGCGCGAAAATTTGGAAAATTTTTTCACGAAGTGAGTCAAAAATAAGTTCTGTTTTACTAAGAGCGCGAGAGAAAATTGAACGACCCTCTGAGTGACAGTATGCGCTGTGTATCCATTTTTTTGTTTATTTGTAAAAAAAAAACAAAATAACATAAAACAGCGACCGTATGGCACAATCGTACTAAACACATCGATGGCTTTAAAATTTAGTTGTCCGTATTCAAAATAAAGAAGTTGAAATTTCACAAAGCTAGCAGCGAAAAAATATTCATACACACAAATGAAGCCAAAGAAAAATAACGGAACCGTGACCCTCAAATAACATATTGGACCAGAGTTCCCCAGCGAAAGCCCCAGGGGTACCAACTTACTTGCCAATTCTTACCGAATGCTTGCCGAAGTCTTGCTTCATTGTGTGTTAGAGAGATACACAGTCACGTTTTGTTGTTCTCTTCTTCTTGGGAAACCCTGTTTAGGACTAAGCTGATTTTCTAAGAGCGCGAAAGGGAGTATGCTATTATAGGGATCACACTTACACAAATTAGGCATGTGTGTATTACAAATATGCCATTCATCTCTTGGCTCTCTGAGACAGATGACAGCAGCTACATGTGTTGGAATGAGGGGGAAGGATTAAGAGTAGAGAGCGGTGGAAGATGGAAAGAAGGGTGGGGAAAGAGTGTTGAGCTGGTGAAGAGGGGGTGGGGTACAACTGGAAAGCCAATTTGAATTGAAATTTAATTAAAAAGTGCTGATGCTGCTCTGAAATAAAACAGTGTTCCAATAATATCGCTAGACCCGAAATTCACTATTGGTCGTGCGACAGAAGTATGTATTCAGCATTCACTTGACTGGCAGGGACTAACATATAATTCCAGAGTTTTCAAGTGTCTAGAAAATTTGGTTTGGTCCTTTAGGACGGAATGGACGGGAAACCACACAATTTCTTAAAATCTTGAACGCGGAGCTAGTACAGTAAAGAATATATATTTATTTTTAGTAAGACAAATTTCAATAAAAGCGCACTTAAGCTCGGTCTTGGTTAATATTCTATATTTTTAAGCTTATATGCGAAATTAAGTCGAAATCTCTAACCGTTGTAGCAAGCTTTTTCAAGTGTATTTAAACTTCTTCACAGACGAACTTAGCTTTTCTTTGTTGTTATACTTGTTTCAAGTTCCAAATATTCCATTTTTTTTCTCTCAGTGTGGAGACTTATAGTTCGATATGGTGTCGGTGTCGCTGACTCAATTAGTGGGCGATGTAGGTGCATTAATACGTTAATGTTAAACCCAAACGTGATTTGCCGGAATCTGTGTGTCTGGAGCAGCAGCGACGGCAGCAACGGTCTTCTGTGATTTTGGGACAGGCAATAAATCTTAGATCAACGCCAGCCAAAAAGCCGTTTAACATTTTTGTTGTAGTAGTAGTCGGTCGCCATCGGTTGACATCGTCTTGAAGCGGAGCGAACAACAATAGGCTTAGTTTAAAGATCATTTCAACGGCCTAGGCAAAGGGGAAACATTTTAATTATGTACCGCGACATAACTTTGGGTTAATTGCACTACTCGCTGCCTCATTAGAATGCCAAGATTTATGCTCGAGCTAAGTGGTCTGAATTTGAATTGAAAGTAAAGCAGCGACCGCCTTCACATTTTGATTGGGACATTGTCTAGCGCTGATCCAAAGCGGCGTAACGAATGCCAGTTTACTTAATTATTTTCTTTTGATAAGTCAAAACATGCTGTTTCAATTAGACATCTCATCACTTCATAAACAGAGCATGTACTCTTTACATGCAAATACAGAACTCCCCAATTGTCCCTCTAAAACTTAATAAAGAATCTTAGAAAGCTTAGGAAGTAAAGAATTGCAATTGCTGAATTTTTTCAAGAGGTTACAGAAACATCGCGGACGTTATAACTTCTGCAGAAGTAATCGGGAAGAGCGAAATCCGTTTGTTCTTTTTCTACGTCTGTAAGGTGATGTATCCGCACAAAGGAAAAATTCTCTGAGAATTAAAATATAGAATTCGAAAATATAAAGTGAGTACACCCAAAAATAAATTTTGTTTCAATATCCATTTGATACGCGTTGTCTCAAATTGAAACTGAAACTCAAAGCTCTTTTATTGTAGTGCAAACACTTGACAACTTAGATAAAAATTAAATGCTATGGAGGACACTTTTTCAGATGACGTGCTGAAGATATATTAATAGATTTATTGAGCACGAAGTATTATAACTACAAGGTATGTTTAAGAGCTAGGCACTCATATAAATGTAAATATATGTTGTTATGGTGTTTTTTTTTTTTGCAAACTTATGTAAATACTTACCACTTATGTAAATAAACCATGTCCAAATGCTGTGACTGTTTCAGCGCTTTACATGATGACTCACAGTGCGTGAGGTTCAAAATGAATGCAGCTGCATTTAAGGCGTTTTTCAGGCAGGGTCTCTGCAAAGCCGTATGCGTAAGGCGAAGGCGTGAAGATTTCATAATAAAGCAAACTGTGATAAGAATGTCATTCGGCAAATAATAATGTATGAATGTGGCTATAGAAAAAAGTTCAGTTCAGTCTGACTCAAGGTATACCAAACAAGGTAGTCGCTCACGATGTCACGCTCTGTGGACAACTTGTTTAATTTCAGTCGGTAAGCCATGGAGAATGAGCATTAGTTTTTATTAGGATCGGTTAAAAACGAGTTTTAGTGAGAAAAACATTTTGTTTTCAATGCTATCGCTCTCAACGCTCGTATTTATAAGTTTTTCATGATTTCACATAATTTCGCCAAGACTTGTCGAAATCGGACAACTATATAGTTTAGCTCCCATACAAAAGATAGGTCCGAAAAAAAATCTTTGTGAGAAAAACTTTTTCGTTTTTAATGCTATCGCTGCCAAACTCATTACTGATCAATGTTACATACTACACAATTCGGCCAAGTTTGATTCAAATCGGATGACTATAGCATATAGCTGCCATAAGAACGATCGGTTGAAAAACTAGATTTACTAAGAAAAACTTTTTTGAAACTTTCACTGTGCGTCGTTTCAAAATGATTGCTTTCATCGGCAATTTTAGGCGAGAAAACATAAAAAAAGTTCGGGAGGGCCACATTCGGGCTGTAGGGCGGCTGCGGAAGCGTTGTGATGCCGGCTTTGGCACACTTCCACTTTTGAGCACTTTTGGGGCCATCTTAGCGCACACCTTGATTGTGGTAAATTACAAATCTGGACTGGAATTCAACGAATACTTAGTCGACGCTCTGAGCTCAAAACTTTGCGCACACGAGTCACATTGTCCGTGTTTGTCGAAGTCCAATGTCCAGCACGGTCTTAATCGGCGACCTCTTCCCGGTCCTTCAAAAAGGCCTGGCGCCAGCGAAACACAGCACTTCTTGCTAAAGCAACATCTGGGTAAACCTGCTTGATCATATAAAACATCTACGTCGCAGATTTACCGACTTTCAGACAGTATATATATGCACCAACTCACAGAATCACGTCGTGCGAAAATGCCTCTCCTGACTTTTCAATTGTCGGTTAGCAAGGATCGCGCTCGACCGAATCTAGTCGGTGCGCGCACGCTCCGAAGTACAGTCGCGGCGTACGAAAATCAGTTCTATACTTTTCGCACAATCCCTGTACAAACTCTCTTAGGAAAGCAAACGCAAAGCCGAAACGCGTCGGAGAAAACCTGTACCAAAAAGTGTTTTGACTTCAGGACCCCAAAGAACACCACAATAATGCGTTTATTTTGTATTTAAGAATTACGTGTATAGAGTCCTTTGCTCTAAGAAAGGGGTATTTCAAAGTCGAGCTTAGAGGACTCTAACTTACACTCTCGCTTTATAGTGAGATGCGTTCACACCAAGAGAAACTTTATACTTCTTAACCTCTGTCCGTGGCATATACAATCGTTCTCCAATCGCTTTATTAGATAATGTGCTGCCATATACCAAATAAGATAATAAACAATAAGTCTATTAATTTTATGGTAGCACATTTACTCGTCTCTGGAGTGTGGAAGTGTCGCCCACCATTTCATTGATTTATGCCCAAAATTAAACGGCTACAATAGTAATTCAGTTGACGCCAGAATGACGGCCGGGCTGCTGTTAATGAGCAAAGTGATTAAAAAATGTGCATTTGTATTTGTCCGCTCCTTAAATGAGCTCGCGCTTTCAACGCGCAGCTCTAGAGCGCAGAGCGGGGAGTGATTTTGTCTCCGTTGTCATCTCATTAGGAATCGGGCGATAAGACAAATTTGTTTTCTTTGTTTATAACTTTATGCAGATACAGGTTTGAATTCGAAATATACGCTACAAGGCAGGGCATGTAGGCACTTGGAGTTATATTTAATCTTTGTCGCCCCTCAAATGTGGAATTGAATTGGAATTTTGAATTCGAATGTCTTTGTTTTCTTCTGTGTCCACTGCCGCCGCTGACATCTTCATTAACGTGGAGAAGTGTGCGATCAAAAGAGTAATGAGGTGTTGATAGTGCCCAAAAGCCCAAAGACGTTTCATGCATTCCCGCAGGCTTAATTAACTAACAACGCAGCTCCCTGGTCCAGTATGAGTATGACCCGAAAGGCCAAAGTTCGAAAGTCGATTTGTCTTTATATTGTTTTCTTTGGATTCTTTTTTGGGAATTTCTCCGCTTTGATAAATTTGCTTCCATATTTTGTTAAATCGGTTTTCGGTTTTTGGTTTTTGGTTTTTGGCTTGGCCAAACCATTCGCGCGTGTTAAATTGGTTGTATTGTATAACGTCTAATTAGTGGACGGGCTACCGAATTATGACCAATTATATTGAATTGATTGGCGACTATTATGTTTGGCTGTGGCTCTGATAGCGGCGACATTGACAACATTGGTCGAGAACAGTTGGAGCTTTCTTAAGTTTCACAAAAGCCTTAGTTGACGAATTAGACGGCTTACGGCTGGTGGCAGCAGTAACTGATTTTGACGACTCAATTAACAAAGATGAAGAAGAACACCGTTTTGTGGCTAAGATTTTGTTTAGTTCTTGGGTGTGCCTAAATTAAATTTAAAATCAAGTGGAAGTTTAATAAATAAGAATAAAAGAACTTACCGTGCGGGAATGCAAAAATATTGATCTGGATGGACTTGCGCTCAAAGAAAAATCTCATTGTAAAAACTAGTATAGCATAGCATTGTACTCTCCTGTGAAGTATTAATCGGACTCTGCGTCTTAGCAATTTTTAGCCAATTTGTGGGGATGCTGTGATAGCTTGTAAAGGTATATGGCCGTGTGCTTATAGATAATATCTCCAACCAACCTACCCTGCTGTACACTTGGGTTGTCAATAGTTTTATCGATATATCGATATTTATAACCGTTACTCGTAGAGTAAAAAGGGTATACTAAAGTCGTGCAAATGTATGTAACAGGCAGAAGGAATCATTTCCGACCATATAAAGTATATATATTCTTACAGCCATGTCCGTCTGTCCGTCCGTCCGTCCGTCCGTCTGTCTGTATGAACAAACAGATCTCAGAGATGGTAAGAGATAGAGGTTTGACATGTATGTGACTAATGCTTCTTATGCTTGCAGACAGATCAAGTTTATTTTCAATTTTTGCCACGCACCCTCTCGCCCCCGCAATTTGAAAAAAAAGAAGTTATATCTCCAAGTGTTTTGAAGATAGGTGATTCGTACCTTCTAGAGATAGTTAGTATGTATCGATTTGCCGAAAAAATGATAAAGATCGGATGAGCGGTTCTCAAGTTATGAACAAAATAGTAAATCAAACATTCATTCATGTAATGTATTCATTACTTCCCGTATTTAATTACTTTTCATTACTATAAACAATTTATTTGGTAATGAAAAATCAATTCCTGATTACCATTTTTTAATAATCGTAATTGTAACATGGAATTTGTAACATGGAATTACGATTATTCAGTGAATATTCCAATTAATTTATTACTTTTACAATTACTTAGATAATTGTAACTGTAAAGATTGATTATTGAGTAATTGTGCTTGAAATGTTGAATTATTTTGTATTTGTAAATGAAAATGATGATTTTTTTACAATTCAAGTTTCGAAATCACCAAATGTGATTGTTTGCTGATCAAGGTATCAAGACCCAAGCTAATAATAGCAATCATTTAATTTAATTATGACTTAATAGATGTTCAATATTTGGAGGAATACCACCATTGATGACGACAATAGCAACAGTTTTAAGCTAAGTTCACACAGGCAAATAATTTGACAAATTTTTATGAAAATTTGGTTAAATTATCCAAATTGGCGAACTTTTCGGCCATATTTGGTCAAATTATTAGTGAATAGAACCATAGTTAATGATTTAAGTCCTGCAAAATCTGCAATCATGGCTATTTAGCCAAATATTTATCAAAATTTCCTAAAAATTTGTAAAATTATTTGCCTATGTGAACTTAGCTTTAGACTTTTTCAGAAAGATAACAATTTACATTTTTTCATGTCTCATTCTGGCATTGACTAACAAACGGACAAACATACAAACTTTCACATTTATTATACATTTTAGTCAAATAAATAAAGTTTTAAATGGAACCAGCCAGTAGTTACTCTTACGTCGTCAGCCCGAGCTTAAAAAATGTTTTCATTTGCAAATAGTATTAAGGGGACTCATAACGCCATGCCTTTTCCAATTTTTTGTTTGAAAAATTAACATGAACTTAATGGATAATATGATACCTAAAAACTCATAAAAAATTATACATTTCAAGCACAATTACTCAATAATCATCCTTTACAGTTACAATTATCTAATTAATTGTAAAAGTAATTAAATTTTGAAATATTCACTGAATAATCGTAATTCCAAGTTACAATTACGATTAATAAAAAATGGTAATCAGGAATTGTTTTCTATTACGAGAAAAATGGTAATGGTAATGGTAATTCAAGTTTACAGCTCTGCTATCAACCTACACACCAAGTTTCTAGTGAACAGCACTTTAATTTTCAAACAAAATTGCCTCAACTTTTTAAATTAAAGTCAAAACATTATTGGTTATGATACTTTTATTGCCTGTATCATAAAATTCTTAGAAAAATAAACAAGAAATTACCTCGAAGGGAGTCCTACCATTTTCAAGAAATAATTGAAATGAAAGGCAAAATGAAATGGTAAAACATATAAATGAAATTATATCATGTCTTTCATTTCTTAAATTGTCGAGAAACAATTTTGTTATGATTGAAAAAAAATGTGTCTAGCGAAAGAAAATAAAAAAAAAAAAAGTATTTTATTGATTGGAAAAGTATAGGCAAAATTTATGCGCATTTGCATCTCGAACTGCGCTTGGAGGCGGTTATGCTGGCAACAATGTTGTCCTATTAGTAAACGTAACTAACTTTAGTTATTGCGCGTTTTGTGACTTGGTGCGTTTATGGTCCCATTTAGGAGTATGAGATGGAAATGTTGTGTTGGCCCTGCCAACAGATTTATTACCGACTGCTGGAGGGACCCGCTCGGATAAGTTGGAGCTTAACGACTCCCAAGCCTTGCCTTGGTAAAGTTCATCGATTTCAGTCAACCCAGACAATAAAAATTGCACACAGCTAAAGAATTCTCAACATTGTTGCGGAGGCAATCTCGGGATGGCGGCATTCGTTGTGACGGACCGATCGTAAAAATGTTTGACTGCGATTATATGGCGCTCATGATAGCGCCACTTTGTCAGAGGCCACAGAACCTGCTGATGCCTGTAACCCTGACTTTGGGTCCATTCTGCAACTCGCCAAGTGCTCATTTGAGCCCTCTTTTATTTTAATTGAAACTACACAAAGGGAAAATAAATGAGCGAAATGAAAAACGGGGGCCTGTCTGTTTGTACAAATATCGTATAATGCCTAATTTATGGGCCAGAGGTGGAAATATTTTCTATAGAAGGTGATTTAAATTTATTAAAGGAATGCTCACGAGCAGCCGCGCACTAAATTAGAATCAGTCGGGGCAAATTGAGTCTGTGTGATCGTCACCCGATCGGGCAATCGAGCTCGCTCGCCCTTATCAGATGTGAATGCACAACGTTCGCTCTCGCTCGGCTCATTTAAATCTCGACCAGGTCCCAAGTCCCGGCCTAAAAAGTCAACGATCCACTGGCTGAGCGCGCCGAGATTGCCTTTTGTTAACACCATAATTTACATTGATTTATGTGCTTAGGTGACTCTGAATTTTTAATCGGCCCATTTCCAAGCGTCCGAGCGTCCACCATGCCGTCTGGTTCGCCCGGGTCCTCATGTTTCTATGGCTGCGCGCGCGGCTTCATTTGGTTATAATTAAAATGTCGATGTTATCTACCCGATTTGGACATATTGGCCATTATGCTTGAAATTTAGGCGATTTCTATGCGCGTATTTTGATTTCGATTTCGTTGGCATTTTCGTTCCTCATCCGCAGTCACACAATGAATTTGTGTTTAAATTAATATTTAATAACATTTTAAGAAGCTTTTGAGTGTTAAATGTTTATTTATGCTTCTGGCCAGGCAAGCGTTAAATCTAACATGCAAGTACGAGGGTTGTCATTAACATTTTAAGATTCTGACAATGAAATTATTTATTTAAATCATTTGAATTGGTAAATAATTTGGCAGGAGAGGTGTACACTAAGCAAAAACTAGAACGAAAATGTTGAGTTATAATTTTAAATTTTGGTTTTTGTAGGGACGGGGAGTGGGGAGAAGTACCGGAGCAAAGAGCGCAAGCTAACTTTAAGAGAATAACGTTGGACACGCTCTCACAATTTTGTTTTGCATGGAAGGGTGGTGTGTTCACGAAACTACTGAGAGGAGAGCGCAATCGGTTATTGCTCTCATAGGAGCAAAACTTTACAACTGCGTACACTTTGCTTTACTTTGGTTTAGAATGGAATGGACTTCAGAAAAAGGTTTGAATTTGGAAGCGTAACAAAGAGCAAGTCGTTCAATAGTTCTGGTTTTGTCTTAATTTCTGGTAGTTTGAGCGCATGACAATTGGGACATTCTTTGTCGATATCTGGCTCATATGCGTGACGAAGGAACAAACCAGATGTAAATGCTCGATGTTCTTATTGACGTTGTTGGTCAGTTGTTCTGCGTGTGTTAACATCTTGTTGAACTGTTTTTGCTGCCTTAACATTTCGTATAAGTGTTGTTGCATTCGTTCGACGGCCCAAATAGCCACCCCTACTACTTTTGGCACACGACTGCAACGCTCTTACTTGTTCTACAATGTATTGTTGGATCTTTCTTGACACTTAGTGAGGGTTTTGATAAAAGTTCGTATTTTATGATACGTACCTTAGGAAATCGATGACTCTTCCCCTGTGACCTTTCTGATAAATATGTACTAGCTTAGCTCAGCTCAAAACCCTTCCTGCTCGGTCTTGTTTGAACATTAGTACGAGGGCTCCCAAGAATAGATTAAGATAAAACACTCTCAAAGGGTAGATTCACATTTGTTAGCGACCCAGTCAATGATAGATTGCGTTATATTGAATAGGTGATTCAAATAATTCATAAAAAAAAAATTGAATTTCAAATAAAGATGCATTAAGCTTCAGAAAGTGTAGCTAGTCACTCGCAAACGTTAAAATTGAAAAAGAAAGTACTTACCTTACTTCTCGTGAAGGCTACCAATGTTTTTTTTCCATCCAGCTTTAACATTCTCCCCGCTCCTCGTTAATACAAACTCTTTTCTCTATTTTCTCACTATTTATTTATGTTTAATCCTTTTTTTAGTCACTTTGAGCCATCTTAACGACATCTCGCTATATACAGACACATTCCGCATAGCATTTAAATATATTGTATTGTATATATAAATATATCAGTTCAAACGCAACCAAATACTTAGGTACCACCTTGTCTGCTCCTAATAAGCAAACATGGCATTTTAAGCTTAAGTCTAGGCTAGGGTTTAGTTTACAGAGTAACATAGTTGATATTGCATACGCTATAGCCTTAAATGGTGATGAGGTAAGCCGGTCAGCTCGCTGGCCAACGGCCGGCAACGAATAAATATAATTATACGAGTACGTCGATACGTGGAACGTACCCACCTCTGCCTGCGTAATCATAGAAATGTGAACAATGTGGAACAAGCGTGCACAAACTAGTTGCAGTATTAAGTATTAGTTACAATTTGAGTTTAAGAGAGGAGCCGCATTTTAGCTTTGGTCTCAGATTTCCGTTTCCGCCCACACCACCCCGGTGTCAATCAGAAACGCGCGCACAACTCAAGTTTTCAATTAGACGCCCCCCGGTGGTCATGCTTTAGAAGCTGCAGCGTTGTCGGCGCATCGGAGGATGACAGACGGGCCACTTTTGCCGCCGGCGATTCGATTTCATCATCGGAATCGTCGTGTACGTTGATCTCCTCATCCGAGTCCGATGATGAGTTGTCAACGGTCACGGCCGGACACTCGCCGCCGCCGCCCGCTGCCGTGGGGTAATGTAAACGTGAACGCTGCTCCTCGGCCACTGTGAGAGAGGCGGCCACGGCGTATTGTCGTGCCAGGCCCAAGAAGGCAGCTGCCGAGGGTGAACTAACCAGACTACGGAAGGCACTCCGCTCACCGCCCATAGACAAGTGGGTGGCAGGTGGACTGCTGGGCGAGAGTTGCTGCTGTTGTTGCTGCTGTTGTTGTTGTTGTTGGTGATAGTGACTGAGTAGCTGCAGGGCGGCAGGATGTGCGGGCAAGTGCAGGGGATGATGATGATGATGATGATGACTGCCAGGTGGGCCATGAAGTGGATGCAATAATACCGTCGGCTGTGGCGATTGCGTTGAATGTTCTCCTCCTCCTCCGCACATGGGCATAGATTGCGTGGCAGCAGCTGGAGTAGCTGGAGCTGAGGCATTGCTATGATTACTGGGTGTGGGCGAACTGGCTGGTGCATCATTGGATTGCTGTGAATGCAATGGATTGGCGGGACTGGAACGCTGTCGCTTAAGCAAATTCATGCGCTGATGTCGACGCCATTTAGCACGACGATTTGAGAACCACACCTGTGGGAGTTCCAAAAGAGAGAAAAAAAAGGGCAGGAAAATGGGTTAGGACTACACTCAAAAAAAATAATAGAAGAAATGAAGCCTCAATAGGTTGGTAGTACAGAAATTTCTAGACAGAGCTTCCAGCTTAATCAGAGTGTTCCTGGCTCGACTCTTTGGTGAGCCCCAGTAACAGAGCGATGCTTTTGCCAAACTGCAGGCTAACGTGAGCGGCGAGCCCTTCTTTTGGTAAACAATATATAGGGTTGGTACCCACCAAGGTCTTCGGATACAGACCTTCTCTGACGACGACCCACACAAACGTTTGAAGAACCACGATATGAGGATACGCTTTTGGAATGTTCGCACCCTCAACAGAGAGGGTGCTGATATCCAGTTGGTTGTTGTCTTCGAAAAATATTCAACGAACGTTATCGCACTTTAGGAAAAGCGATGGATTGAACGGTAGTTGAGAACATCATCAACCAATGCACCCTGGGAGATCTACTACAGCGTTCATGCATCCAAGCACGAGTTTGTAGTCAATGAAAGATTTCGTCGCTCTGTCATCAGCTTTAGACCAATTGACCAGCGATAAGTATCACTCAGAATTAAGCTAATCTGTGCCTCGACAGACCCAAATCCCAAAAAGCTGGCCAAAAGTAGAAACACAACGTTCAAAAGCGTATGAAATCGCGAACAATCAACCGATTTGGATTCTGCACATAAGGTTCTACACTTGACAATAAGAACAATTTTAACGTATTGCTTAAAATTATTATTAACAATTCCTAAAATTGGAAATCGTTAATAAAAGTAGAAGTTTTTCCTTGGTCACATTCTGAAAAGTCGTGTTAAAAAAAGCAATAAGTCGAAACTCCCATCAAATCCCACTCTCAAACAAAATAGAAATAGTTGTTTAGACAATTTTTTAGAACATTGCCATAAACTAGCTGCGGATAGCTGCAGATTCAGTCTCGGTGATTAATTTTGTGCAAGAATTCTCGCGACATAATATATATGTATGTATAAACTGCTGTACAACACTCTCCCCCCATTCACCAAACCTATTTCTAAAGTATTTTGGCCCGCTGAGCACGAAAATCGACATGAAAAAAAATATGTCTAAAAATTATGGAATAATAATTATATTTCAGCCAAATAAAATAAATTTCAGAAGAAATTGTAAGCGTGTGTATTGGATCCGCCATTTTGTTTTTCTGAATTGTGATTCATGATCAGCAATGACGATAACCCCTAGTACACACTATCAGCCAAAAAAGACGCTTCCACAAAAGACATATTCTATGAGCACCTTGAACATCTATACGAGCGCTGCCCCAACCACTACACAAAGATCGTGCTAGGTGTCGGCCGATTTAGCCTTCATGCATCAAACTCCAGTAATAGAAAGAGGCTTCAAGATCATGATCGTTAGTAGTACCTGATTTGAGCATGACGACATGAAAGTCCCCTGATCAATTAATGAAACCAGATTAATCACGCTGTGATTGGCGGAAGGCATTGATCGAATGATCTAGACGTGCGTGCGATTCGAGGTGCCCATATAGACTCTGATCACTTCCTTGAAGTTAAGGTACGCACTCGGCTCATTGTGCGTTCATCATTCTATAATATTATCTACAGGTTAGGCGACTAGCCGAGGGTTTTAAGCCCTAAGGCAATGCAAGGACGAACATAAAAATATGGTCACAGATCTGCAAGTGACACTAGACAAATGGAGAAACTATTTCCATAATCTTTTGGGAAGTTACAATGCCAACAATCGACAATATAAAGAAAGAACCACCGGACCATCATGAAGTTTAGCTATAAAAAGGCTAAAGAATACCAATCAGCTTGAATATGGTCCGATTACAGCAAGCCTGAAGATTGGAGGTAAAGTTTACTTTGTCTTATTTTTAAAAGGTTTGCGCCAACTACCGTGGGATGAGTCTCCTTTTCATTGCATATGAGGCTCTGTCGTGTCTTATTTGTGAATTACTATTTGGACCTTATCCGTGTCTATGTCTATAGACCTTTAAAATCCATCACAGATGAGATATTAACATGGCTGCAAATCGTGGAAAAGACCCAGGAGACACTTAACCAATACCTGCCATCTTTTTGGTGATTATAAAGCCGCTTTCGACACACTGATAGGGTCAAAGTTCTTTTTGTCTTGTCTATTTTTAGATTAGGTTCGACTTTGCATGATGACGTTGAGAATCACATACTAGTAAACAACCTCTTTAACCCTTATATACCAAAAGAAGGTTTCAGGCAGGGTGAATCCTTATCAGATGATTTCTTCAATCTGCTGATGGACTGTCTTTTACAAAGCACCAAATTTTGCCTGTTTGAATCTGCGGTTAGGTATGTGATGTGCTATGCGTAGGAACTATGGGGATGTACCCAGAATGAAGAAGTTTAACGACTTCAAAGGACGGCTTTTAAACTTAACTTCAAATTACCAAATTCAACTTCAAATTACGACATCCACTTGGAAACCGGACATACAACTCTACAAACTCATTTCAAAATCATCCGTGAGATTTTCGATATCCCAGCGAAAGACTAGCTAGCAAATCTCAAGTGTTCAAGAAATGGCAAACCACTGCTTCTACTTGCAACCTCGATATCAATGAGCGCGCTAAGAACACACACGCAACGCCAAAATAAGCATGCATGCTTCTACGACCCCTGGCATAGAAGAACGGGCGGTAGACAGAGCTTTCTCAGAGACTGAGAACCAGTCAGAACTGATGGGCGGTAAGCGAGAGCGAAGACGAAGTACCGAGTATCCACGATCAGAAAATAATACGCCTTGGACGATCTGTTGCAATGGGCGAATACAACTTCAAGGTTGATAAGGATTCTGTTTATAACTATAACCAGCGACAAGCACAGAAGTCTAAGACTCCGACGAAGTATTACTCTCGATATTATTACGAGCTCAAAAGGGAGTTCAAGAGAAGAGCCGAGTCTAGCGCAATACAAGTCGCTTATTTATTAGCCTTTGGAGAATTTATGTTCGGATCTGCATAAATTATGAGCTCTACGAGGACACCCAAAAGCAGCTACGCTCTATAGGACGATGAGAAACCCACCTTCGAAACAGCAGAAGAAGATTTATAATTGCCTTGACTCACCTGTACGCGTGCCTCACTCAGACTGGTGCGACTAGAGAGTCTTTCCCTGGTGCTCACACACGGATAGTGACTCTTGTCGAATTCCTTTTCCAGTTCCTCCAGCTGTTCCGGACTAAAGGTCGTGCGATTTCTCCGAAACTTGGGCTCATCATCATCATCCAAATAGTCCGAGTCTATGTGTCGATTCTCATCCGCTGACTCCAGTGTTTCATGACTACCCGAGCCGGGTGAGATGGCTCGATTCGTTGAGCCCGGCCCACCGCTTAATAAGTGTGCCGAGCTTAAGCTTAGACTACCACCCACACCTTGACCCACACCCGGCACAGAAGCCGCCGCCGCTGCACTCCCGGCACTGGGTGGCAGATTAGTTAAAGTGGGGGCAGCTACTGGCCACAGAGCTGTTGGTGGTGGTGGCGGTGGCACCGTTTGTCCTCCCCCCACATTGCCAGCCGGATGCCAGGTGAAACTGCCGTAGGGATGCGGGGGCGGCGGGTACAGGCCATAGGCAGCAGTGCGAGCAAACTCACTGGCCACCCGTTCGGCCGCACGATTGCGCAGGATGCGATTAATGCTGCTTACCGATGGTGCGGTGGCATTTGTGCATACACCTGCAAGGCGGAAAGAGGCACAATTAGCGAACGGATTGCAGATTGCCAGCTGAAGATAGCCAGGCTCAAAAGCGGCCGCCGATCAATCAGTGTGCGGCATCGGATTAACCGATTTGCAATTACCTCAACTAAGCTGACTTACCTTCCGAGATCAGACGCTCCCGTATCTCCCAGGCAAATATGGTGGGATTCTCGCGCTTGTATTGTTCAATTTTGGAGACGACCGTTGGAGTGGCCACTTTTGGCTTGGAGCCACCAATTAAGCCCGGTGGTCGCAGGGAGCCTGAAAAAAGAGAAGGAGAGGCCATAATGAGACAAACGAGCTATAAATTTATTTCTGCGTGACGAACTTTAGATACTCTAAGGCAGTGGCTTGCAAACCCCCAAATGCTCATTTTGCCCTTGCGTGTGTGCGTGTTGCCACGCTTATAAAGCACTATTTTGTTGTTGCAATGAGAGCAGAATAAGCTTTTACACTGTCTGTGTCTCAACGTCGCTGCCGCTAAGCAGTATTGAATACACAAAAGATACGAGCGTGCCAGACACTGCTCTAAGGAATTAGATAAGACTCAATTTAAGACTGAAAGAATCAGACTATAATAAGACTTAGAAAGTATAGAGGGTAAAAAACAAGTAAAAAAGTCGGTCCCGCCCGATTGTAATATACTCTGTACCAGCAACAAAGTATGCTTATATGCTAACTTTCTTTTGCTTATAACTTGACCTAGTTCTATAGATCTATGCTAATCCTTTGATGAATCGATAAATAATCTTGATCATAGTACGTAGTAAAAACATTTTAATAGCTTTAAAACAGTGAAGGGCAACTATGCCAGACCTGTTAACCCTCTCAAATGTCACTCCTCTCTCCTATGTCACATTCAAATTCGAACGCAACAACAAAGATGTGTTTGAAATGTCTGCAATGTAGATTTTGTTGTTTGGGGACAAATGAGCAAATACACAATAGCAGGCAATAATTGGATTTACCTTCGGTTGCTTTAGCTCTACGCGGCCGTAAGCTGGCTCTTGGCACCTCTGGCCTAGATATTGGTACCCACAGCAGCTTTATAAAGTCGAATATGTCAACGCCAGGGAGGGACTAGAAAAGGGGTAGAAGCTTCGGGGAAGTGATGCGAAAGAAATTATTGAGAAAATGACGAGAGAATGATGATGAACCACAATCTTAACCAGTATACAACAAAAAATTGTTCAACAACTAATGTTGTTTTTACCAGAGCTGCAAGCCGGTTTGGAGTCGGAGACTTCTGAATTTTTTAGGAAGTCCGAACTGAACCTGAACCGGAGCAGGACAATTTTTTCTTCATGAGCCAGAACCTCAATTACATATATCTACTCATATATTTGTTTTATTTAGCAATAGCAGTCAGTTATAATGAAAGATTGCTGAAGGACACACTAATGATTAACTTATATCTAATTGAGTTATCTAAGGTGATAGATTTTCCCCAACTGATGTTAAATGTGTTGTAAAATGTGTCTACTATTTTACCCCAATCGAATGATGTCTTGTGTTGTCTTGTCATAGTAATCACTTCCAACTAAATCACATACTTCTAGCACTAAAAAGAATATAACATAAATTGTCAATCTGACAGTTTGGAGTTGTCTGTTGTTGTCGGATTTTGCTGCTTTTTGAATTCCCGAACAGTCAAAGCCATGGCCTCTGCCTGTTTTTTTGAGGTTTGCAGTCCTGGTTTTTACTATAAATTTAGTTAGACAGTCAAAAATAAATTTTATATTTTTCAGAAATCATAGACCAAATTTGGTAAAGAATAAGCTCAATTTTTTCCGTTAATATTAAGTTTATCCAAACGAATCCAAGTAGTATCTTTTTATGGGGTAGTAAAGCAAGTCGGTGAAAGTTTGTAGGGGACGTTGTCCCGAAAGCCGAGCGCAGGACAAACTAATAATTTCATGATCCGAACGAGAAGGAATGAGAACCCAACGAGATGCCCAAATAGCAAGAGTTATATAACAGAATTTTGAAAGATCTTATAAATTGTTGATTGGAAAATCATGGGGTAGTATCAAGGAAAAGAAAATCTCGTTACAGGCCATCTATAAGATTCAGGATTGTTTAGGAGATATGTAGATATGGAAAGCGAATTAAGAATTGCTCGAATCCATTTTAAACCCAACAATCGGAAATCCTAAAACTTTGCACAGATGGAAAAATCCGAGAACATTGGACTCAAAATGAGCACAAGCTTTACCAAAAACAGTGCACGAGCTGATTTTCTTATTTGTAGTACAATGCTCTCACTTTAAGAACAATTTTTTGAGAACGCAAAAACTCAAATTGAGTTGATATTGTTCCATTTTTAAGAACTTGATTTGAGTTAATATTGTTCCGTTTTCAAGAAAATTTTTAACTTAACTGGGAAGAAAAAAAAATTGATTTTAAACTAGGACACACACCTCTTTTGATTGGAAGTGAAGTGAGGCAAGGCTCTTGGATAAGCGAGCTGTTGCTTTTCCCTCCATCCATATATTTTATAGGAATCAGAGACATCACTTCAACGACATATTCCACTGAAAAGTTTGTTTGGGCTTGACTGGTAATTGAACCCGGTTCCTTATGCATTTAATGCATGGAATGAGGCGCCAGCCGTTGTACACTTTTGCAGATTCACGCGTAATAGGCTACTTATGCTTGGTTGAGCTAACAAGAGAGAGCTCAAAAAGAGAGACAACTTGTGCTCACTCGCTCTCTTTCTTCTATATCTCTCTGTTGAAAACCAATTTTGTTGTTGTTGCCTGACTAGGATTTTTCCCTCTATGTATGTTTGAGCTGATACAAATTCCGACAGTGGTGTCTCTCTTCCGACAGTGAACCAAATATTCTCTAATATTTATTCTCAGATATAAAACTATTCAATAAATGAACCGAATTCAGCAAATTTTGAAAACACGCTTGTCTACATAACGATCATGAAATAGCGGTTCGGCATTGTTACTGTGGAACTGCAGCTCCATATGATTCAACAGAATGATGATACCCTCTTGAAAAAAAGTACCATAAATCATCTGATCTGGTGAGTTATGCGTCAATTTGACAGATGATTTTTTTTTTTTGTATTTTGGCAACACGGTGCTTAAACTCCACACTGTCTGCCTTCGTTTCAACCTTATCACCTGGTCTTAATAGCTTTATCAACCATCGCCATCGACAATTGCAAAAACAGACCCAGGGAAAGAAGGGCCAGGCTTAAAGGCACGCACCCAACCCCGCTTTTTGATTAATGAGCCCAAACCCAGCACAGCCACCGCCAGGCAGCCAGCCAGCCAGCCAGAAGTTTATGCAATTTTAAGTGGCCAAATTACACACGGAATATGTGAGAGGGGGATACGCTGGAGGGTCGTTGGAAGTGCCACAAAAAGGATAATCACACGTTTATCATTAAAATTAGCAAAACATATCGAAAACAAAGTGGTTATTAGCCATCAGATGGAAGACTTACCTAACAACTTGGAGACGGCTCCCTGCTGCGTAAGCATATGCTGGGCAATGTCATAGCCACGCAGGCCGCCAAAGCGCGAGAACTCCAATAGGCGGTGTTGCGACATCAAAGCGCCGAGCGTGGGCGTGGGCCCGCCATTTCCCCCGGCTCCAAAGCCTTGTTGTTGTATTTGCACAGTTGTTGGCGGCGGCGCTGTTTGTCCCGCTGCTGCTGCCGATTCCGCTGCTGCCGCTGCCGCTGCAATTGAACGAATTGAATGATAATTGGCCATTGTCATCATTATTGGCGCTGTCGACCACAATGGTTAATTATGATAAATTAACCGTTAATTGTGTTGACCAAACCGAGCGCAATGGCGTCCCCAGCGACACGCAAACGCAATCGACTGCCAAGGCAGATTTATCAATTTAATTGACAAAAATAAAAAAAAATAATAAAATATATTTATATATATTTAACCAGCCGCTTTAAAATAAACAATGAGTTATCTCTTGATTTTGGCCACTTTGTCAAGTTGCCATGTGTATTTAAGCTGCCACATTCCCTAATTGTCAATTAGCATTTGTTTTATTGCTTGCTTAGAGCAAATATTTTTTAGCAAAGGTGCAAATCAATTGTTGAAAAGTATTTACATAACTTGAAAATTAAAATTAAAAAGGCAATTTACGGGGAATTGCATGTGTCTAGTTCGATTTGATGTTGGTTGTTTCAGTTAAAGGTGAAGGCGATGGGTCTTTTAATCGTTTAATTTTTGAAAGGAATACAAGTTTTTGTTTTTAGCTAGTCAAAGTAATTGTCTAATAGGCCTTTTATAGCAATCCGCCCAGATCCTCCCCTGACAACTGGCAGAAAATAGGCAAAGCCTGCTGATGATAAAACCGCAAGGTTCTTGAAACAGCTTTACAGTCGACCATACTTCTTTGTGGTGTGCGTGTGGGTGCCTTGTCTTAAAATTGTAGAATATATAGACCGTTTTGGATGCGCAGACGACTACGTTTCTGTCAGAAATTAGTCATCTGATTGCTTTCACTTACGCTCTCTGCTTTCATTTGGGAATATGTCCGTCTTGCTCTAGTCACTGATTTCATATGCGGACAATAAGAATTAGGGTTATCGAAATATCGATATTGAATACTTGTTGAATGTACATATTTTTGATGGGAGGTTTTTTGAAGGCATTCTGTTGGACTTAACTAGTATTACTGATATTACTAATTTTTAAGAGAATACTTTTAAGCCTCTGAGCTTTTGTTAGTTTAAAATTCGGAACAAAATTATTCCTAAGCCCCGGTTCGACCTCGAACCTAGGCTTAGAGACCTTCTAAGCCCGCTCCGTGAACCCGAACCCAAAAAGTTAGTTAGATTCGAGCCCAGGAGTGAACCCCTGTCGATTTTTAAGAGGTTTGCTGACCTGATACAAACTGCCCATCGCCGTTCCGGCCAGTGCTACCCATCATATTTGTTTGATTTCTATAATGCGGTAAAGGTACAAACCATCTATCTACAAAACTGTAGAACATATGATGTGTTGTGTCGGCTGTTGATGCTGATCAAGAATATATATTCTTTATGTGGTCGGCAATGATTCCTTCTGACTGTTACATACATTGTACTTTAACGGGTATAAAAAGTACAGTTCGGATGAACAACCAAAAAGTACTTTAATCAATTACAAACGGCGTCAATAGTACGGTAAGAACAAAAAAATCTTGATTCAAGTGCAAAATTCTTAATTCAAGTATTTTTCAATTTGGAAAAAACGTTATATCTTCCACAGTACCTTCGAGATATAGTTAGTAATTAGCATGTATGTATCGACTTGCAAAAGAAATGATAAAGATCTCAAAATTCTGAAAATATCAATATACATAATATCACAAATCAAATTTTTTATATCGACTTTTGATATATCGAGTCCAAAAACGAGAAGGCCAAGCTAACTTCGTCTTTGTCGAAGTTTTAATACCCTTGCAAATGTTTTAATACAACAGAGTTTCCGAACGTCAGCATTAAAACAAACCATTTTTCTGATAAAAGCCCCTTTTCGGCCGATAGTTTCTATGGCAGCTATAAGATATAGTCATGCGATTTTGACCAAAACTTCCAAATCGGTGTAAAATAAAACTTATAATTGTCGAAGCGGAAGTCGTTTACATTAAAAACAAAAAAGTTTTCTTACAAAAACCCACTTTTCGACCGATAGTTCCTATGGCAGCTATAAGATATAGTCATCCGATCCGGTCGGTTCCGACATATTAGCAGTGTGCAGCAAAAAGAAGACTCTGTGCAAAGTTTCAGTTCGATAGCTTTAAAATTGAGAGACTAGTTTGCGTAGAAACAGACAGACGGACAAAGCTCAATCGACTCAGCTCGTCGCCCTGATCAAGAATATATATATAGTTTATAGGGTCGGAAATGAATATTTCTTTGCGTTGCAAACTTCTGGGCAAAATTATAATACCCTTTGCAAGGGTATAAATATCGATATATAGATATATCGTTATTTTCTTAAACTGAGAAGTTATAACGTCTTGACCATAAAACTGCTAATGAACATTGATAGCCGTTATATCTGATCTTTTCCATTGGATAACCTTAAGATTTGAATGATTTACCTTTCTGAAATTAGACTATACATATTTTCGAACTCCTGTTCTGAAAAATAGATTTTGTTGGGGAGGTAGTTTTTTCAGTTGGAGGATTTTCTGATACATTGGATAAAAATCTAAGATCAATCCTACATTAAATATATATTATTAATATCTCATTTTACGTTACTTTAACCAGTTAATGTAATACTTATGGATCATCAGCAAATACCCTTTTGTATCTGTGTATTGATATTTTTCCTTAAATACAAATACCTGTACTCAAATGAGATAAGATTTGAATTGGGACAAATTGAATTAGTTGGATCTTAGCGTTTGTTTTGCCGGTTCAAGGTCAACGGTTGATTGATAAATAATTAAGATAAATTATCAAAGATTTGTTACATTTGGGACAGCAGTGTCTTATCTGTACAGTACTATTTCAAGGGCCTCACGGTCCTTTCAACATCAAATTTTTGGTGCTATTACACTTCAACAAGACTTTAAAGTTACATTTATATTAACTGTCCACGATATAAGCAAGGAACACCAGAACGAGCATTCATTTATGTAAAATCCACTTCTTGCTTCTGGGCTCCTTTTTCACAGCTATAAGGAATAAAATCTTTGCAACATTTAGGACCGATTTTTCATCTTCTTCATAGCACTATCTGTATCATAAACTAACATATAACAGAGTAAATGGTAAGTTTATCTGATATATATCAGCTATGTAGGAGATGAGAAATCGTCCCTTAATAAAGTACCGCAAGTAAAATTAATTTCGTTTAAATTCCGTTTCGTTTAAATAGGTTCCAAAGATTTCTTCTTCTATCTAAACTTCGCCTAAAATGGCGGCTTGCATGTTTAAAATCTTGGCAAGGTATGGGTTTGCACCCTTGTATCTCTCTTTGTTGAAAATTTTATCCTGAATGGACATCTACTTAAAATATTAACACTATTATTTTTTACGATGAAGCCAACTTTATAAAGTTTTTTCAGAAGCATCAGTTTCGTTCATCAAGTAAACTCAGAGAAACACATATCAGAAAGTCGCTTAAGCCCGTCGGTAATATACTCGGTACCTGCAGTAGCGAACTTTCTTCTGGTCATAGTCTTACCAATAAATGGAGCCACTACTTGATGTTCAAAACTGACGAATAGATGGCTCCACTTCTGTGACCATTCCAAAACTGACAAATAGATGGCGCTACTACTGTAACGGTTTCAAAACTGATCTTTTCTTGGAACTGAATTTTGGTCATAGCTTCAGTATGGTTCATACGATTTTCATTATATCTATGGCACTATCTCTAGACGGTACGACTTATTTATTTTCAACACTGTGGGAGATGCGACGTTTTTTCAGAATTGCTGATTCCTTCTCCCTGTTATAACGGCTGCACAAATTGTATATACTCCGTGTACCTTTGGTACAGAGCATAAACGAGAATTTCATGCTTGGATCCAGAATGTTCGATATCAGAAGTACGGTAAGTGTAAAAGTTTCTCATTAAAGACCGAAAGTCTGATTCCTAGAATGATCTTTAGATCTCGGTTTTTATTTTCATCTTTGGGTTTTTGACTTAATTAATTATTCTCCCTTTCATTTGCTCTTAAAACATAGAAAGAGAACAATTTCAAGAGCAGAATTCTTTTTTTGAAATTCAAGAACGAATTAATATTTTTTCTTCTAGAAAGTTCGATTCCAAATTATTCCTACTACTTTCTTCTTAGTGTAAATCCGTTCCAAAAAAAACTTTTGGTAAAGTAAAGCAAAATGAGAACGCTTAAGAATAGAGCTATATTTTATATCTGGAAGAATTTTCTATCAAAAAATGCCTAGACTAATGTTCCCATATACAAATCCCTATTCCCTCATTATTTTCACTTAATTGTTGTCCGTCGGCACTTACCACTGGAGGCATGTGGGGCCAGCGCTGACAGTCGTTGGGCATGTGCATGTGGCTCCATTTTCCAGTGCGTAGAACTTGCAACCGTTAGCGAGCCAAAGTCACGATTCAAGCCCGGCTCTATCAACATGTTCAAATCGGTCTTAACGGTTGACTTTAGTTTTTCTGGGTTTTTTCTATAAATTTGATTTTTTTGGCTTAAACACAACACAGTTGAAATCACAGCAGAGTACCGGGGGTTGGGTTGCTCCAAACTTAAATATCGATTATGGAAACCCAAGTTGAGCACTCACGGGCACGGCCAATTAAATTCATAACGCGGTTCTGTTTCTTCACCGCGCACCGCACATTGCACAATCGTCGTTTTCTTTACGTGCGTCGCTCCGTGGTTACGTTGTTCACGTGAAAGCTGCTCTCAGCGCACTGAACGCCCGCCGCAAGTGGCTTGAATTTCACCTGGTTAACCGGCCTGTTCCCGTTTCACTCAACATTTGAGTGAAACTGCCGGCCCGACCGGTTTCCAGCACAATTATAATGGCGGCCGTTGAGGGCAGCGCCAGAGCGTGCGAAAGGGACGGCCTATGGGGGATGGCATATACACAAATCAAACAATTATAAACTCGTTGCCGACATCTCGAGCGCGCCAAGCGTGGCCAACCCAACGCGCTCATGACTGCGTCTTTGCGTATAAACAAGCAGGAAGAGGAAGAGAGCGTGAGGGGGAGGGGGACAGAGGGAGGAAAGTATGTTGATTGCAGGCATATTATGGAAAAGAAAGGGAATATCTGAAAGCGGACAGACATTACTTTTTAAATTGAAGCTAAATTATAGGTATGCGACTTCATTGCGCCTTTTACTGGCGAATGTGAATGCGAATGTAAGTACCTTGAAAATGAATCTTATATTAAGGTTGACTTATTCTTGGGTTTACTTATGGAAATTGTTCTGTAACAATCGATATACTCCGTACTCCGTACGATATCTTAAAAAATTTCGAGATGTCCAGGCTGTAATTCATCCCAAACGAAGTCAAGCCCGATTTTTCTCAAATTAAGTACGAGTTGAATTGATTTGAGTATGTATTTTTTCCGGAATTCATGTCCTTTATCTCACACGAGATAGATTCTATCTATTTATTCGAGCTCGAGTTTATCCCTCAGTTCTTTTGAGCTCGATGTTTGTACTTGATTTGATCTCGAAGTCAACTTGGTGCAAGAATACTTGAGATTAAATTGAGCTCGATACTCAAACTACATTTAATCCGATAAAGGATTGCATCAAAAATGACTGAGATTGACCTTAGCTCGATGCTTAAACCCATTTTGACCCAAAAAAAAGCATAACATCATTTTTGTTTATCAAACCAAGTACTAGCCGGCTCGAGGTCGTTTGGACTGAATCAACTTTAGAAGGCTCTTCAATAGAATTAATCTTAAGCACGACCCTTTTTTTAAGACTTAATCCGAAGTTCGAGTTTAAATCAATTTTTAGAGTTTGATTTTAGCTTCACAGAAGAAAGTTGCATTCACCTTAAACAAAAGAGCAATATGACTAGATTCATGACAACAAAGGTTTCAAATATTCCCGAAATAAGTAAAGTTATTCTTTGCTTTATACAACACGAGAGAGTGAGTAAACTCACTTTTTGATCTCTCGCTTGCTTTTTGTAAGCTCGTTCAACTTCTTGTCAGTTCAACCAAGCATACGTAGCCCTCTAGATCAGGGTTCCCTAAAAACACAGAGCGAAAATCTGCCTGAGTCTCTCTCTAACACACAGTGATGCATGAATTCGGTATGCATTCGGTCGAAATAGGCGAGAATATTCGTACCACAAGGGATAGGGCTGGGGAACTCTGCTATAGATGTGAATCTGCGAAAGTGTGTAACGGCTGAATGTCTTTTCATACATTTAAGTACAGAAGGTACCGTTTTTAAGTCCCAATTAAGCCCGAAAAAATTGTTCTGCATTGGGGTCGATAAATTTTGTTGTAAAGCGATGTCTCTGAGCCTACGGAATATATTTGTGGAGAATGCAGCTGCTTCATTCATATTAGGGGGCCTTACTTTCTTTCCGATCCCTGTTTCTCCCAAATGTAAGGAACACGCTCACACCTGATCATGAATTAATTTGTTTCCTCAGTCCAGTATATATTGTTCTTCATGTTCCTTAAAACGTAGTAATATGAACTCGATTGGCGTTTTCGCGATCTCAAAATATTGTTCTTGAATTGAGAGCTTGAACGCTCATGCACCATTTTTGTAACATTTGTGCTCATCTTGCTCCAATGTTCTCGGGTTTTTCCGTCTGTGTACCAGAATCTGTGTGGAGAAATTTCTCTACTTGTTCGTGAAAAAATTTTTTTTCCTTCCACAGAACACTCGAAACTATGCGATATATCTTGAGACAGGCCTGCCCACTCTCTACATGTACAAACTAGAGTTGCATTTTGGTTATCTCGTAAATGGTATAAAAATGCCCCAATCAAGATTGCCCCAGAATTGTGGCAACGTATCTGTTGGAGTCCTAAAAGCAATTTTTCGCGAAGTGGGTGATATGAAGGGAGTCCCACGTGTCACTTGGGATAAGGAGGAAGATGAGCATGCACAAAGCTGACACCAGCTCCTTAGTTGATTTATTTACGCAAAGGGGAAATAAGGGAATATTTGATAGCGATATAAGTAATCTGATAAGCAGAGATGGATTCTAAGATCTAATATACTTTTACGCAGAATGACAAGTTCCATAGATACGATTAAAATCACCTTTTCTTGTGCGCACTGGTTGGTGGCTTCCGACTAGCGCCCCCAAGGTGAATTTACTTACAAGGTGACGTATTCCCCATAGCTAATATCTTTCGAGGGTCCTTACAATAACAAACGAAGTGTGCCTAGCATCTGCCTTTCAGAGCAACTGTCATCTATCTCAGAGAGCCGAGAGAAAATTTAGACCCCTCGCCACAACGGAATACGTCACCTTATAGTAAATTCACCTTGAGCGCCCCTACACTCAGAAAAAAAAACCAAGAGCTTTGTACTTAAATCAATTACGATCAGTGTCAATAGTACGGTAAGTACATAAATACTTGATTCAAGTACAAAATCCTTATATCAAGTACGGGTTTTTCAATCCCAATATACTTGTTTGAAGACTGTTTCGGGATATTTTAAGTACATTTCGAACTTTTATAATATCTCTCTGGTCATATTAGATTTACTCTCAAAATTAGTGCAAATAGTTTCTTCATAGAAGAATAATAATTAAAATGTCAACCCCAATCCATGCTTGAAGCAAAAAAATACTTCAAAAAATAAGTACAAAATGTTCTTGGTCTAAGCCTATAAAGGTCTCTATATAATTTCAAAATCCAAAGGAAATGAATTATACTTTAGGTCGGAAATCTACCCACATTCCATTAGCAAAGTGTTAGAACCAGGAGGGAATTTCAAGAACAGAATCAACGTAAAATAGCTTGCAGCTTTCGTAGCAGACTTTTTGGAGCTCGCATTGTAAGTCTATTCTGTACTTAATCCAAGAAATTTTGTACTTGAACTAAGTAAGACCTTTTCTTACATTTTTAGTCTAACTGTAAGTACGAAATGTACTTGATGCAAGAACGTTTGTTCTCATTTGAATAATTTTAACAGTCGTACAGTCGTTAAGTACATTCAAGAACAAAACATACTACAATTTTCAAGTACAAAACGGTTTAAATTCTATCCCGAATGGTCTAGAACTATCCCGGTCGTTTTTTTCTGAGTGTAGGAGACCGGATACTCCCAGGTACCCATTTGAAAAGCAACTTGTGGGGAATGACAATTTCCATATGATAAGGGGCTAGGTTTATCTCAAATCTCTGCTGATCTTTGAGTCACGGCATTTGGTTGATACTCAAATCCAGGTCAAGATTTAATTTGAAACCCTACCACAGATGTAGGTTTCAACGCAAAACCACCATGATCCCGCATGTAACCATATAAACAGGCTAGAGCTACTGCTTAACCCGTGGTACCGACTACGACTGGAATCCGCTTGGTTGTTAGGCCCGGTTTTATTGTTTTCTCTTTAAATAGTTGGAGCTGCATTTGGCGCCAAAACGAAACATCATCTCTAGGCGCAATATGATTGTGGTAGAGTGCAAGATGAATCAGAAATGTTAAAAATTGTCGTATGAAAATCAGGGTTCGGAATTGCTCGCTCACGAGTCGCCCGCACTGACTCTTTTCGGCTCCTGCTGCACGCTGTTGGTATCTGCTCGAGTGCAGTGTGCAGCAGCAAAGTGCAATTTCGAACCCTGATGAAAATATTACTATTTATTTGATTTTAATTCATATCGGCATTGGCCCAGACGTGCTTGTTGCAGCTCCATCTGGACTGCGGACTGCTGCTGAAAGCTCTTCATATCTTCTTCTAAGTATTAACATATTGTAAACTTATTCTATTTATCGTTTCGTGGATATACACAGATATCCCCATGCTACACATGATACCGGTAATGAAGCTATTATATAAATTTATAATATACTGTATAAGAGCTTACGCATACAGCTAGAGGTGCGTATTATATACGTATGTAAATCGAAATATTGTAAAAGAAAAGGCATACAAATAATGACACACACTTATTACATATGTGGGATTTATGCTTAAGCTGACACATTAAAAGGGTAAGAAAAACGAGTAAGAAAGTCGGTCAAGCCCGACTATAACATACTCTGTACTTGGAGTAGAAGCTGAATGTAGTGCTGCTGCTGTGTCTTTCTCTATCTCTATCTCTCTTCTCTCTCTCTCTCTCTCTCTCTAAGATTGTGCTGTGTTAGTTCTTTCTTTATACTTCGACAAATCGATACATTTTGATTATATCTAACTATCTCTAGAAGGTACAACTCGTCTATCTTCAAAATTGTAGGAGCTATAACGTTTTTTTCATATTGCGGGGGCGGGAGGGGGCGTGGCAAAAATTTAAAATAAACTTGATCTGCCAAGTATAAGAAGCATTTGTCCCATACATGTCAAACCTCTATCTCTTGCCATCTCTGAGATCTGTTTGTTCATACGGTCGAACGGACAGACAAACGCTCATGGCTATATAAAGAGTATAAAAAGGAGCTTAAAGTGTGGATAAGGACGCATTCGAAAAAAAACACAAATATGTACAGCAAAAATTTATAAACCATAAACTTTTCTTAATTTGGGCAGATTTTTAATAACTTTAAAGTGACCTTAGATGACAGAGTGTGGCAAATGAATACAGATCAGGGCTGAACGTAGATGAGTTAAACCTTTGATTAGTTATTGGATGGAAACTGTTCTCAACTCGAGCTAAAAGATATTGTTTTCAGTAAGCGATAATGAACTGCAATTCAATAAACACTGTATTATTCACCCAAATTTGTTTAAGTTTACGTGAAATTTAAGTGGCAAGCAGACACAACACAAAATTAAAAATGTTGGCAGATAGGCAAAGACCAAATTTCACCATGTTCTGGACACAGGTGGAAAACTGGGATGGCAGAAATGAAATCAGATCAACCTAAATAACATGGAGGCAAATTTCTTTATATATAGAAAAGAGTGGTTGACATGCTTTATGTCGTTATAAACGAAACGTTGAAACGCTGAAACGTTTGACGTCAAACCTTTTGCGAGTAGTTTTACAACGATTTTTTATGTGGAGTTTTTCGTATGCGAGGGTTTTTTGGAGTACTCCGTAGCGCTTACGGAGGTCCTACCCAAATTATAATCCTTACAGCGGAAGAAATGTTGACCAATGCGAGCTGTGCCACCGAGAGTGAAGATGTAGACAGGAGAACTGCAGGAAAACGTCTTTCAAGCCAAGCCTTTATCATTTAAAATTCTTCAGAAATTGTATTTTTAGTGCTCTACTCCTTAAACAGTGATAAATGTTCATATAATAGAGTTACACATGAAAAATGAATCAAGCTTCGCTGTCTCTTTCCATTTCTGAGATCAGACAGACGGATCTGTACTTTCGATAGTAAAAATATATCTTAAGAGATTAAGACAATATAAAGCCTAAAACGACGAACACCTGAAAAATTCCAAACTTCAGACTGTTCCAAATTTTTATTTCGTTTCTGATCAACTACCAAGTCAGTTGGGGCAGCTAAATGCAGTTCAAATGCCATCAACATCCAGACGGATAGATCTCAGCTCGTCAATAAGATCAGATAGAAGACTTAGTAGTCATCTGAGAAGCCCCCAACTACATACTTAGCCCAAGCACCCAGGCAGGCGAATACTGAGGCAGGAGTGAAAATACTTTCCCACCGCCAAACCTCTAGGGCGCTCACTACCGAAACCCTAGAGAAGAGAATCCTTTTTAAAATACCCATTGACCAATAGAAGAGTTCGCACGGACTATGCCTTTGTACACATTTCATCCCTTCAATTGTCGCAAACAACCCCCTATACTTTTGCACTTCCTTTCTCTACCTTTGTGACCGCTAACCTAATTCGCTGCTGGTTGAGGTGACCGACAACTGAGGAAGTTATGGCAAATATATATATATCTGTAACTATAACTTGTGCCCGTGCACAATCTCTGGCCAGGCAACTGAAACTGGATCTTCTGGCTGTCTGGGAGATGCGTGATGGATGATTGATGCGATGCAAAGCGAAGCCTGAACCTGGGCAAAGCAATTCGATGTGAATCGAAACTGCAACTAAACTGCACATAGCGTGCTCGTGATTGGAGCCACACAGAAACGGAGAGCAGCGCAGGCTACACAGAAGCCAAATTGCATCACATCAAAGAATCTGCTGTGAGTTGACTGAGTGGCTCCCGGCGCTGCAATTACGTGCCCGATTCCACAAATAAATCTGCAAATGAAAAGTGCAAGGAGAATGCAAAACAAAACGATAATGAGATGTCTCACTAACCCGTACCACATCAAATTTTGTGAAAGGCGAAATCAAATCATGAATGAACCGACGATGCTGACGATGACGTTCGAGTGCTTTCATGCCAGATCCAAGAGATCCAAGATCCAGAGCAAAACGCAAACAATCGAACAGGAATAATTTACTATGTAAATACGAGGCAAGCTGGAGCTCCGGCTTGGAGTAGCGTGCGCCCTCGCGCCATCGAGTGCCACTTCACAATCAAGCATTCACACAAGCAGATGGTTTCGACCACCGACCACCTAAATGAAATTTCATTTAGTTTTAGCCTGTCATCACCGGCGCAATCCCCTGCCTCCGCCTCCCTCTCCTTCTATATGCTTATGCACACATTATCAACGTACGCTCGCTTTATTGAGTGTTTGTTTACCTAATTCGATTACCGATCGCGTCCGTTTGCGCCATAATCCACAAAACACTTGACCATTTGGGTGGCACATCAATTTGTAGTTGAGAATGGGCGGGCGGAGTGTATGGGTGACTTTGCCACATTGATTTGGAGGCTGATGGCTTCATTTTGTGTGTTTTTATGAACGAATTTGAGTACTTGTGGGGAGGTATTTGGTGTTCTATTTTGCAAGCACTTGAGTTTGAAATATTTTAAACTTGGCGCCCTAGGGCTGACGGTTCATTTATTTGACGCTTATCGACTGCCGATAAGAACTATTGTTATCGTTCTCGATAAATGCCCAGACGACGCCATCTAGTGTTCAATTTTGTTCGCTTTACACGAGCACCAGAGGGCGCTGCACTGTTACTAATGAGCTTTTGGCCCTTAGCCCAGTTTACAACCAAGCTTACAGCGAATTTTATGGGTTGAGACAATACTGGTTGAGACGGTATGGGTTGAGACCATATGGGTTGAGACAGTACTGGTTGAGACGGTATGGGTTGAGACCATATGGGTTGAGACAATACTGGTTGAGACAAGCCAAAAAATAGCCGGAAAAGCCGGTAAGGTTTGAATGAGGAATATTTGAACTTGAATCGAGATCATTTCGTACTTAGAGTTTGCCTTAAAATTTAAGAGAAAATCGTACTTAGTTTAAGTACAAAATTTCTTGGATAAAGTACAAAATACACTTACGATGCATGTTCCAAAAAATGTGTAACGGAAAATGCGAATTATTTTAAGTTGAATTTTTTCTTAAAATTCCCTTCTGGTTCTAAAACTCTGTTATGGAGTGAAGGTAGATTTCTGACCCTTAGTATAAACATCTTGTTCTTTGGGTAACTCATTTCTTTTGCATTTTTATATAATAAAGAGACCTTGGGAAAGCTTAGAACTTTATAGGCTTAAACCAAGAACATTTTGTTCTAATTAATTGAAATATTATTTTTCTCAAAAATGGTTTGCACTTATTTTGAGAGTAAGTCGGGCTGTTCTTAAGACCATAACAAAATACTGGTATGACCAAAAAGATATTATACTAGTTCTAAAATTACTTAAAATATTACGAAACATTCTTAAAACAAGTATTGCGGGTTCAAAAAATCGTTCTCGATATAAGGATTTTGTATTTGAATCAAGTATTTTCGTACTTACCGTAGTATTGACACCGTTCGTACTTGACTCAAGTACAAATTTAATGGTTTCTTTTCTGAGTGCAGTTAATTCAGGTGTTGATTAATGTAAGAGAGTTTTGCTATTAAGCGAAGCCTTTCTCTGATTGGAACTACTTACAGTCTTCGCCTACGCATGTTGATCAAGAGGTCAGAGTTTCGTGAGAACAATTGAGAGTGCAACTGTTATGCCTTCATTTATCTAAGATGCAACTCGATAAACAACAGTTAAAGAGAAAATAAAGAGGACAAAACCGCAAGTGTATCTATTACCCCGTTTATATATCCCCCACACGGTATCTCACGACGAAAATCGCGCTCTCTCCGCTCACACAAAGTTGAGAGCAAAAAAACCTAATAATAGAATGCCCTTGCTTGTGTGAGAAATGCTCGGCTGCCGCTGTATGTGTACAAAAAAGCGGCTGGCTCCAGAGCGCTCTCTCTGCCTTTTGAAAACAATTTCAAGAGAGCCTGGAGCCAGTTCAAAAGCCAGCCCGAAAAAATCGTATGGCGTTCTTTATATCATCTTCATATTCTACTGTCTTTGGTAGCACTGTCTAAGAACTCGTTTGACTACGGCGTTAGACCAGGGCTAGGTCATTATATGCAAATCTAAGAAAAGCCGAAAAGTATGCATAAATGTTAAACTCGGCTATTAGTTATACGATTTTTATAAAATTATAGATAGAATTATAGAATTTGCAAATGTAAAAGAAAGTTTTCAATTTTAAATCGATATATTCAAAATTGTGGGAGGGGAACTATTTTTCTCAGCAGACAATGTAAGTCCACATATCAAGTTTGATTGCTCTAGCTCTTCTAGATTTTGAGATCTAGGTGTTCATACATGGCTTAATTTTTCAAGGCTGTTGATGCTGATCAAGAATAAATATTCTTTATAAGGGCGAAAAAGTGGTCCGGGAGTTATGCTTCCGGCCGGACTCGTTTTTCCTGATATACTTTAGGAATAGTTTATTTGTTTTTTTTTTCGGAAATCAGGTTATAAAGCTGTCATTCCATTTTTTTTCATTGTCATCCACCCTTTGAACCAACAGTTTTTCCAACTTCCAGTAGGACTGCTGTGGCCTGAGGTAGATGATTTCAGATTTGTCAGCTCACGGAATCTTACTGCGCTTCAGGAAAGTGTCTTTTGGTTTGAGGTTCAGTGCCAGCTGGGGGGTAGATCGAAGGGATCCTGTTATACCTATTAAAGCTTATTTAAGTTGTATAGGACGGGATTTGGTGTTGGTTCTGACAGGCGCTATACGGTCCCAATCTTCTACAGATAGTCTTATGACTTCATCATTCTTTTCTTGGAATTTCTCTTACATAAACTTTCGATTTCAAAATGACACTCCCATAGACCGACCTGCTGTGGCCCTTAAAGAGTAGATTCTAGTAGCTCTTTGATTGTGTCACTGTCATCCTGATGTTCGTTGAGAACCAGGGAAAATGTTTCCCCCCTTGTGGAGTGTTTCTTGTTATTCTTCTTTTTATTTTGCCTGCACATAGATTAGAGTTGATCACTTGGCTGCTAGGCATATTTTCTACCCAATGAGTAATCATTGTGTGTAAGCAAATTTTGGTAAGAGTCCCTAAATTGTTGATGTCTGGGAAGCGACTCAACGATTCTTCAATGCTAGCTACCACTTTAAGTAGGTCGTTATCAACAGATCTGCCCCTAAAGTAGGCGTGTGGCGTACCGCTGAACGTTGGTTCTAAATCAACGATCAACGATTTGGACATCTTATCAACATGTCAAATTTGACAAATCCAAAAACTGAATTCTCAGTTGATTGGGATTTTCCCACAGTTAAAATTGTTATACAATTGTTGAGGGTATATTAAAATTGTTTAGATGTTTGTAACGCATTGAAGTAGGCATCATATTCTTGCTCAGGTTGACGAACGTAAGATATTACAAGTTTTAGATGATGTCAGAGTTAAAGAGAGAGAGAGAATTTATAAGTGAGCTTAAAAAGAGTGTTATAGAAATAGACAAACATACAAAAGTTACATTAACAAAGCGTCCAATCATACTCTCTCTCTCTCTCTCTCTCTCTCTCTCTCTCTCTCTATGAGAGCGTGTCCAACGTAATTCTCTCAAAGTTTGCTTCCCCTTAAGCCCCTGCCCTACAAAAACCAAATTGAAAACGAATTTAGCTCGATTTCAAGAGCGAAATTCTCAAAAAAAGATCAAAATAGTTAAAGCGCTGCTTTTTTAAAATCAAGACTAAACCCTAGATTAGAGCACACACTAATTAAAATAATACACTTGAGATTAAAACAGAATAAATATGAAGTTTTTGGATTTGGCCTACTTTTTTGAATCATTTAAATGGCAGCGAACAAATTGCTATGCACAACTGTCTGTATGTACATGTCCTTGTGCGCCTGTTTCCTTTTCCGTTAACATTTTGTGTCTGGTTTCCGGCATTTTTGTATGCCATTTAAAATTGTTTTCCCTGATACGAATCTAGCACAGAAATTTCGTTATATTTTTTTCTCTCTCCCCTCAGACACTTGAATTGCGAATTGGAAGCAAATTGGCGGCCTCGGGCCAACATTTAACAGAAGCCAAAAGGAAGGAAATAAACATGGAAAATTGCAAGGTAAAATGGCTGTCAGAGTCATTCGGTCTATTCAAAAGTTTGTGCACGCATTGCGTGATTCCTTGTCCATTTCGGGGTACTTAAATACTTTCTCTTTTTGTTCATAAATATTCTGTGGGTTTTGGTTGGGCATTATGTGTGCATAATTCATTCATCAAACTGTCAAATGAATGTCAAAATTAATAGCACGCAAAAAAATAATGTAAGCCTGGAGGGGGAAGGGGCGAAAGGAAAAAGGAAGTGGCCCATCAAAATGTGGCACAATTATTGAAATGAATTAGTGGGCGGTGGTGAGGGGGGGAGGGGGGTGTTAAAAGGGCATATGAAATGGCTTTTAATTGACATTCCTATTAGTTGATTGTGGACAGTAAATTAAGTTGGGGGTAGGGAAAACTCTTTGAAAGGAAATGTTTTATAATTAGCAAGGAACTGAGAATAAATTCCTTTACAAAGAGCTCTTACAAGTTTGTACCCGGCACAGAATGAAGATGAGAAGCTTACTTGACCATGCAACATATCTTAGTAAGAAATTTATAAAATTTTGAAAAATTGATCAACACCTCCCACTTCCCCGTTTTCATGTCAATCAAAGCTCATTGAAGAAATTTTTGCAAACTTTTAATTTTGTTCGACCGAGTGACCGACATCTTGCCAACTATTAAATCTTCACGATAATGTAAACCAGTGTCCGGCACCGTTCAATGTTCTGTGTATACAAGTAGCGACGTCCATCCTCTGTAGCAGCGGCGTCGAAACACAGACGCTAGACGAGCGTACACTGCTCTCTTTTGCACTAACAAACATGTGCTAACTGAGAGCGCTCTCGCGTGTCTGAACGCACACATGCAAAGGCAAAATAAGCATGTGTGTTTTGCCTGACACTGATGTAAACTCATTATAGAACTTTTGGCCAATTTCGCAATTTTTTGGTTCGTTAAATGAACTAACTAATTAACTGAACTAATTATAATATATTGTAAATTATCACCAAACCATATCTTTTTCTTCTCTTATAGTTCCAATCCCGTGTGGAACATAGGGCATCAACCACTCTTCTCTTTCAATGAACTTTGTTGTTGGCCCTCGCCTTGTGTTCTGTTCAGCTCTTCCCGTTGCTTTCCGCTTCTCTTACGACAGTCCTCCTCCAAGTTTCTTTTGGTGTATGCCCTATCAAGCTTCATTTCATTCTGTATTATAGTATTATAGTCTCAACACTCTCCCTGTCTGCTCGTCTTTGCAGCACGGAGTTCCGTATTCTGTCCGGCCAGAAAATACGGAATATACGACGTTATGCGACACTTTGAAAAATGTTATTTTCTATGCGGAGGAATTGTATAGGAGGACTGCCAGTATACATGCGATGAGCATAGCCAATCGGCCAAAGAGCTTTCCCTGCTTACGCTCTCGCAGGCTTTCGAGAAGTCCATGAATGCCATGTGTAGGTCCGATCTGTTTTCCTTGCATTGCTTGGTGCTCAAATGCCAATGTTTATGTACATTCAAAATCCAAGCACCCTTCAAAGTAAGTGCAAAGTAATTGAATCACACAAGCATTCAATTAACTACATAAGTGCTGCGTCGGCATGTTCTTCATTAGCCCTCTCTCCCGCACAGCGCCACTCTTAGCGTTGTGTACATACCTATCACATAGACAGTTGCTCCGCTGTCAGGGTTTCTATCTGCAAGGTCTTGTGGCTTAGGCTTAAGCAAGAGTTAAAAGAGAATCGAAATAAAACACATTAATACATAATGAGAAGAACCGACTGACTCCTCACAATGATCAACGAATAGTGGGCATTGGGAGATCGGTTGGGAATTTTCTCCCATTTCCTCTTTCTTTATGATAAACTGAACTTATAATACAATTTTGCTAGTTCCCAGATTTTTCCACCGTTTTATCTACACCTTTTATTAATCAGTAATTTTACTCTTCTTTATAATAATCTAAATTCAAATGAGAATTGTAGAAATTTAGCGATATTTTTGAACTGTTCGGTGAACATATTTACCCGTCTACTATGAGAATCTCTGAAATCATCAGAAGAGTTTTAAATCCGAGTCCCGAAGAACTTGTGAGATCGTTTTTAGGGTGCCTAACTGATGGGCAGGTGGCGAATAGCGAACAGCCTTCCTATAGAGGTTAGCAGCGAATAAGTTGGGGACAGCGGGTGTCACGCCGCAGTGCACCGACGAGGCGCTTGTTTTGCCGCCTGATGTAAGTAGCCTTCCCTAATTCCTAACAATACCTACTTCAGACCTACCACGGGACCGTACTGTAAGGTGTCATTCTATAAATTATATCTGCAGATCCACCTCTTAATCCAGGGCTCCAAGAAGAATCTGATCTTGCTGAGCTTGAGATGCTGACACAGGATCGTTATCGGACGTTAACAGAGCAGTATCGTCAGCGTAAGTGGCCACCATCAAATTATTGCCTCTAGTCTGTATGATAATTTAAGCTCAAAAAAAAATTTTCAAATTTCACTCCATCTCTCCTTTAATCTTTCTATATTTTTCCCATTTACTAGAGCCGTCTATCAAATTTTTATAATAATCATAGAATGTATGAAAAATTTGGACATTTCGTAATATTTTAGACCAGGGTTGCCCAGAATGAGCTTAAAGCCGCGTATAAGCAAGTACAAATGCACAAAATATATCTTCAGCAAGAACAACTACAAGAAATAGAAAAAGAAACCGGTATTTTGTTTGTATGTGTTTTTTTTTTTTTTTTTTTTTTTTTTTAATTCCTTTATTACTAAATCTATTTACATTATACTAGCTTATTGTTGACAGTAGAGCTTCATTCCTGCGGTACGGCCGCTAAGCAATGCTTCGCAGAAACCTCAGCTCCACTACTCAACGTTGAAACTTCTAAGGCGCTCTAATCTGCGCAGTTCCACCATGATTTGCGCCGAGTAGTTGCTCAGTAGCTCCCAATTACGACTGCTTTCCAGCATTGTTGAGACGAGGTTCCGAGTGACGCTGGAACTCCTTTTCTCCTTTTCCCGTGCAAATCTGCCACAGGCGAAAAGCACGTGCTCAGCATCTTCCTCCATATCCCCGCACCAGGTGCACTCGGCGCTTTGCTCATGGCCAAAGCGGCGCAGTTAGCTGCGGAAGCAGCCGTGGCCGCTGAAGAAAAATTTACCTGACCGTGCTTCCTACCAACCCAAATACTCAGGTCTGGTATGAGTCTGTGTGTCCAGCGACCCTTAGGAGACGCGTCCCATCGATTTTGCCATGCCTCTAGGCTGTGCAACTTTGCAGATGACCGGATCGCGTTCTTTGTCGCAGCAGGCAAGCCTTTGCCGTGAGTTTCCACATATAGTACTTTGGAATATTCGGCAGCCAGCATTTCAAGAGGCGCCAGTCCAGCGATGAAACTGTTCGAAACGCCTAGTCGGTGTGTAGCCTCTAATCCACGCCTATAGCTTTTGATGAGCAGGGCATCCTTCCAGACAGGCGCTGCTTAAAGCATTATCGACCTGGTCGATTTTGTCTTGGGCCTCTGGTGTTGAGCATCAGCCTCGATAGTGCTCTGTTGGTTGTGGCTGCCCTTGAGTTAGCATACTCCAAATGCTCGCGAAAGCTCAATCTCGTATCCAGCATTACTCCCAAATACTTTATCGCCCTCTTAGAGGCCACGGTAGTGTTACCGACAGTGATGTTGGCTGTCTCCACCTTTTTTCGGCTACTTATCAGCACTGCTTCGGTCTTATGGGGTGCCAGCTCTAACCCCATTGATATGAGGCAGTCCACCATCAGCCCTATTGCCTGGTTGCATAGCAACTCTGCCTGTGCTAACTCTTTAGCAACCACCACAACCGCCACGTCATCCGCAAATCCTACGACTTGGACTCCTGGGGGGAGAGCTATTCGTAGGACACTGCATGCTTATGGCATTCCATAATAGTGGGCCAAGTACAGAGCCTTGCGGGACGCCTCCAGTTACTTGGTACGACTCCGTCCCAGCAGTAGAGTCGTATTTAAACACCCTATGGCTAAGGTAGCTTCTGATTATATGGAGCAGATAAGTTGGGACTCCAAAGCTTATCAACGCGCCAAGAATACAGCTCCGGCATTTCATATATGGGTCATTCTTTTATAAACCGAACAGCAAAATTTTTTTTTATTTTTCATTTTAATAAAAAAAAATCCGAAATTAGATCTCGACATGCCCACCAAAACGTAATTTGCGGTTTTGCACAAAAATTTTTTTTTAATTTTATAAACAATTTCAAAAATTGTCAAAAACGAAAAAATGGAAAAAAAGGGTTTTTTAAAAACGTGATATCTCAGGATTGGTTTATCGGATAGGTCTCAAGTTGATATCGATGGAAAGAATTTTACTGTATCTACTCAAATTATAATTTTATATATTTTTAAATTATTTAATAATATTTAGTTAATGTTGCTAAAAATTACATACAATTTTCTCTCAGTGTTAACCACAATATTATAGCTTCTGGGGATATACAATCAAATGTTCTAAACCTAACTTAAATTTTGGTGTTTTCAAAAAGATGGAGACTTTTATAGTTTAAAAGATATTAATTTTTGAAGTTATAAACAAATTAAAAGATACCCTTAAAGAAAGCTTTGCCACGCAGTCAGTTTTAAAGCTTTTTGATTGAAACTTGACAATTGTGCTTTATATTCATCAAGCTTTCCAAAAATGTCAACATCGCGCGGATCGGATGACTATATAAACAGTACTCCTTGCCTCCGCCCTTCCATCTCGTTCCCTCCATCGCCTTCGACGCTGTATCCATGACCAATTTGATGGCATCGATGGTGGACCTCGCCTTCCGGAACCCGAATTGGCGATGTGATAGGTCGCCGGCTGCAGCAATTGCCCGTTCCAGGCGTGTGGCAACTATTTTCTCTAGCAGCTTTCCGGCCGAGTCGATAAGACAGATTGGCCTATAGGAACCTGGCTGACCTGGTGGTTACCCCGGTTTCTGGGTCTTCCACATCTGTGAGAATATACCTTCTCGAAGACATTGGCGATATAGAGTTGCGAATACATCTGGCTGGAGGGACAGGGAAAGTCGGAATGCTCTATTCGGAATTGAATCAGGGCCTGGGGCCTTGCTTACTTGTATATTTCGTGCGGCAAGTAAGATCTCTGTTTGTATGTGTGTGTGTGCGCTACTGCTGTCTTATGCGCTGGTTATCAACAACAAAACCTTAGCTCGGAAAGAAAGAGAGGAGAACCCTCATATAAACTTTTTGCAGTCCTATGGCGCGCTTGGACCGTATACCCGCCAGTTTTTCTACGAACGCACCGTTCAATCCACACATTTCATTTCCCAACTCCTGCGCTATCTTAAATATTCATATGAAAAACTTGCAACTAATAAATTCTATTAACCCGTCTGAAACTATCAGTATAATATATCAAGCTCAAATGAGAATTCAGCAAGACCAGAGAGTTTTGAAGCAATTTTGCTTAAACTGTAACCACTTCTCTGCTCGCATTGCCGACCCCTGCTCTGGGGTACGCTTTAATAAAAGACCTAACTGGTTTCGTAAGTGTATTGAAATGTCTTGATTAGCTTTTCATTATTTAAAACTCACCCATTTAATTACCAAAGCACTGTTCACATTTAACGCATATTAATTTTCAACTACCTTATCATACTCCGCCCCCATTGTTAGCTCTTGTCTATTTTGGACCATTATCAGGTCTTGTTTTTGCCTCTTATCGTTGTTCCCTATCATTAACCAACTCACCCACCATCTAGGGTACTTGACATTAAACACCAATTGCCTTGTTCGGTAATAATATTGGCTTTGATTTCTCCACTTCCAATCAAAGTTCAGAATTTTCTTCTTTTTTTTTTATTTATATATTTGTTGTTATTCTTTTTTAGCTGCTCAGTCGAGCGTCAGCATTTTTGGCAGTAACAATTAAAAGTAACGGCAACTGCTGCCACATTTAACGGTACATATACGAATCTCTCTGTGTGTGTGTGTGTGTGGATTGGTGAGATGAACTCGTAATGAAGAGATAGTCAGCTGTGAAATTAAATTTTATGTTGCAAAACCCACAAGAGAATAAAAAAAGGAAGAACAGAAAAAGCACTCACCTGTATGAAAGCTTAACTTTATTAATAGTCGATTCGAGTTGAAACTGACAGAGGAGTATTGTTTGAGTTAAATGTTTTTGAAAGTGATTTCGAAAGTTGTGTTGTATTAAATCTTCAACCAGTATTTCCATATTCAACTTTTCAACTTTCAGAACCTAATTGAGAACAGGAAAATCAGGAATTCTAGTTTTTACATTTTCCATTTGCTTTTTGCCCCTGAAAATCACTTTAGTCTGTGTCCCCTTCGTGCCGTTAGCTCCTTATCTGTCTGTATCTTTCCTGTCCCTGTTCATTGGACGTTTGTTTGTATATCTAAGGTGGTGCGACCATAGAACAAACAGCAACAACGTAAGGCGACACCAGACTAGTTGAGTTAGGTCAGCATGGGTGGGTGGATAATGCCTTCACCGTCTGCATTTGTTGTCAACGACAGGCCGAGGAGCACTTTAGTTTTGTACATTAAATGTGGATGCTGCTGTTGCTCCTGCTGTCTTTTTTTGCTATGAAACTTGAAGTGAATTGCTCTTTTATTCATTCAATTACAAGCGAGAACGTGCACTTTTGAATTTGCCACACTTTAAGTTTTCTCTCTCTTAAGCTGCTTAATTGTTGGCCAAATATTCATCCGTTCGAAATCGCTTTAAGTCTTGAAGAGGCCTCCTTCATCCAACACTTCGAACCGGAACGCCTCATAAATCTTCAACTTGAGCAGCTAGACGCTGCCATTCAAATTTGCTCAATTGATGGCGGTAACAATGGAGGCGAAGGCATCGTAAAGGATTCTTCCCATTGTGTGCAGCCGGCTGCAGGGGCTTCGAGAAAGAAATGAAATTGGTACGAGGTGCGGGAGATTGGCCAAGTGAAGCGTTAATAAGCTCAACAACAAGAGTGGCAGGCAATCTATGCTGGTTGTCCGACCAATGGACACAAGGTGAAGGGTAAGAGGTGGTAAAAGTAAATGCGGCATATTGATTGTGTCATGGATTTTGTTTGTCAGAAGAAATCTTTGACTCTGTAAGGGAGAAGCTTTGGCTAATTGGTCTCAAGAATTGTCCATCCTTTTAGTAATCCTTGTTTTGTGACTTACAACATTTTTTAAGTGAAAGAAATTATTAAGGCAAAACTTATTTAAAGTTAAACTTTTTTGTAGTTTAAAAGCAGCCGAAGGGTCTCACTAATCAATCAACAGTATTTTGATAACCAATAGATATGAAAACAGTCATAGCAATACTGTCTGCTTATTTCCAGTCGAAAAGCGCATACTACTGAGGATAAAACCGGGATGTTATTGAAACAACTGTCGACCAGCCTCCTTCTTTGGTGTTCTTTTGGCTTTCAGATATTTTTTTTTTTTAGTTTCCGTAACTGACGCCAATTTTGTCATAGCTGCGTCAATGATGTGCTGCGCGAGAGAGTGATATCTCAATATTCAAAGCTGTTAACAGCGTCAACAGTGTAGGACAAGAGAGTGTCACAACAGATACGGTTTCTGAAGTCTGTGCATTTAATTTTCAGTGTAGAAGACTGAAACAAAAACAGCAACCAAAGTATGTATGTATTATTTGGCTTTCCCTTTTTTAAGTTCCGTTTTTGCATGTTCGCATTGTGCTAAGTCTTAGCCTTTTGCGGCTTTTATATGCAAACCGGAAGTGAAATCTTGAAAACAAAAATAACACAACAGTAATTTTGGTGTAAATATAGATTGCACTGAACAAAACTGTATCATTGGTTTTGTTCTATCAACTCTTGTTTTCAAGATATTGTGGAAAAACGAAAAAGTTGAATTCTTGGCACTCTAGCATAAATATCTGAGTTCATGAACTTATTCCGATAAAGTCTAATTTTTAAAAAATCAAAGGCGCTCTATGAGTCCAGCGGAAAGTATCTAACTTGGCCTTTAAAGACAGACATTTTTCGATTCAAAGCATTTTTATCAAAATAAATCTTCCCATTTAAGCTAGCGCGGTTATTGGATTAATATTTTCGCCATCTGAGCATATAGCCAAACATATGATCAAATTTTAAGATTTTTGCATTTTAATCAGTTTATTTGTCAAAGTTATGGCGTAAATATTTTTATTTATAGGAGGAAATCCAGATTTTCCGTAAAAAATTGTATAGGAAATGTGAAAAGGCTACTTGATTCGGCTTAAATTGTTACATGTTTGAAAATTCTATGTTATATATTAACTTTTAAAAAATCATGGGATTTATCACGCGACAAAAAGGGAAGACGATTTCGACTGCATCTGCTGTATGTACATTAGGCCGGACCCCAAAACGGAAAAATGGCAAAAACCAGGTCTCAGCATTCCCAAAGCTGATATTTGGTTTATAATTAATAAATTTAAAAATTTAAAAAATTATATTTTAATCTTAAATATGCGCGACAGAGCCTTAAAGTTTTCATTGAATACAAAAATTTCAATCGAAATTATTGGTTCATTTCTCAAATTTTAACAAAAGATCATACTTAGTTCAAGCACAAAATTTCTTCGATTAAGTATCCCCTATACTTATAATCAGGGATTGAAACTGACACGAATTTCGGTTTCGGTCAAGGCATTTTTAATAGAGAAAAGCATATTTTAACTGTGTAGGACGCGAACAAGCAACCTATGTTTGCTTCAGTAATCGAAGTATAACTATCGGCTGACTTAGACACTACAAACGATACCAAAAATCGTTTCGGTTGCAAGCTCTAAAAAGTGTGCTACGAGAAATGCGAATTGTTTTAAGTCCTTGTTCTTGAAACTCCTTTCTGATTCTATTACATTGCTAATGGAGTGAGGGTACATTTCTAACCTACAGTATAAGCGTCTTGGATTAATTTCCTTTGGAATTTTATATTATACAGAGACCTAGTTTGGGAAAGCTTAGAATTTTGTAGGCTTAAACCAAGAACATTTTATACTTATTTTTTGAACCATTATTATGCTTCAAAAATGGTTTGGGGTTGACTTTACCGTACTATTGACACCGTTCTCGCTTGATTCAAGTACAAAGTTCTTGGTTTATTTCTGAGTGCAGAACGTTTGTATTCCAAAGTGAAGTTTTTTATGTCTCCGCTAAGACATCATGTGTACGGAAAAATATGCTTCTAAGAAGTAATCTTTAATTTACCTTCTTTGTAACTAATTTTTCAGTTTAAGTAAAGTTATGTTTGGTGAAGACGTTGTTAATAAAATGTTATTTTAATCATCTTATGATTACAAACTTTAGAATTTTGTATACCAAACACTATCGATTATGTGCACTGCACATACATGTGTATAGCTTGCTTACCCTTTTAACATACCGAACGAAATTAAAATTCGATTGTGTTTGATTCCCTGATTTTAACGCAAAATCAATTACAAAATAGTGTACACACTATTTGATATCTCCTCGTTGTCCCTTTGCCTTGATTCTCTCTAAGTAAGAGGGTTGTCAAATAAATTGATGGCGTAAAAGGAGCCAAAACGAAGGCCACAGCATCCGCCGCCGCCGCCGCCGTCGCCTGGTTGTTTATGCACTAGACAATTGCATTCGCCTGGGCTGCCCTCGAGGCGTCTCCTCCAAGTTTCGTTCTTCATTGTATTAATAACTCGACGCTAGTTGAATTTAAAGTAATTTCTGGCATTTTATTTCTAGGGCAAAATGGAAGACAATGGCACAAAATCCCGAATGCTGCTGTTGGGTCTGATGCTTTTGGTGTTTGCATCATTAACAGCCGGCGGGGTGGTTGAGTGGGAAACACTAGAGCTAACACCGGCACAGCGTATTTTGGCCATGGTGCCCGCATCAGGTAAGCAGCAATTAACTTTGTTTATAGCGCATACGCACTGTGGGTCGCACCAGGGGATTGCGTTATTGGTATTTCGCGTTCTCTGGCTGCATTTAGTTGAGCTAGTTTTTGTGTTGTTTGCTTTTGGGAAACCCAAAAATACTAACTCAAGTGTCGCTGTGGAGCGCTTTTCAGGCACGAGCAGAGAGAGGGCCATAATGGAAAACGCAGTCAAGAGCAGAAGAAGCAGTTGTATAGCAGGCAGTGTTAGAAAGGGAAGCACTCAAGTTGGAGGTGTGGAAAATAGTTGAATAATTCCAAAGGGTGTTATGCCCTTAGAGTGAGGTTTAATGATCAATTGTGGGTGGGGCTGTTTTATCCAGAGCTCACTGTACTCTTATCATTCGTCTATTTGGTTGTTCTGTGTGTTTGTTTTTGTTTCTTGCTGCTGGTGTTTGCTGCTGGTGCGTTCAGTCGACAATTGCTGTATCCGCTTGCCGCTGACAAGAGATGATTTCTCATGCCCCGCTTTAGCTGCTGCTGCCTGGTTTCCGTTGCAACACAAACGGCTGGCAGCATTTTGATGTCACTGGTGTCATTTGTCACGCTCTGTTGTTGTCAGTTTGTTTACACACACACACACACACACGCTTTTCCTTGTGTCTGCTTGAGTGTGCTGCAAGTTTATTCTTGGCATCATTAAGCGACACGACGCGACGACGACAGCCACACTTAACACATATTGTTGCCATACACAGGACCTGCTTAAACCACTTGCTAAATGCCAGGCCAGCCATTAAAATGCAAATTTCTAGTGGTCACGTGATGCTGGGCAAATATTTTCAGCACTGCATTTCAACTTGGCATACATAAACACAACAACAACAACAACAAGAACAACCGACACCAGCTTTGCAACAGCGGTGGCAACTTTCGCTTTTCCTTTTTCATTTTACTCGCTGACATTTTAGGTCAGTTGACGCATTTATTTTCCCTGCTTTTCCGTTTTGCTTTAAAAAAAAAAAGTGATTTATTGCTGAAAAGCTGCGAAAAGTTTTTGCGGTGCGTTTAACATGGCGTATGATTAACGTCAATGCGTCGTATGCGTAATGCGTGTTTGTGACGGAGAAACGGAGGGGGAAAAACTTTTGGGTACTTTTTATTTTTGTATGGGAAATTGCACTCGACACGTCAAAGAAAACTTATTTTAAAGCAAAACGACACTTGAAATTAGTTCAAGACCAAATTTTAATTCGAAATTTGGAACTTAGTAAGTAGCTAGCTCTGATTCTAGGATGCCTAAAGTAGAAATATTGCTCTCAGTTGATTATTTATTTACAAAGACAAGAGCAGAACATCTTTTGGCATTAAACCATGCCAGTAACAAGTAGAGGTGGCTTTTTGGGCCGTCGAACGAATGCGTCAGGGCAGCTAGAACAGATTAACTATTACATGAAATAAATTAAATTACCAGTGTCAGAATGTCGGGGCGTTCTTTTCAGTCACAAGAGGCACAATTTTGACAAAGTCAACAACAACTGGAGCAAAGACAAGCGCCCCAGACATATGTTGACACACGTAGAAGAATTGACTGACAGTACTAACAAGGACATTGAGCATTTACATCTGCCTCGTTCCTTTGTTTTACATTCGAGCATGAGCCAGATATCAAATAATCCGCTCATCCGAAAGTCCTGTTTTTTTTATGGACAAAGAATATCCCAAAGGTCATGCGCTCAAAGTAATAAATGAGTACGCTGGGAAGTGTTGAGCATTAGGATAAGTGCAACTACCCAACATTTGAAAGCCACAGGACCATTGAACGTCTTAGTCATCTGCTCGGATCCAGATTCAAACTCATTTCTAAAGTATATTATTTTATTATAAGATTTAATTCATGCTTTCAAATGACTTCGTTCGTGTCAAACGCCAAGTGTAGTATTTAGTAGGCTCATAGTTGTCAATGCCAAACGAACAACATACATTTTTTTCAAATCTTCTTATGCACGATGCGGCTACAATATCCTAAACTTAACAACCACCAAGCGCATCGTTGGCGATGTACTCCATATTATAGATTTTTGTTTAACTACTGAAATATTCTTCAAAATATTCACTAGAAACCATTTATATGGCAAAACAACGATTGCCGGGTCAGCTAGTGTATATAATATCCTTTCCGATTGCTACAACAAAGATATAGTGTCAATAGTCCATAAACCAACACACAAATAAAATATTTTTAAGCAATACAAAGTGAAAAATATCGACGCGGGAAACAAGTAATTTGATATACAAAACCTATGTGCTAGAGTCGGAACCACTGTATGCGATAAGCTATAAAGACATAGGTCTGATACAAATTGACGAGACGGACAACAATCCCAAAAACAGCGCTTGCATTCATTAATATTCTGAAATATGTGCATACTGCAACAGGAACAACAATGCAACAAACGGTTCACGTTAAAAATGTTGCACGTTAAAAATGTTGCACATTATAAGCATACCCTCACATATATGACTGAACTACAAAACAGACACCGAAAATGACGCTCAAATATACATACACTTACAAACTCCGCTGGTGATAAATTGGATGCTGTTACTCTTCTGTGGTGGTTGGAATGTAACCAAGACAATATGTAAACTATATTTACAAAATATTTATTATGCTTTTAAGTAGACTATCATTCTTAAATTTTGATTGAGGATCAATGAATAAGGCAGATTTCTATATATTTCCAGAAGGTCTGAGCGTTTGTGCGGATTGACGGACATACAGAAGAGTAACTTCTTCTTCTTTATTGGCCCGATGCTTGCATCACAACCGTTTGACGGTCTCGGCCGCTGCAACTAATGTCCGCCAGTCGCTTCTGCTCCGTGCGAGCTGGCACCAGTTTTTCACGCCAAGCTTAGAAATGTCTTTCCGCACCTGGTCGTCCCACCTTAGAGGTGGTCGTCCCACCTTGCCTTGTCCCAGTTCTTTCGCATTCCTCTTGTAGACCATTTTTGCTGGAGCTTGATCATCCATTCGGGTAACATGTCCCAGCCAGCGCAGCCGCTGTTGCTTTATGCGCTTGACCAGACTAGTATCCCCATAGAGCTTATACAGTTCGTCATTCCTTCGGATGCGAAAGTCCTCGCCAACTTTCAAAGGTCCATAAATCCTGCGAAGAATCTTTCGCTCGAAAACGCCAATCGCCGCCTCATCCGCTGATGATATTGCCCATGCTTCTGCGCCGTATTGCAGGACTGGGATGATAAGCGACTTATATAGCGCTATTTTTGTTCTTCGCTTGAGGTTTCTGCTCTTGAGCTCCCTACTTAGCCCGTAATAGCATCGGTTTGCGAGCGTGATTCTTCTTCGAATTTCCAGGCTGATGTTGTTGTCGCCGGTTATCATCGTTCCGAGGTAGACAAAGTCCTCTACAACTTTAAAGTTGTACTCTCCCATTGCAACAGATTGCCCAAGGCGCGTGGGCTTCTGTTTCGAGGACACTAGGTACTTCGTCTTGTCCTCGTTTACCGCTAAACCCATTAGCTCAGACTGCTTCTCAATCTCTGAGAACGCCTTGCTTACTGCCTGTTCGGTTCTGCCGATAATGTCAATATCATCGCAATATGTACTTGGGTTGTAATTTTGTTCACGTTACTATGATGTTTTATTGGTGAAGCCTAGGATGAGCCAAACTTCTTTGTGCCAAGTGAACGTCACTTTTAGTCCTGATTGTGTAGAATAACAGTGTCTAAGGCGCGCTCCTGACTTTGGCTAGGACTTTGTCTAAAATCAGTGGCTATAGTACTCCTCCCTCATTGTATACTCCAGTTGTTGATATCGTTAGAGTTTGTTCTTCTCATTCTTTTGAATAGAGCATTCCTGACCACTGAATACTCCCTCCATGTGCAAGATAAGATCCAATAAAGCCACTTTCTTGACCAAGTGTCGGTCTGCCTGATCCATAAGCGTGCTGTGATTGGAATCTTTCGTTTTATCTTTTAGTTTTTCTACTTACTGTATTCAGTAAGAACTTCGTTAAGCTGATGCTCTTTAATTCTTTAGCCATATTTTAAAACATACAAATAATTTTGGTTTCCAAGCTATTAAAAATTAAAAAAAAGGGAAACTCTGTGTTGAATGCTCGATTGAAAGATAAAGGTACTAAAAAGACATTCTTTATTCTTGTGATAAGGCTTTGTACTAGTTTCCAGGAAATTAAAAAGTGTTTTCATTTCCGCAATAACTTTCTGCCCAAAGAACCCTGCTCAAGTTTGTGAAGCTATTCTTTTGCTTGGAAATACGTTATCTACTGTTCCGACAGCCACCTTTACTATAAGCCATCATCCTTTTCATCAGGACAATTTCCGAAATGTTCAATTGATTGCCCGCTGCCATCAACATAATGTCATGGCATCCATTGGCTGTTCGTCTTTCTTTTGTTTGGCCATCAGAGTCAGTAACTTGTCTAATGACTGCTATTTGATACGCTTATCAAAGATTCATGTGCGCATTTGCCAATCACCTGAAGGCGGAGGAGTGTGTCTCCCACATTCCACTTCGTTTTATATGGCAATTGCACTTAACTGACAGTAAGTAGCTAGTTAAACTCAAACAAAACGCTTAACGCGCCATCCGAGTACAAAGCAAAACAAGAGGTGAAGAGGTTTTCTGGGCGGCCACTCAAGTACTTGGCCAGACAGAGAGCAAAATTAAATTTCTTGCTTAGAGCCAGACACTTAAAAGCCAAGTTCGTTTTTGCTTGCAGCACGCGCCAATTTTTTGCTCTACCAATTAGCCTTGGCCATAAATTCAGGCAACATTTTGGAGCAGCAGCTGGAGCTGGAGCGGGAGTGGCTGGAGGAAGAGACACTGGACTCCAGTTGGTTGGCCGCAATGGCAAATGAATTTCAGGTAAGAGCTTTCTTTTCTCTCTATCTATATTGAAACACTGTAGAGATAAGGGCCGCACACAACATAAATCACGCGCACAGTTTTTGTTGTTGCTTAACTTTTGGCATTTTTAACTTTGCCCCGGATATCTGTCAGAGGCTCTTCGACTTTTGTGGTAGGCCAGGGACCAGTTGGGGAGGGGGTTGGTACGGAACATAAAGCTCATGAGCACGTGACCACTTGGTGGGCACGCTCCACTGCCACAGGATTTCATTTACAGCCAACAGGCATGCCAGACCGTAGACAGGAAAATGGTTGAAAACAATCGGACCAAATGTTAAAACCGGAAAGGGATTAGTAAATCGGAATGAAATGCAACAAATTTCACAAAGGAAACGTGTTTTCAGTGAAGAATCTTAGAGAATCGTGCCTTTCTACGCATCATTACGCCTCCTATTCACCCGTCTACATTTGCAATCTATCAAATCTTTTGTCATCATCAGCAGACATTGGTTCTATCGAAATCTTAACAGTTTGATAAGCTCACAGTGTTTGCTTCTTTCTTTATCATCTTGACAGTCTCCAAGAATGTATATTTGGACATATTTGTGTTCTTGAATTTGCATGATGAAATATTTGCCCCTGAATTTGTATAGTTGGGGGCAAATTGTGTTATTTTTGCCAGCAAATGTCAAGATTTGTGTTGAATGGAACTGATCAATAGTCACTATCACTTTGGCGAGCAAGAACTTCTCCTCTTCTCCTTCGTTTTTCCTCATTAAAAGCTTCTTTTATCTCTTCCGTCGTGAATCAATTATTCCACCTCTTCTATTCGATGTGCTCCGATTTTCTGTAACCTGGAGGATTGCTTCCTGCCCTTCACCACTGCTTCGGCCAATAGAGTGCAATTAGAGCAGAAGTCCCTGAAAGTCCCACTGCAAATGCCGCTACCAACTATGCTTGTCACCTATGGGTAGGTCAAAGGAGAAATAAGCTCTCTTAAAAAGAAAATTTTCAGGAGAAGATTAAATGAATAATGGAACAATAAAGCTGCTACCTAGCAAGGTAATATTGATCTTGCTACTCATCTTTAATGCAGCACTCCACCTCAGCTAATTCCCCAACGCTTGGTAAAACCCAAATATCGTGATGCTACATAAATCCGGAAAGCTTCCAGACGAGCTTGAATCCAACAGGCTTTTAGCAATCAACTGGAGAGATGTCTTCTGCGGAGAATCCTGGAAACTCCTGCAGTGAAGTTAGAAACCAAAGTTTTAATTTGGATTTCAGCTGAGGCACGGCATACTTAACAGCTACACAGAATGGTTTACTTTGAATCAAAGAGCCGCTCGTACAGCTCAGTGACTTAGCAGAAGTATTCGCACTATTGCCGATTGCCTAACTAATAACACAATCGCTTACTGTTAGGAACTGATCTTTATTAAGGTACGGTTGCAGGTTTTTATAGACGACCCCGAACTTTATAAGTTAGTTCTGATTGCACAGAAATTTGATTCACAAAAAAATAATAAGAATATAACAAACTTAATTAAGATAAACATTTTAGGATGGTTCACTTCTCGCCTCTCTCTCCTCTTTGCCTTGCAGGGTTGTGGGATAGTGGGACAGTTTTAAATCGTGACAGAGGAGCTAACCACACACCTATTAGATCTGCTATCCATCAAAAATTACGCTGAAGCCCCAAAAATAATTCAGAAGCTTGAGAACTCATCGAATTTTCTTCAGAATGCAATCGAACAGGGTTCCAAACAGAGAGCTGGGGCTCACGAGCCGAGAGCGGCTCACGTGCTGTGGCTCCGAGAGCCGGTTGAAGCTCCCGGCTCACTAGCCGTGGCTCACAGCTCAGAGCCGAGTGTTGTGGCTCCCGAGCTGAGAGCCGAATGAAAGCTCCCGGCTCACGAGCTGTGGCTCCCAGCTCAAAGCGGAGAGCTTTTGCTCACGATTTGAGAACTGCTTAGGGCTCCCGGCTCCCGATCAGCAGCTCTCAGCTCCGATCGAGAGCCGAAAAAGAGCGAGCGCGAGGCTCGCTCGCTAGCAATTTCGAACCCTGCATGTGATACATTTGTTTCTTACATACTCAGTTGTTCGTTTGTATTACATCTCTTTCTTGATCATCTTACTTGCTTATTCAAGATAGTGTGGTGTGGTTCTTGCTTACTAAACAATTACAATATGTAGAGTTATTTATTCTTTCTTGTCATGCATTTCTCCTCTTCAACAGATGTGTTTGTAGGCGTGGGAAAGGGACTGTTCTCCTCTACTCTCCTCTACTTCTCCTCTTTCATGGAGTCATATTTGTAACGGCTTCTCGTGTTAAATGCAAGGGCGACATGTCTATTTATAAACTCTATCTTATGGTAAGATCATTTTGTAGTAGTCAAGGAGTACCCTAATGTAGAAGGCAGTAATACTATATATCATAAGAATGACATGCATGTTATCAGAGAATAGTCACAGTCGTAGGTTTCATCAAATGATTAATTATTTTTTTTTGTTCTTATACTAAAATATGCGTCAACTTAGCTCGATACACTTATCCAGTGAATAAAGATGTAATTGAAAACTTTAAAACAATTGGGAAAACCAACCAAATTAGAAAAAATGTATGGTGAGCTTACAAATGAAACGACCGCCTACTGTGCCACGTTACTGTAAAAACGAAATTTGAGCCTACAGCGCGACATGTTAAGAATTTTCCGACTTTTCGTTTTTAAACAAACCTGCAAATGGAAGTATCTAATTTTGGTCCAACCGTTTTTAAGTTTTAAGCGCACAATCAAACCACGATCCATTTTGATGTATATGTTCCAAAGGTCGCAAAAATCGGTCCCCCATTTGCCTGTGTCAGAAAATGATGGCTTTCGCGCGATCACATTGAATAGAGGTACCGAAATAACCCTTAACTAAGCTCTCTGCCTGTCTATATTTTTGTAGGAGGGGAGAAGGAGGAGGTCGTAAGTATGCATCAGTGTGTAAGCTTACAGCCTAAGCTTGGCTAACAATATGAAAATAAGCGACAAACTATATGCGCTCTCACGTTCTCTCTTTTACACTGACTAGCTCTCTGCTTATGCTATACTCTGGTGCTCTCTTGAGTCTGCAACCTTTTCAACTAACATGCCTACAGTTTGGTCTTTGACCGATTGACTGAAGTGGATCTGGTATGGGGTTGCTCAAACATAACCTCTGAACAGTGAGCGCGATTGCAGCACACATTCGGTTGAGGGAAGCCCGTTTTGTTTTTATTTTTTTTAGAGCGAAGCTCTTTTACGGACGTCACACTGGGGGAGTGAATCTTAAATCCTGGTGGGGATCAGGTGAACATTTGGTGAGGATCTGGCTGGGATTTGGTGATGATCTGGTGGGGTTCTGGTGGTGATGTGGTGGGGAACTGGTGTTTATCTGGTAGGGACCTAGTGAACTCTGGTTTGGATCTGGAGTGGATCAGGTAGGGATCCGGTGGGGCTCTGGTAGAGATCTGGTGGGGATCATGTGCGGACCGGGTGGCGATCAGGTGGGGATCTTTTGGGGATAAGGTGGGGATCTGTTGGGAATCTGGTGGGAATCTGGTATGGATCTAGTGGGGATCAGGTGGTGATCTGGTTGGGATCTAGTGGGGATCTGGTGGAGATCTGCTGGGGATCTGCTGGGGATCAGGTAGTGATCTGGTGGGGATATGGTGGAGATCTGGTGGGAATATGGTGGAGATCTGGTGGTGATCTCGGGGAGGTCAAATGGGGATCTGGTAGGGAGTTGGTGGGAATCTGGTGAACTCTACTTGGGATATGGAGGGGCTCTACTGGGGATCGTGTGGGGATCTGGAGTTGGTCGGGTGGGGATATGGTGGGTATACGGGGAGTAGGGGTGCAAAGAGTGGCTGCATTAAGGTCAAGTTGTGAATTCTGTGCTGAAAACTATGTTTTTTGTTTGACAGTGCCTTAACAGTGACTTAACAGTAACTTAACAGGGACTTAACAGTGACTTAACAGTGACTTAACAGTGACTTAACAGGGACTTAACAGTGACTTAACAGTGACTTAACAGTGACTTAACAGTGACTTAACAGTGACTGAACAGTGACTTAAAGCGACTTAAGAGTGAATAAACAGTGACTTTACAGTGATTTGAGAGTGACCAAATATTTGATAATTTAACATTTATTTATACAGAATCCAAATGTGTCTTTTTTCATTACTTAAATCGGATTCATCGTAAAGAGATTCGCTCGTACCGTGCGTCTCATGACACGCACTCTTTTTTTAATGTAAACGCCTCCCGCTTCAGCAATTATTAGTTTTATACGCTTTTACACAGATTTTGAAGTTTTGGTCAAAATCGGATGACTATATCTTATAGCTGCCATAGGAACTATCGGTCGAAAAGTGGGTTTTTTTTTAGAAAATTTTTTCTTAATCTCTGATGTATTAAAACATTCGCAAGGGTATATAAACTTCGGCAAAGGCGAAGTTAGCTTGGCCTTCTCGTTATTTTGTTTATTGTATATTGTTTTATTTTCTGTTTCTAAAGAATTTTTGTTGTTTTCCATTTTATCTTCCTCTATAAATAAAAAGATTTAAATTTCTTGAAAATTGACTGTAAATTCATGGTTTTAACCATAATCACATCATCCACACACAGAGAGAGGCTCCGCACTTTGAGCCTTTCTGTCTGCTTTTAGGCGCTTTGTGCCGCAACATGCATAGAAAGTTTCTAATTATCGCCGGCATCAGAAGGCGGGTAAAAAGGAGATTTGAATTTGAATATTTGGCAGTAGGGCCTGAGGGGGGAAGGGAGAGGTAGGGGATTGCATTTTGCAATGTCGTCCTCTCTGTGGTGTGGCCAAGAGACAGCTGCTTTCAATTTTTAGATTGTCGAAAAAAATGCAAATTTTATGCAAAACAACAAGAAGCAACAATGTCGGCTCCGGTCTGCCGGTGCTTGGGCTGTTAGTTTTTATTTTAAGCACTTTTCTTGGTTGTTAAATATTTCATATTGATAAGATAAGGTCTCGAGACATTAAGCCATTTCACAAATTCTGAAGCCCCTCAAAACCCGAAAAACCGCTGTTCATTAGTTAGCCAAACAACCAAACAATGGCTTAAGATTCTGTATGTGCAGCAGCGGCTTTTGTTGTCTTCAATTCAATTCAACAAGAAGAAAAAAACTGTACACCAGGGATTACTTTGCTTAATTCAACTGCAAATGAAAACTGTTTGTTCTGTAAATTCAATCTGTTGGCGTCTTGTTGACGTTGTCATTATGTCTTCATCTGCCCTGCCCGCCCCCCTCGAGCACTCGACAAGTTCATCAAAGCGTAATCTGCACAAAATGGCGTCACTTCCTTAGCCATTGGGTTGGCCCATGACAGCAAAGAAATGGCAGCACCAACTTGAAGGCTAACTATGCCGGGACTTTGCCGACTTTGGGGGACTTCGCCTCCTAAGCGCCTCCGTCTAATGGAGTCATAATTCTTCAGCTCGTTAGCAGCAAATACATGCAACGTAAATATATGCTTGCGCCGAAAAGTATGCCAGGCATTTTTCGTACGTTTTACATTTTTTTTGTTGATACCCTCTCTCTAGGCTTTTTTCATGGCAATTTGTAAAGGGATTTGGCCGGGCAGCGGCTGGTAGGCTGAAGTTTTCATCTACAATATCTACAACTGCTTGGCAATGCCAACAGTCAAATGACAAATTCTTAACGTTAGAATTCTCAATATTGAGAGCCTGACAAGGATCGAAAACGAACGAAGTTCTGCCTTAAAGGTCTTAAAATATGTTCTCAAATCAAAAGCATAGTTTCGCATTGACCTACTATACCCTGTAGAGCAGGACGAGTATACTTATCTTCGGGCTCCATTAATATTGGTACAGATATTGTTAAACTGAGAAGTAAATATCTAAATAGATAAAAATTTAGTTACACAAACTTTGTTGGCAAACTCCTCTGTGTTTTTTATACCCGTTACTCGTAGAGTAAAAAGTTAGTAACTAGCAAAATGAATAGATTTTACCGAAGAAATGATAAAGATCGGATGAACGGTTCTCCAGTTATGAGCAAAAAAAGTGAGCAAGCTCCCCCCCGCTACCCCCTACTCCCACCCTAAAAAAATTGTTGCATACCTTTCGGATGGGAACACTGTTGAACATGTTTTTTCGGTTAAAGCCGACTTCAACTTACGCTCTCGTTTATAATGAACATTGTGTAAATTACTGTAATATCGCAATATCGTTTTTCATAAATTTTATAAATCAAATCCTAGTGTATCATAAAGTAGAATCATTGCAGCCAATGCCAAGCGAACATACACATAAAACGTCAATCGTCAATCTTGTGGATGCACGTTGCGGCTACAATATCCTCAATTCGCCCAACGCCAGGCGCATCATCGGTGAGCTGGACTCCCTTTTATATGGGCACAATAAATTATTAAAATTCTTTAGCACGAAAAGCAAAGCGACAATCACGCTATTTATATATAATGTAATATTGGCTATGCAGCCCCAAAGGGCCAAGCCAAGCTTCTCAATCTTTTGGCGTGTGTGCTTTCGCACAAGAGAAAGGACCTACAGTGTAACGTCGCATCCAAACGGCAAAGTTTTAAGAAGCTTTTTCAAGGCAAGTTACTTCACAGCTGTCGGCAATAGCTGGTGAAGGTGACCTGATGTGTAAAAGCGTAGTTCTACAGAAAGAAAAAACTTTTTTATTAGATGTTCCGAGGCGCAACCACATTGAGAACGAATTTAACTCGATTCCAAGAGCGAAATTCTTGAAAATTCCAGAACGAATAATTTTTATTGTTCAAGAGCGTTCGTACTCAAATTATTTGTTCTAGTTTTTTATTAGAGTATCTTCCACAGTTTTGTAGATTTATGGTTTGTACCTTCTATAGATAGTTAGTAATAATCGATTTGTATATGTTGAAGAATGCGATCGGATGAGCGGTGCTCAAGATATAAACAAAACAACACGGACTGATACAATCAATGATTGAATCAAGAGTGTATTAGAATGGAAGTTCTTCACCCAAGAATTTCTTCATGCAAGAGAAAAATTTTGATCCCGGCATTTTTGATTCAAGATTTTCAGTAATGGATCCACGTACGATAAGTTCTGAAATTAAAAGAACTAAATAAAATATTTAAAGGGTGGGATGAAGAGGCACGACCTACGTGGTGTTGGTCACAGCCGTCCCTCACCACCGACTTTTTATACCCGTTACTCATAGAGTAAAAAGGGTATACTAAAGTCGAGCAAAAGCGGTCTCTTTTTCTGTGAGAGCGTGTCCAACGCTATTCTTTCAAAATTTGCTTGCTCTCACGTTCTTGCCTATAAAAACCAAATTAAGAACAACTTAAGCTTTATTCCAAGTCTAAATTGAACTGTAACTAACTGTTCAGTTAACTAGATAGCTGGGAAAACTTCAGAAATTTCAATGTTCAACCCATACTTCATATTGAACTTATTTCCAGAGAGCATCTTGTCGTCTGCTGTTTGTAGTTGGTTTCTGATCCGTCCCCCTTTTGTTTGCCATATTCCCTTTGGCATTTTCCCCGTTGTCCTTGCTCTGGCTATGTGTGTGAGCAACTGTTAAACCTTTTGCCTTTGGGTTATGGTGGGCGTGACGCTGGCTTCACTGACAAGTTGCTTAATTGAAAAGTGTTTTGTTCGCTGGCAAGCCCAGGGCCCCGTCGTCCCAGCGCTCCATCGCCCAGTTGCTGATTTGGCAACTTTAGGTTCAATAATTTGCTTTTTATTTATGCGCGCGCCTTAAAGTAGGCAACAACAAAAACAACACATTATTCAGGGATCTTCCGGTGCTTCCTCTGGTCGTGATTACGCATGGCAACTTGGCATATTTATCACTGTGTCACTTTTTATTGCTTCCTCCTGCATCCGCGCACACATCCTCGTCCTGTTTTGCCATAAATAATTATGTTATTTGAGATTTTGATGCTTATTTTTCGAGACTTTTCTCTTTTGTTGGTGGAGAAAAATTGTTGCCATAATTATCGCACACATTTTTCAACGGCGACATTTTTCATGACATTCTGTTTCGCTGCTGTGACAGTTTTTTTTTGGTGTAATTAAGTCGACAAGGTGCCACGCCCAGTGCCACATTAGGCAGCGATAAGTATTTTTTATGTACTTTTAATTAACTTTGAATGTTGATTCTGCGGGGAATGCTTTAAGCTCCTGTCTGTTCGTCAAGTGTTTGGACCAATTGCCAAAATTTAATTAGCTCCTCAATGAATAGTTTATGTTTATTTTGGCCCTGTGTGGTGTGAATTTCCATTTTCCGGCTTCTGTTTAAATTTGGCTAGTGAATTTATAGTCTATTGTTTGCCAAGGCTGCTTGGACGAAAAGGGGGGGGAGGGGTGGGGGCAAGGCTTGTGAGTGCAAACGAAGCTCAGGTTTACTTTTGGCTCTGACGACAAGCGGAAATGCAACATTTTCAGTCACTGGACGGACGTCCCACCCTTGGACCGAGTCAGTCAACTAACAGCTAAAGGGGGGGAAGGTTGAGAAGTAGTGAACAAAGTGATCTGAAACACACAGTGGCCTCCAGAGTAGAGCAAAAGCAGAAACAAAAATTCAATAAGGAGACTAAAAAATCTTTCTAATTCTCGTCTTATAGCATAAGTGATCCGTTCTTTCAGAGTTTCCGAATCCCAAGTTGTTTCAAGAGACGATCTGTTGTTGTCTAACGGTCATACACATGAACGTCAGGGAAATAAAAAGAGCAGCGATGTGCGAGTGTATTTACATATTACTTTTGTTTTGTACTTGCTGCTACATTACGCCTGCTGTATGTCCCTGCGCTTTTACTTAATGTTTTTTGCACATTTCACTGTTGTCGTTGTAATGTTGCTGAGTTGTTTGTAAATTTTAATGATTAATTGTTCTTTTAGGAGGGGTCACCATATTTGGGCTAATTAAGACACGATAACAATGTAGTTTAATACACAGATTAGGATTGTAGTTAGGATATAGTAACAAAATGGCAAATATATAAATGTGTGTATGTTTGTTAGAGGTGTAAGATATAAAGGGCGAAAGTATCGAGTATTGATAGTTTTAAGTGAAGTGTGCAGTAGATAGAACGGGATCTATGATTAGAGCTGGATAAACTGGGATCGCCACAACCATTTCATAACTTACTTTTAATTGGAGCTAACATTTGGTCATAAGTCCAGTATCGTTCCTTCGATATATATCACTTCGTCAGCAATTTGATTAATAATACTAATGTCTAATTATATATTCATTACTGTGGGCTGTGATTGTGGTGGGACCCCAATTCAGGCAATTTCACTTTACCACTCGCACAGCACATCCCATCTGCTTCACCTTATTCACACCAAGCGTATTCGGTGACCTTGTAGATTTTGTATCTCACGGCGTTCATTTGCAGTTGTTGTTGCATCATTGTATCGTTGATCTGAGCGATAACTTGCTGTGCGACTACTTTCACGGCTTCTTAAAGCCACAACTTGTGACGCATTTCGCGTTCGCCGGCCCAAATTGTATCGTTTCGAAATGTAACTTTAAAACACAGGTTGTTAATCAACGTACACATTTTCAAACGCAACAAATTTATTTACACAAAACGCAATTTTTTCAGAAAAAGGAATAAAAACAAAATATAACATAAAATGCTCCGTTGTACAGAATGACATAAAATGAAATGATATAGCCATTCAAACACACATTTTTGGCACAAATTTGAGATTTTTTACGATTTTAATTGAAATTAAATATTTCAGATCAATTTTAATTGATAGGCTAGTTGGGATCTGGAAAGATCTGGGTGGAATCTGAAAGGAATCTAGGTAGGATCTGAGTGGGACCAGGGTGGGATCTGGGTGGTATCAGGAAGGGATCTGAAAGGGATTTGAAAGGGATCTGGAATGGATCTGGGTGGAATCTGGAAGAGATCTGGGCGGGATCTGAAAGGGATCTGGGCGAGATCTTGGTGGGATCTGCAAGGAATCTGAAAGAGATTTGGGCGGGATCTGGTTGGGCTCTGGATGGGATATCAACGGGATCTGGGAAGGTTCAAAGTGAGATCGGGATGGTATCTGGGTAAGATTTGGTTGGGATTTGGTTAGAGTATGGATGGGATTTGATGATACACTGATTGGACCTTATCAGTGTAGCTTTAGACCTAGTAAATCCACCACAGACCAGATTTTCACACTACGACAAATCCTGGAGAAGACTTATGTAAGAGGCTTCCAAACACACCATCTTTTTGTTGATTATAAATCAGCCTTCGACACACCGATAAGGTCAAGCTTTTTCAAAGCCCTGTCTACTTTAGGTATTCCAGCAAAGTTCGTTCGACTTTGCATGATGACGTTGAGAAGTACGCAAAGCTCCGTCAAAATAGGAAAGAACCTCTCCGAACCATTTGATACCAAAAGAAGTTTTAGGCAGGGCGATACCTTATCGTGTGACTTCTTTAATCTACTGATGGAAGATATACTGCGCAAGTGCCGACATGCCAACAGAAACGGCGGATTTATTCATAAAAATCTAATGCTACTTGCATATGCCGATGATATTGACATTATCGGCAAAACCAAACGGGCAGTAAGCAAGGCGTTTTCAGAGATTGAGAAGGAGTCTAGAATAATGGGTTTAGCGGTAAATGAAGACAAGACGAAGTACCTAGTATCCGGGGACAGAAAGTCATTGCGACTGGGACAATCTGTTACAATGGAAAGTACAACTTTAATGTTGTGGAGGATTTCGTCTACCTCGAAACGAAGATAACCAGCAAAACAACATCAGTCTGGAAATCCGACGAAGAATCACTCTTGCGAACCGATGCTACCATGGGCTAAGTAGAAAGTTCAAGAGTAAAGACCTCAAGCGAAGAACAACGAGAGCGTAAGTTAAAGTCGGCTCTAACCGACTTCGATATACCCGTTACTCATGAAAAAACATGTTTAACAGTATTCCTGCGTTCTTTAGGGTGACCATCCGAAAAGTATGCAACATTTTTTTAAGGTGGGAGGCGTGGTAGCGGGGGGGCTTGTATCACTTTTTTGCTCATAACTTGAGAACCGTTCATCCGATCTTTATCATTTCTTCGGCAAATCGATTCATTTTGCTAATTACTAACTATCTCTAGAAGGTACGAATCATCTATCTTCAAAACTGTAGGAGATATGACGTTTTTTCGAAATTGCGGGGGCGGGAGAGGGCGTGTCCAAAATTTGAAATAAACTTGATCTGCGTGCAGATAAAAGAAGCATTTGTCCCATAGATGTCAAACCTCAATCTCTTACCATCTCTGAGATCTAGGTGTTCATACAGACAGAGCTATATCGACTCGGCTGTTGATGCTGATCAAGAATATATATACTTTATGTGGTCGGAAATGATTCCTTCTGCCTGTTACATACATTTGCACGACTTTAGTATACCCTTTTTACTCTACGAGTAACGGGTATAAAAATAGCCCTGTACAACTCGCTTATCATCCCAGTCCTGCAATATGGCGCAGAAGCATGTACAATGACAGCAGCGGATGAAGCGGCGATTGGCGTGTTTGAACGAAAAATTCTTCGGAGAATTTATGGACCTTTAAAAGTCGGCGATGATTTCCGCATTCGTAGAAACGACGAACTGCATGAGCTCTATGGGGACACCAGCCTGGTCAAGCGCATAAAGCAGCAGCGGCTACGCTGGCTAGGACATGTCGCCAGGATGAAGGAAGAAGCTCCAGCAAAAAAGGCGTATAAGTCGAAGGCGGCAAGCCGGGAAAACCACCACTAAGATGGGAAGACCAGGTGCGACTAACTGGTGGCAGCTCGCACAGAACAGAAGCGAATGGAGAGCGTTAATCGCAGAGGCCCAGACCGTCGAACGATTGTAATGGCCATTAAAGAAGAGGAAGAAGAATGGATGGGAATTGGGTTTGATGTGGGTGGGATCTGGTTGGGTTCTGGGAGGGAACTGGATGGGATCTGGGTAAGACCTTTGTGTGATCTAGATGGGCTTAAGGATGGATCTGAGAAGGATCTTGGTGGGATTTGTGTGGTATCTGGGTAGTATCCGGGATCTGGGAGGGAAATGATTGGGATCTTGGATTTCACCTTGGCAGAATAAACTTCCTGAAACTCTGCAGAAAGTGATCTTGTTTCTGGTATTTCTACTCCCCGTAAATTTTCTTCTTTCGAAAAGTGCCTTTGAACATAAGCTCTTCGCTGTGTAATAATAATATAATTATAATTTTGAAAATATAATCTATGTTTAAGATTGACCCTTTTCTAAAACTGTAAATGCAGGCTAAGTCGTTTGGGAATCAATCAGATGTACAATTTGTATCTTTAGAAAACTTGCCTGTCTTAATCTTTCCTGCATCCTTCAAACCGCCCTCGCACTCTCTATATACAGGAAAGTGTAAACATTGCTAAACTGCTTTGGCGCTGTTTACTGCAGCTTTCAATTAAGTTGCGGATGCTCTTACCGTTCCGTTGCCCGAAGCCTTGTCGCCTCTGGTTCGCTTCGCTTTTTAATTAGTTGACAAACTTGCTCATTTTTCTACCTGTTTTAGTGCCTTTTAGTTTCTCGCTTTTATTAATTATATTTTGCACACTTGTAATTGCAGGTAAATATCGCATGGCTCACAGGAAATTAAGTTTAAACAATCATCTTTTATTTGCAGCATATACCGGTTTATGAGAGTTTCCCCACGGACTTGGAGAACTGGCTAATGGATGGCTATGGACTGAGTGCAACGGATGTTTACCACAGTTGGGGTTACCATTCGGCCCGATCCTCATCCTCGGGCAGTGGTAAGCGCCAACAGATGTGCACGTCGGACGGTCAGTGCTATGATATGGCCCAAATTGGGGCCGTGTGCTGTCCATTTTGAGTTCATTGCAAGTGTTAATAAAATGCATTGAAAAAAGAAATTGAAAAGGAAATCATAAATTTGTGCACAGCCATGAAATCCGGACAGTTGTCCACAAGGAGACCATTAACTGTTGCTATTGTGGTTGTACACGTGGACAACACACGGAAGCAGCCAAATGCCGTGGATGGGAGAAGGGAAAGGAAGTGCCAGACTGGAGTGTGATTTGGTTACAGAAAAGGGAAGAAGTGAACTGGGTTAAAGGTAACTGACTGACTGGCACTTTGCGGGGTATCCCCGCCTCGACTACCCGCTATAGGACTTTACTCGTTTTCCGCTTTAAGCTTTTTATGCGTGCCTGCAATCAGCGGACAGTGAATGTCCCTGGACAAAAATGCGTGCCAAAAAACAAAAAGCAGAAGCAGGGGAAAAATCAACATGCAACAACAGCGACAACTACCAAAAAAAAAAAAAAAGAAAAGGAAGAAAAGCCCAACCAAATGGCAGATATTTCCATTTTGCTGTCCTGCTCTTTGTTTTTTGCCATTTTGGCTTTTGCCATCGTCGCGCAATTGTTTCGCTGGTAAACAATGTGATTTTCAGCGTGAAATTTCATTCAATCTGCAGTTGGACTGGCCAGTAAAGTCTGCTGCATTGGTCCATTCGTGGGCAATTTGTGTGGGGCAGGAGGCGCTTAAGCATTTTATGCGTTTTTTATTTTAGCTGTTTTTGTTGCTCCTTGATCGAAATGGCTTTTAATTGATCAAATTGTTTAAATATATTGCATGCATATGTGTTTGCAAATGTTGTTTTATTATTATTCTTTGTTGTTGTTGTTTGCGTTTCAACTTCCGTTCGCTGCGTTGATTAATTTGCATTTTGCTCTGAGTAAGCAAAAGTGAGCAAAAGTTTAATTGGGAATCAGGAGAATATAATATTTCAAATTAAATTTCATAATTTCTGTGATTTTAATATCTGATTGCACAAATTAGTAACTATTTATTTACCTATTCAATTAAATCAAATTAATAAAATATTATGGTTATATAAAGCATTTACAATTGATGAATTTGTTAATAAATAAGCAGAAAGGCGAAAAGGTGAAACTGTTGTGGGAGTAAGCCATGTCATTGAAACGAGCTCTGCGACTTTCTGTCGCTGTACAATATTGGGAAGCCAGGAGAGTAGCCGCCAGGAAACCAAGTGAACCCCAGCACACTAGGGTTGTCAATATTTTATCGATATATTGATATATCCATATTTCGGTTGAACGATAAGGGTTATTCAGATATGATATTTTTTGTACCGATATAGGCGATTATCGATATTTTAATAAACGATATATCGGAACAAAATTCCTATGGTAATTGTAGGAGCAAATTGTTATAACAAGACAGTCGATTTTGTTCTGCTCAAGCATTATAGAGAAAGCGAAATCTTTTGAAAATTTCGTTCAAAAACCATGGGTCTAAAACGAATTCCTCCAATCAACTTAATCCAGTTACGGTATTTCGGCATCGATTTTGTTCTCTTATACGTTATTTCTTCGAAGAAGTGCGATTTCTAAGTTGAATAAATAAAAATAGTTGTTTTTATCCCTTATTATTTTAGACCCATGGTTTATTGGTGAGATTTTTTTGCACTTTTTAAGTAAAATATATAAAAATTCTTTTTCTAGTCCAGTTTAAAAAGACAAAATCCTTAAATATCTATAAGATTTCAGATCGACTTGCACCGATTAGGAATTTCTTTTGGATCTTTCTTAGAATTTTACGTAGATTCCGTTTTTGCTATCCGCTTTTATCTCTAGCTTTAATAATCTAGTTTCAGAATATTAAGTCACTGAAATCAAACAGTTATCCCATTAGAAAAATAAGATATAACGGCAACTAGAAATGGTCATTTGGAGGTAAAGACGTTCCTTAAAAACTTTTCACTTTTATTAAGCTTTAGAAAATATCGATATATCGATTATCGATGTTTTCTGGACTCGATATATCAATTATCGATATTGAACGTGTTGATGTGTGATATTATCAATACTGATATTTGAAGAAATATCGACAACCCTACAGCACACTGACGGATCCTGATGGATACAAGATTTTTGAATGTTCTCCGGCTCAAAAACAAAATTAGGTTCCTTATTTTCTCCGACATATTTCGGTTACTCTTCGGCAACTGATTTCAGGGAAAAGCTACAAAAATTATTTTCCAATATTAAACATACAATCATTAAAAAAAATTTACAATATCAGTTTACTTACAATTTTTACCAGGGATCGTAACGATTATAATTTTAAAAATAAAAATTACGATTTAAGGATTATTTATTAATTTTTTTCATTTAACTCAGAAATAACTCTTATTTTTTGATTTAAAAATAAAAATTGTGAAATAACGATTAATTTTTAATTTTTATTTTTTAATAACTCTTAATTTCAATTTTTATAATAAAAATTACATTTAAAAATTATTTTCTGATTTTTATTATAAAAATCAAAAATAAGGATTATTTTGTAATTTTTATTTTAAAAATCAAAAATAAAGATTAAATTCAAATATCTTTTGAACCAAGCGGCGTAGGACTAAAACGTAAACACATATATGATCTATGGCTCAATACCTTTCATTTGGTATATCACATGTCCTTAAAGGATCTAAAAAGTCAACATTTTTCGTAACATTTTGGATTTGCTCTGCCTTGTTCAACGTCTCATAGAGAAACATATTTTTTCAAGTGCTACGCTTAAATATCGAGTTTGACAAGATGCCCTATAGAGCAGAGGTGATAGAGTCAACGCTTGGTGAATAAGTACTAGGTTCGAGTCCCACTGGGGGAAGGTTAAACCACATTTTTTTTTTTTTTTTAGATAAATTTTTGATAATGAATTTTAAAATAGTCGAAGCAGCTGAACAATGGTGGAGAACGAGATGGAGTGAAATGGAAGGAGATAGGGACAGTAAACTTATCGATTTCAGACAAGGAAGGAACAGTTATATTCTACAAGTTGAAGGTAATAAATAAATAAATTAGGTTGTACTTCGCTGCCCCAGCAAGCAAAAGTACATAAAGGTTGTATCAGCAAGGCCAGGATACCCCAAAGTCACAAAAAAGTCTTATTATATCTTTAAACAAGACAGTAATAATTTTATTTAATTATTAAGTTTTAGAAATAATAGTTTTTTAATTGATTCTGGTGATAGATTGCACCAAATGAAAGGTATTGAGCCATAGATCATATATGTGTTTACGTTTTAGTCCTACACCGCTTGGTTCAAAAGATATTTGAGTTTAATCTTTATTTTTGATTTTTAAAATAAAAATTACAAAATAATCCTTATTTTTGATTTTTATAATAAAAATCAGAAAATAATTTTTAAATGTAATTTTTATTATAAAAATCGAAATTAAGAGTTATTAAAAAATAAAAATTAAAAATTAATCGTTATTTTACAATTTTTATTTTTAAATCACAAAATAATGGTTAAAATTTAACTTTTTGATAAAAATTGCGAAAAAAAATTCTGCTGATTTTGGACTCCTTTTTTAAAAATAAGTAGTGTGGCTTACTTCTGTATGAAGTTGGACGCTTTTTTAGCTTTAATTTTTTTCTCTTCCATAACTCTTATTTGCGATCCCTGATTTTTACACGTCAGCACTGTGTGAAACTAATTTTCAGTGCTCGCGAAAGTGTCTGTATAAGTGAGCGCAGTTCTCAGTGTCCGTCTTATAGTTGAGTCTCCTCTCTGTTGGTATGTTTGAAATGTGCAGCATTTCTGCCTGTAATATGATTCAAAAAAATTTCAAAAAATACAAGAAGCTAAAGGTTACCACTAATCCCTACCTAATCCCTAGATAGACTGCGAAATGGACAATAAGAAGCATATAAATTTAAAGCAACAGAAAGCTCTCAAGTTAATTTTGTTTCGTGTTTATCATGAAGAGACATTGAAGTTCACCCGCCTGAGTAGGCACTAAGCTCCAATATTACCCTCTATAAGCTTGTTTAGAAACATTATACCCAACCTAGTACGTCTATATTCAAGTAAAGGTAAGTCTAAATGCTTATTTCTGGAAATATAATATAAGGAGGAAGTCTCAACTTTCTGGGTCCTGTGCGGTTCGATGAGCGGGTCTCAAGTTATGAGCAAAGAGACGGCCAAAGCCAACACCGCATTTCATTCAACAAAGAAAGAGAGAGAGAGAAAGAAAGACTTTGAGACGACTGCAGCAGTAGCACTCCTACTCCAGGTACAGAGTATGTTATAGTCAAGCTTGACCGACTTGCTCACTTGTTATTTAGTTTGGCCAAAAAAAAAGGATTTCGATACCGGCATCTGCATCACTTGTGCCGGATAATATTTTTCGATGGGCTCTCCCGGTTGGTGTTTCAAACACCCAATGTATGCATACCACCAAAGTCCAAACCCCCGTAGCCTCCACAGACCACGTCCAAACAGCTCCAAGCCCTTGCAGTTTCTACAGCCATTCTTTCGCTTATTGCTAGCTTCCGTTTCTCCACCCGCTTCCGCTGCTACCTATGAGGTCACCTACCAGCTACCTTTAATATACCCGGTGAGTATGATCCGCCTACAGTCCAAGGAGCTGGCTGTGGCTATGAATATTAGCTCTGGTTTTATGTGCTTAATCTAATCTTCCGATGATCACAGTCTCAGGCTTTTTCAGTCACCCCCAGTAGAATGTCATTCAATGCATGGCTGCCAGCTCTTCTTGGTTATTAGAAGATCTGATGCCTAAGGTATGTTATCACAACAATTTTCAAGTATTTATTTAATTCACTTAATAGTTCTCGTATGGCCACATAGTATTCTTTAAAAACACTCGTCCACCAGGTCTAGGTTGCATTATGCAACGAAAGCTTTCTCCATTTCATATGAACTAACCTTCCCCTGGTTGTCTTATATATGCCACGATTTATGCACATTTTCAATGCTAAACTCTGGGCTGCTGCTGGGGGGGGGCAGATTTTGAGTTGACTTAAAAAATTAAATACGTTGCATGTTACATAATTCTGCACATGACATCTATGTGTCTGTCCGACTGGCTGACTGGTTGGCTGGTTGTCGTTCGGTGCCTCGGTCTCTCGGTTTGTTCAGCTGCCATGATGCTGCGGCTGGTTTTTGTACCCTATACTCGACAGTATAGAGGGTATAGTCAATCAAGGCCTATAAAATCAGCATCAACAGTCTATTCGATATACTCATGTTTGTTTGTCTGTCAATATGAAATCTGTTTATGTCGAAGATGGTATGAGGTTTCCTTTTAATATTTTCCCTTCCTTTTCAAATATCAGATCTGTTCCTGTTTTAGATTTCGATCAAATCTTGCGAAATTGGAATTGTTAGGTGTTCTCGCTTTCCAAAACCGATTTTGTATTCTGCTGTTAACTCTAGAATTCCATTTATCTACATTCAACGCTCTTAAGAGAAAAACGAAACTTAGAGAGACTAAAATGAACTTATCACTTGTCAGCTACAGGATATCATACTGTCGCTCTTAACTGAATTTCTTGCTACTTTTTGGTTCTTTTTTTTTTGTCGTCTGCTGGCATGCAGTCAGAAATGTCATCTCACCTTACATGGCGGCTCCCGTTGCCCTTTGCCCCTTGCCATTGCCGTTCCCCGGTGCGCTTTGAGCGCAAAATATTATTTAATGCCCTGTGACAGTTGAGTGAAGCAATATCGTTCACATGCATTGCATATATAGGCAGATATTGGTAGGGACGGAAAGGTGTGCTACTCAGACAGATTGCCATTACAGGTGGATGGATAGATTACCTACCTAGTTACCATTTGAGCCTGCAGCTAAAAATGTTTTTTCCGTTTGTTAGTCTGACTTAGTCTGTTTATTTTTTTGCATATATCAAATGTTCATTTATTATTATTTAGTTTATGCCATATTAAGGAGTATTGAGTCGACTGCTTTATTTTGGGTTAGCTTTTACTTCTTTGAGCTTTTGTTACGTCGTGCCTTAGCTTTGGTATGGAGCAGTTAAGTCCCTGAATCCCTAGAGATGCTACATTTTGTTGATGTTGTCCCGTCCCCGCACAAACAAAAAAATTTATATGAAATGGTACATGATACATGACTATGATTACTACGATATTATCAAACATATCCTTAGGACATTATTAGGATTATCTGAATATTTTCGTCATATTAAGTATGAAATAGCTAAAAGGATCATTTTAATGCAATATACGCTCATTAAATTATTATATAATTCAATTAATTATTATTTAATAAAAATTTGATTGTAATTGAATTTCACTGAGTTTAGTATCGTTTTGGTTCTCATTATCACTTTTTAATTTCAAAATGATATTTTTCCCACACCACCACCCACCCCCTCCATTTTTTTACCCTGTACCCATTGAAAATGGGTAAAAGGGGATCATGAAGTTGTGCAAATGTATGTAACAGGGAGAAGGAAGCATTTCCGACCCTATAAAGTATATATATTCTTGATCAGCATCAACAGCCGAGTCGATTTAGCCATGTCCGTCTGTCCGTCCGTCCGTCTGTCTGTATGAACGCGTCGATATCGGAGACTATAAGAGATAGAGATACAAAATTTTTGCATGTACATAGGTATAGGCCGTACGCAGATCAGACCAACTCATAGGGATGAGTGAGCTGGTCAATGTGTATATTTTATACGGAGCGATTCGCTGTTTGGTTTCCGAGTTTCTATAAGTGGTTCAGTTTGGTTCATGACTTTGGAATAGAAATCCAATCAAACTGAGAATATGAAGATTAAAACTCTGCGTTTTAAAGAACACTTCTGCTCCTACCCAAGGAAACTTAAATCTGGTACTGAAAAAATCGCTGACTTTCCCAGCTGCCCTCATACCTTAATAATTCTTTAAAAAATTACATCAATGCTTACCTGCTACTAGCCAAGTTTCCTGTGCAAATATGCCAGACACTACTTCAAAACTCAGACAATTTGAGTTAATTTTCAAATCCTTTTACATTTGGGTAAACAATAGCCGTCACTTAAGCCAATTTGCCATTTGAGCTGGCTGATTCGGTTGCTGCTCCTGACATTGGACGTGTTCAAAATGCGGGCATCAATAATTTGAGGTGAGTTTATTATGCAGATAAACAAAATGGCTGGCTTCATCTAGAGAGTAAACTAAGCTGACACAGCATAAAGTTTGGTCCTACTCACACACACACACACACACAAGCCCTTGGGCCATGACCAACAATTGCCGGCAATCATCTAGGCGGTTACCTTATTATGTACAACAACAATGAAAGTTACTTTGCCATAAGGGGAGTTAGCTGGCCGTAAATACATAATCTTCTACCCTAAGTTCACATTGCAGTTTTCGGCCCACTTTGGTTTCCCCCAAAGATTTGCTCCTTGAATACGGATTTATTTTTATTGCCTGAGGTCTCTTTTTGTTTTGTGGGCTCCGCATTAAGGGTTAAGCAGGTGCTTTATAAACGAAGCAGCCGACGCATCGCATCTCAAAAGGTAAATAAGGACAAATTCGCCCAACTAGGAATGGCCTTTCTCTTTGACTTTTGTTTAGTTTTCGTCGAGTCGGTTGTAAAATTCACACCTTAAAATGTGTCCCTAAAGTGTCATCAAAAGATTTTTAGTCGGTGGCTTTTGTTAAGAAGATGACGAGGCGAAAGCACGTGTTGTCTTTATAATTAGTTAGGCGCGACCAAAAATTAAGTGAGAACATTGACGAAGTGCGGGTGAAATATTTATTAAGTGTCTGCCAAAGGGACTGAAAACTTTTCTGACTCATTGCGTTTTCATAATTGATGAAGTTTGGTTGTTGGTGGTTGGAAAATAGGATTCGTTAGGTTTAAAGGGAAAGTTTGGGGAAAACTAAGTCAACTGATGACCTTGGTCAGGGTTTACAAATCTATGAAAATATGGAGCTTACCAGTAGCTAATTCTAGTGCACTGTGGCGACACTTCTCGGTGATATTATTGTTATAGCGTTCTTTAACAATGTTGCGAATAACTTCTTCTTGTTCTCTGGACATGTGAATCAAAATGTTTAAATGTTATTTTATTTATTGATGCAGGAAAATCGCAGAGCAGTTTTGTAAAGAAAAGTGTCAACTCCAGTAACATAAAGGCTCACTTAAGAACAAAACAAGGTGTTGCTTGGCTGAATGCAGCTCATTTTTAAAAACAGTAAAAGTAAGTATGAATGATTTTAACTTCTGGGAATATGTGTTCTTTTGTGTGGGTAATTATAAAATTACTAGCAAATAGCCCGTCACGCTTCGCTGCGCCTTCAACAGTATATAACCACCGCACACCGATTTACCACCCACTTCCCGCACATTTTCCGTCCACATCTTACTCACTTTTTGCCCACTTCGCACTTTCCATTTACATCCCACCCACATCCCTCCCACTTACAGCCACATTCCACCCACATCCCATCCACTTCCCATTTTCATCCCACCCACTTCCCACCCACATCCCAACCACTTCCCGCCCACATCCCACCCTTTTCCCGCCCACTTCCCACCTACATCCTACCTACATTACACCCACTTGCCACCCACATCCCACCCAAATCCTTCCCACATCCCTCACACCTAACGGCACATTTCACCCACATCCCACTCACTTCCCACCTACATCCCACCACTTGGCCACATCCCACTTCCCATCTACATCCCACCCACATCCCACCCACATACCACCCACTTGCCACCCACATCCCACCCACATCCGTCCCACATCCTACCCACATCCCTCCATCTTACCGCCACATTCCACCCACATCCCATCCACTTCCCATTTCCATCCCAGCCACTTTCCACCCACATCCCTCACACTTACCGGCACATTTCACCCACATCCCACCCACTTCCCACCTACATCTTACCACTTGGCCACATCCCACTTCCCGCCCACTTCCCATCTTCATCCCACCCACATCCCACCCACATCCCACCCACATTCCACCCACTTGCCACCCTCATCCCACCCACTTCCGTCCCACATCCCTCCCACTTACCGCCACATTCCACCCACATCCCATCCACTTCCCATTTCCATCCAACCCACTTCCCGCTCACACCCCACCCACTTTCCGCCCACTTCGCACCTACATACCACCCACATTCCATCCACTTGCCACCCACATACAACACACTTCCCGCCCTCTTCCCGCCCAAATCCCACCCACTTTCCGCCAACTTCGCACCTACAACCCACTCACATTCCACCCACTTGCCACCAACATACCGCACACTTCCCGCCCTCTTCCCGCCCAAATCACACCCACTTCCCATTAACATCCTACCCACATCCCTTCCACATCCCACCCACATCCCTCCCACTTCCTGCCACATTTCACCACTTTACATCCACTTACCACCCACTTCCAAAACAACTTTCCACCCACATCCAATTCACTTCACAGTGAGCATCCCGGCGGTATTTCCAACTTCGGAAAATTAAAAACCAAATAAATTCTCATTTTGAACTTACAATTCGAGTTTCAAGCCAATCGTATGAAAAATAGTTTTTGCATGCAGAATTTTCCGGCCATTTTCCTCGTGGGCGGCGTTTCAGACATTGAAAAATCACATTTCAAATTATTTCGTATTTTGTCCTTACAAACAGAGTTTCAAGCCAATCGGATGAAAAATAGTTTTTTTCATGCAGAATTTTCCGGGAATTTTCCGATCGTCAGGTCAAATTTTCCAACATCGGAATATAACATTTTAAACTATTTCGTATTCTATACTTACAAACCGAGTTTCAAGCCAATCGTATGATAAATACTATTTTGGATTCAGAATTTTCCGGCCATTTTCCTCGTGTGCGGATTTTCCAAAATCGGGAAAACACGTGTCAAATTATTTCGCGTACTATGCTTACAACTTATGTTTTGTTATGTGTAATTTTGAAAATGATTTTGGCGCTAATCCCTGGCAACTAAAGTTTCGCCCATACAACCTTGGTATGCAGTTGTTGTCGAATTTTTATATAGATCTTTGAAAATGAGTTTGAACTTGATTGGATGAAAAACAAAGAAGTTTCATACAACCGTTTTCCGCGAATTTTCCACATTTGCCGACAGAATTTTCCAAAATCCGTTCTTAGTACTCACTTTCAGCATAAGATAAAACTACTGTGAAAATCCCATCTTCCTATTTTTTATGGTTTAGCCTGTGCGACGGTCACCAGTCAGTCAATTAGTCAGGTTGAACAGTTTTATATATATAGATAAATAAAATAAATAATAATTATCTTATATTAATTTAATAAATATACATTAAATCTATCAGAGCTGTGACTCATCAGTGATTTGACAGTGACTCAAAAAAATATAGTATCGGTTTCGGTTCCGGAATGTGACTTGAAACTGTTTGTTTTAGTTAATAGTTCCGTTCCCGGTTCCGGTAAGAAGTCCTGGTTTTGAATGATTTTCATGGAGGAATTTCACATTCGCTTTGAAGAATGTTAGTTGACTGATTTCCCAAGCTCACCAATAGATGGCGCTACTTTTGCTACTGCGTCAACTGAAGATATGACATTAGAAGGCGGAAAAATTCGCATCGATTAATTACATAGGAAAACTAACCACTAGCATCACTCGAGAATAATAATTTCTGGGATCAGAAACAGGAAGATGAAGCTTTTAGCCGTGACTTCCTCGGCTGTTTCATAACAGTTGCAATTTCTTTCACAAATTTCACCTTAAAATTAAAACATGGAATAATTTAATTAAATAATGCAACCTAAAACCTTTCTTCTTGTAACTATTTCCTTTTAAGTTCAAGTTAACAAATCTTACCACAAAATCAATGCAAACTGTGTGTGTGAAATAGGGCCATAATCAAACACAACATTCCGAAACAGATAGTTCCCTGCCCGAAAACAAACACAAAATCCACTCGACATATTGAAATTCATAACTAACATACAAAAACCAATTACAATATCAATTTAAAAGGGATTAAAATGCCTGGCCCCAAGGGCTCAACCCAAAAAGTTGTTCAACTCCTACTTTGCGGCTTTAAGATTCGCCCGTTCAACTAACACGTAAATGTGAATTGTAAATTGCAAATTGTATTTGGGCAGCAGACCCTTTGGCCTTTGGCCCAGTCCACAAAAGTTTAAATGAAATGCTGAGCTAGCAGATTTTCATAATAAATAACGCACTTACTTGCGGCATAATAAGCCATAACGCCATTGTGCAATTTCGAATACATCGGATTGAGCAAACACTGAATGAGTTTTCAACAAGTGGTTGTGTGTGTGTGTATTTTTGCATAATTTATCTTGTTATGCTGATAACCACAATTTTGTATACAAAAGGCCGCAATGTATTTGTCAGTTAGTGAGAAGGCCAAGAAGTAATTTTGTTAAGTAAAGTTGCAGATGAGTGCAGTCAAAGAAAATGCACAATCCAACAAAGGCAAAACTTGGTCAGTTGGGGGTTAAGCAGCTTGTGCTTGGCTGAGTTTGAATAAATTTAATTGAAATGCCCGACCAAGCAATTTAATTTGCAAAATAGCAAACGAGCAAAAATTGAAAGCAGTTTTTTGCCTACAGTTTAGTCTCTTTTCCCCCAACAGCAACTCTCCAACTCAACGTGTCCATCAATTGATGCGGATTAGGTTAGCGAGACACGTATAAATCAGTATCGTATCATCATGTCAAGCAAACAGGCAGATTACAGGGGATTTACCTGACCAGCTAGAGTGACGACCACCCCCCCATATATGGTGCGGGTGCGTTTTAGGAATTGAAATTGCTATTTAATTTCTTACAAATTTCTTTCTAAGTAAATAAAGCTATATTAGGCTGTGATTTGGGGCATTTACCCCTGCCATGGGTTTGTTGGCCGAAGGGATCGATGGACCGTACCCACTCTTTTTTGCCCAAAGTGAACGAGTTGGACTTGCTTCACATGAGGTTTCAACAAGACGGTGCCACATACCCGCAGCGCGCGAATTCAAGGGCCAATTGGAGCTTACGGATAAACAAACTTAGGCGATATCTATAAAAAAAAAACGGGAGTCAACGAAGTGTTGCTCCAAATAAATAATTTATTTATTATTGCAAATAGTCTATTCTATTTAATTCTTCAAAAAAATTAGAATGCATATAACATCACCCATTACATAAAATTTTAAATGTTTGTTAACAATAAATAAATTATTGTAGTATCCTTGGTTTATTTACGATCTATACTATCTGCTTACAAATAAAATTTTGGTTTTGGATGAATCTATGCATCATCAGAAATCGTGATAACCGCAAAAAGACTTTTAGAGCGAAGCTCTTTTACAGACCTTCGACTGAGGGACTAAGCCTAGAAAAATGTTGTCTATGCGACGGTATGCTTTTGTTATGGCATTTTGTATTTGCAAAGTCAACCGTTTTTAACATTTGCCGTAGCAGCAAGAGGGTGTGTGGAGTGAAAGATGGGTTAACAGTGATTAAACTGTGAATAAACAGTGGCTAAGCAAGTCGTATTACCTTCTTGTGAAGAGAAATAATCAAAGATTTCACCACACAGGGCAAGAGCATGATTCCAGAGACAATTTAAATAATTAATTAATAGGCAAACAAAGTGCATCTGCACAAAACCAGTGTGACCCGGTACTTAGACAGGTTTAACAGAGTTAAGATAGCAAAGGAAAGAGCTTTTAGTGCTTTAAAAAATTTAAGTTAATGTAACCATTTGTTTCTGTACCGAAGGTACATAGAGTATATTAATTTTGTGCAAAAGTATGTAACAGGGAGAAGGAATCATTTCCGACACTATAAAGTATGTTTATTCTTGATCAGCATCAACAGCCGAGTCGATATAGCCATGTCCGTCTGTCCGTCCGTCTGTCCGTCTGTCCGTATGAACAAACACATCTCAGAGATGGTAAGAGATAGAGGTTTGACATGTATGGGACAAATGCTTCTTATACTTGCAGACAGATCAAGTTTATTTTTAATTTTTGCCACGCCCCCTCCCGCCCCCGCAATTTGGAAAAAAAGTTATATCTCCTACAGTTTTGAAGATATACGAATCGTACCTTCTAGAGATAGTTAGTAATTAGCAAAATGTATCGATTTGCCGAAGAAATGATAAGGATCGGATGAGCGGTTCTCAAGTTATGAGCAAAAAATACATCACCCTCCCCCCACCCCCTCCCACCCTATTACAACTAACACCGCACAATCTTAAATAGAGAGAGAGAGAGTGAGAGTAAGAGAAGGAGAGAGAGAAACTTAGAGATGAGCGCATCACCAACATTGCATTCAGCTTGTACTCCAGGTATAGAGTATGTTATAGTCGGGCTTGACCGACTTTCATTCTTGTTTTTTTTGTAGTGGTGGTTGAAAGCTTTAAAGCCGGTTTGGCGCTGGAGAGTAGCTACCAAAGTGTGGGACTTGAGTTACCGCACCCACTAAACAATCCACCCCCATCCCGATTCCCGGCCTACCTTTAGGTATTACTTTGCCGGGGGGAATACCCAAGGCTCACCTAGGATTCTCTCCAATGAATTTGAAATACGCAGTCTTTCTGCATAGCGCAGCTTTTGAAAAATAGTTTTGGCCATACAGCAAACTGCAGACCAATTTTGTTCTGACTCTAGCATTATTTCCACCAGGTTACAAACGGCTGGTGTCCTCCCAACCCGCCTGCTTAGTTCAGTTCGCTCATTAATAAAAGACGGACAATTAAAAATAACGTGTTCTGCGTCTTGGATGACCGACTGCCCGGTACATTCCGGGAAATAAGGGTCGTCAGCGTGTTTAAACCTATAGAGGTAAGATTTCAAACACCCGTGTCCTGTCAAACGTTGCGTCAGATAGTATGTAACTTGTCCGTGTCTTCTGTCTAGCCAAGGGCCTAAGTTAGGGATGAGGCTGTACGTCCACCGTCCTTTGGTCTGGTTTGCCACCTGGTTTGCCATCTTCGTAGGGTCTCCATTTGCAGTTCCGCTTAATGCTTAGCCAGTGTTGTCCCTCCTTTAAAAATTTTGGCCGCCTCTTGTGCCTTCAGGTCGAATTTGATCAGACCCGCCACAACCAGTGCTGCATCATTCGACACTGTTCTGAACGCACATATAGCTCAAAGTGCACAGAGCCGGTGCGCTACGTTTGCCCCTCGTACGTATGAGTCATATCGTGTAGCCTGTGCCCAGATAGGGACCGCGTATAGCAATGTTGAGCTAACAACGCCCACGGGTAGTTTCCGTCTCGACTGTTTAGGGCCTCCTATATTGGCCATGACTCTGGCTAAGGCTGTCGCCGTTAGGCCTGCTTTTTTACTAGCGTACGCCAAGTGTTTCCTAAAGTTGGTCGATCATAACACTTGGTACTTCATGGATGGCTGGGAGGTGATGGTGGCTTCGCCTACCCTTATCGTGGCCGTCTCGACTACTTTTCGACTGCTGATGAGTACCGCCTCCGTTTTGTGTGTGGCTAAAATCAGGTCCATCCGTTCAAGCCACTGTTTCACTATGGCGATCGCTAAGTTGCAGTTTCGTTCCACTTCTCCGATATAATCCAATCGTTGTAGCTCCTGTCGGCAGTTGTAAGCGCAGTATACCATCGTACATAATGTTCCAGAGCATGGGACCTAGTACAGATCCTTGTGGAACACCTCTTGTGATGCTGTAATGTTTTTCGCCCTGGTCGGTCTTATAGATAAGTACTCTGTTGCTGAAGTAGTTTTCCATGATAGCTTCTAGGTATGATGGGACGCCTATGGTATCGAGAGCAGTAGTATATGCTGCCACCTGCCGAGTTAAACGCATTTTTTATGTCCAGAGTGACAACCAGACAGTTCTCCTTGCTGCCATAAGAATGACTGTAACATAATGGCGGAGAGACAAGAGTGTGTGTGTGTGTTGGTAAATGTAAATGTTGGCTATACAGCTCCTACGACGGGGCAAAGCCAAGCTTCTCACGATCTCTTGGCGTGTGTGCCTTAAATTTTTCGCACAAGAGAAAGGGACCTACAGTTTAACGCCGAATCCGAACGAGCCATATACGGCCAAATTGAGCTACTGTTTTATTGTGTATCGATAGATGTTAGTAAAGTGAGAGCTAGTTAGATGAACTGGATCCGTGATTAGAGCTGGATAACCTTGAACCGCCATATGGTCGCAGTACTGGCACCATCTATTTGTCAGTTATGAAAAACCCTCCTGTTCATGACCAAAAGGTATTTCGCTGCAGCAGCGCTGCTACTGCAGGAACAGGGTATATTACAAAAAGTAAGCACATATTGGTAAGCCGACCCAACTTAGCTCTGAAAAGCTGTTTGCTGTTTGGGTTCGGCTTAGTGTGAATACCGAATTGTGTTCGGGTCCTGCGGGCCAGGCGTGACCATCGCTGCTCTAGAGTTTCCTAGCACCAATTTATACTTGCGTTTCGTGTAGAGAGACCACGAGATGGAAGACTGAGAAAAGGATATTGAAATTTGTGTACTGGAAAGGTTCGTTCTTTTCTTCAGTTGAGGAATTTCCCTTAAACATTTACTTTTTCGCCTGAGCCCTACCAAGAGTTTCTGTCTTTCAGAACAACTCTTGATGCGAGTTTGTCTTACATTAATTTGTGATTACCAAGGCTTTACCTGTCTCCATAGGACAACACATTGTAGGCACGATTAAGAATTGAGTGGAGAAGGCGCAACAAGCAAATGACAGTCGAAAGGATAACAAGAAGGACACAGACTCTCACACACACTCGCACACACAGCGAAGGACAAGCGCCAAGTTATCGTTCGCTTGTTGATAAAAGAAATTAAACAGAGAAAAAGTTAAGCCCGCAGAGACAATTGGCAGGAAGGGAGAATCGGAGGCATTTGTCTGACTGTCTCGTTGACATGACGTTGCGCGAATTGTACAAGGATTGGGTATTTGTTTGTGTGCCTACAAGTGAGCAACACGCGCCGCTGATTACTCCGAAAAAGGACAAACAGTTTGACTTTTCGGACTTGACTTGGCGGCAAGCTTTTCATTGACTAAAAAGTGACGCATGCGCTAATCCCACATCTTTTCCTGCTGTTCGAAGCGAATGCCACGCTTCAGAATTTCAGTTCGTGTTTGCCACTCGGGCAGGTTGGACGTGTTGCAGCAGCATTTAAACGTGGCGTATGCGTAATATTTCCCTCGCATGCTAAGAGTCTTTTTGGCGTTTATTGGATTTGACGCAGGCAACACAAAAAGCCGGTTAAAGTGTTTCGCAGTGTGCGCGTGTGTGTTTATGTGTGTGGGTGTGCGGGTGCGGAAACGAAATCTCTTTGAAAAAAAAAGTAACAAATTCTAAGAAAATTAACTTGGCCCATTCGTTATATTGTTTCATTTTTTCGTTCGTTTTTGTTTTTGCTCCGTGTAAGCGCAAAAGTAGGTTAATTGACGTGTGTCGGGGGGGCGTCGTATCTGCAGAAAAAACAATATATATAAACATACTTAGGAACTCAAGTGACCCGGCCGGTATGCGGCAACTAATGAATGTGCAACAATAAACAGCCACACGCAATAAATTACCCCCGCCCGAACAATGTTGATCTAAGAGATACCAACGGGAACCGCCACATAATAAAAAGGTAAAATTCAATGCAATTTATTTGTTTTGTTTAACCAAATTCAATTACATTTTGACTGCTTAATAATAGGAATTTGCATTGTCATCGAACAAAAAGCAATTAACGCAAATGAGAAAATTTATATTTCCAATTATGTGAAAAGTGCACTTGAGCGATTTGAATCAATTTAAGTTATTAAGAGCAAAGCTTGGAAATATGGCAGAAGGCCAGTGGCAGGATTTAGCCTTGAGTGAAACACAAGTGTTAAGTGCTCTCCATTAGGCACAACTCAAGTGCTGACAGCCAGAGCATAAAAATAAGTTAGTTTTGTTGCCACAAATCAAGGCAATAAAATTGGCTAAACTTTAATTGCATTTAGCAGTTTACTCTTGACCTCCGTTCGAAGGGCAATGCGGCGACTATTTAGAATTTTAAGCCAATTTCGAATGCTTGAAAATCAAAAAAATTAATGAAGCTTCTTCTTGAAGACCCAAAAATCGTTTAAAAATTATTGAAAAAATGTTCCAAAACGATTTGAGGGCGACAATTTAGGCAGTATTCGTATTCTATCTCTAGGATGCAATCCGCCAAACCGAAACTAAACATTACAAAACTGTTTTTTTCTGAACTGATGTTTAGAAAATACTAAGCAGAACTGTAAATTGCGACAGCAAACGATTTAAAAAGAATTTGGCTTCAGCTTAACAACTAAGACCGAATATGAGAGATCTTTAAATCAGAATATAAGTGCCTGGAGTTGTTAATTTAAAAAAAGAAGTCTTTGAACTATTTAAAATATATCACAGAGAATTTAACAAATAAAAAACTAATTTGGTTTACATTTCTAAACAGAAATGACATTTCCAAAAAAGATCCAGCCGGATCCTAGAATATGGCATGTTAAATTCAAATCGGTTGACTTTAGCATATGTATATCATATAGGTCATAGGAACGACCGGTCAAAAAAGCAGTTCTACACAGAGCAAAAAAAAAAACGAGAGCATAAGTTAAAGTCGGCTCTAACCCACTTCGATATACCCGTTACTCATGAAAAAACATGTTTAACAGTATTCCTGCGTTTCTTAGGGTGAACATCTGAAAAGTATGCAACACTTTTTAAACTCGGCTATTTACCACATTTAACTTGAGAACCGCTCATCCGATTTTTATCATTTCTTCGGCAAATCGATTCATTTTGCTAATTACTAACTATCTCTAGAAGGTACAAATCGTCTATCTTTAAAACTGTAGGAGATATAAAGTTTTTTCCAAATTGCGGGGGCGGGAGGGGGCGTGGCCAAAATTTGAAACAAACTTGATCTGCGTGCAGAAAAAAGAAGCATTTGTTCTATACATGTCAAACCTCTATCTCTTACCATCTCTGAGATCTAGGTGTTAATACAGACAGACGGACGGACAGACGGACGGACGGACAGACAGACGGACAGACGGACGGACGGACAGTCGGACGGACGGACAGTCGGACATGTCTATATCGACTCGGCAGTTGATGCTTATCAAGAATATATATACTTTAAATGGTCAGAAATGCAAACCTTTGCACGACTTTAGTATACCCTTTTTACTCTATGAGTAAAGGGTAGAAAAACGCAGAATTTTAATCCTCATATTCGCATATTTCTGTTCCAAGGTTTCAAGTATATTTCAAGTATTTTTAGGAGCCACTATCTCTGAGATCTAGGTGTTCATACAGTCAGACGGACATGGCTATATCGACTCGGCTGTTGATGCTGATCAAGAATATATATACTTTTTATGGTCGGAAATGGTTCTTTCTGCCTGTTACATACATTTGCACGACTTTAGTATACCCTTTTTACTCTACGAGTAACGGGTATAAAAAGATCCCCGAAAGATGGATATTCGAAATATACACTTAAGATAAATTTTTATACTCTGTACCAAAGGTACATAGAGTATATTAAGTTTGTGCAAAAGTATGTAACAGGGAGAAGGAATCATCTCCGACCCTATAAAGTATATATATTCTTGATCAGCATCAACAGCCGAGTCGATATAGCCATGTCCGTCTGTCCGTCTGTCCGTCCGTCTGTCCGTCCGTCTGTCCGTCTGTCCGTCCGTCCGTCCGTCCGTATGAACAAACAGATCTCGGAGATGGTAAGAGATAGAGGTTTGACATGTATGGGACAAATGTTTCTTATAGCTGCAGGCAGATCAAGTTTATTTTCAATTTTTGCCACGCCCCCTCCCGCCCCCGCAATTTGGAAAAATCATTATATCTCCTACAGTTTTGAAGATAGACAATTCGTACCTTCTAGAGATAATTAGTAATTGGGAAAATGTATCGATTTGCCTAAGATCGGATGAGCGGTAGCCATCCAGGAAGCTGCCATCTACCTCAGCACACTCACGGTCAAAGAAGGCAACGTATTTATATACTCAGACAGTCAATCCGCCCTCAAGGCACTTGACTCACACACAAACAATGCAAAAACTCTTACTAACTGCCGCTCATCTCTTAACGAGATCGCACGGTATTTCAGTATACACCTAATATGGGTGCCTGGACACCGCAACATAGAAGGAAACGAGTCTGCGGACCAACTGGCCAGAATAGGAACCACCATCGAGCTTCTTTCAGAGAAGAGCACGATAGGTATGCCTATGGCGACGTTTAAGCTCCACATTAAAGCTGAAACACTAAGTCTCGCTACGGATCTGTGGAAAAACCTTTGTTTCTGTACGATAGCAAGACTAACGTGGCCTACATTCAACCAAAAACGCACTAACACACTGTTACGTCACAGAAGGAACCACATATCACTTCTGGTGGGCACCCTCACGGGTCACTGTCTTATTGGCAGACACGCAGCACGTCTAGGTGTCACTTACCAGGACTTCTTCTGCCGAAGTTGCAGATATGAAGAAGAGGAGGAAACGGTACAACACCTTCTCTGTCACTGCCCCGCTCTGAGTAGAAGGAAACTCAGGACACTTGGTCAACCATTCTTACTCAACCTCTCGGAGACATCCGACCTAGAGATCCCAGCTCTGCTAAAATTTATTCTGTCCACACAATGGTTCAGTAACGAGGACCCCCCTCAGTACTAAAATGGGTTAACAGGGAATAAAAATGGCATCGCAATGGGCCCAAAGTGGCCTAAGTGGGAGAGCGTCTGACGCTCTCAGCCATCGCAACCTAACCTAACCTAAACCACTGAACCGAGCCAGTCCTTATTTTCGAGCGGTTTACATCTCTGATTTTTTTTATATAAAAAATTTAAGAGATCCCCTCGATTCAGAATTTTATGATGTATACTTGACTAAAAAAGTAAGCTTCAACGTTTTTAATATTACTCATACGCAGTGTTACCGGGGATCCCTATATAATTAAATAGTAAAAAACAACAATTCTTTCAAGTATACTCTGATTCAGAGACTATATTTCTTCTTCCAGATACCTGCTTTGTGTTAGATAATCTTAGATATTACTCTGTAATTTGTAAGTTTATGAGATCGACAGATCTAAGTAGAAGATGTGAAATTCTAATTTCCACCCCAGACTTACTTGAGCGAAAAAAGCGGCACAAAATAATCTGCTCGTTGTCTCGAAGAGTTGCAGAGAAGCTTTACTTTAAATTTTTTAAATTTCCTAAATTCAAGCTGCTGTCATTGCTTAGAAACACTTTGACGCACTGCCTCTCCCCAAAAGGAATTTCATTTCAGTTTTGTCAATTTAAAAAACAAGAACAACAACAACCAATACATATGCTAAACTTCAAACAAAATGTCGCAGGACCAAATGAAATAAAGTGAGCCACATGCAAGTGGCTACTACTCGGCTGCCATTGGGTTGTCGTTAAGGTTTGTGCCTTAAAGGCAACTCGGGTGCACACACATTTATTAATTTTTTTTTTCACTCGTCCCCTCCCCCGCTGCTCTATGTGTTTGTGTGTGTGTGTCTCAAATTTAAAAGCATTCTCGGGCGATGTCCTGGCAGTTGTGTGGCTCGGTTGTGTATTTTGTTTTATTATTTTGCGGAAGCTGCGCTCCAACATTTATAAAAAGGTTTTTCTTGCTTGCCCGTCTACGTGAGGCACACACACACAGAGAGAACGGCACATTGCTCTGCATTACCGTTATTTTATGACGGAAGTACATTTAAGCTGATTTTTTTTTTGCCAAAAAAAAGGGCTGCTCCCACCGAAATTTAAATATTTTTCTTTACGCTTTGCTTCCTCGGTATTTTGTTGTGGCGCTAAAGTTTATGACCAGCCCCAAAAGTTCTCTGCAACTGTCATAAAACAAACACAGATTTTCTCCCCCAAAGTCGATTTGGAGTTGCTCAAGTCATCAGTTCATATTTCATAATGTTTTCTACTCAAATTAATTGAAATTTAATACAATTACCCAAAGTTTCGTGTGGGTGTGAAAGGCTAAGTGAAAGTCATGAGCCTCACATAAATTGCGCACACACGCACACGCACTTAGGGAGAGAAAGTGAGTAAATAAATTTATGTGTGGACCGATATACTTTATCAAATCTACTCTAAGCTCCTTTGAATTTGCCTTGCATTAGTCCCGGGGTAAACAGACATTAGGACATTTATTAAGTAAGTGAACCATTCAGAAATCAAAGCAGCAGAAAAATCTACAAGAAAACGAAATGTGTCGCCTGATTGTCACACCGGCAAATGTCAAGCTCAAGCTCGGATGGGTTGCAGCGTCGCGTCGCCTGGGGCAAACGACAGGAGACTATGTCGCCGCTGCTTTCTACCTTCTGGAAACACACAATGTGCAGACATTTATGGCATGAGATGCAAACTGGCGAAATGCCTGGAGTGGCAAGCCTTGGTATGGCATTCTAATGCCATTCTGGTGACATTTCCGTGGCACGGTGAGAAAGCGCATTAGCTTTTGCCCGTTTTCCGTAGCATACTTTGTTGCGTCTTCAATGGATATAATCGTAAATGCGAAACCATGTACTTTTTATGCTCGTTTCATAACAAAATTATTTATAAGAAAAAAAAAGATTGAAAGTAAATTCATTCTTTTCTTTAACTAATGTCAATGTTTCCAGTAAATGCCACGAAATGCCATTGTATAATTTGAATTTCGCCAAAAGTGTGAACAATTTTATTAAGCGGATAATGTTTCATGCTAACATGTGTTGCCCACAAGTAAAAATACTTTTGCATTAATTTAAAAAAAGCGTTCACATCACTCATACGCCTTGATGTACAAGGTAACCAAATAAAAGTCGCCTTTAGGGTTTTGTGTTTTGTGCTGTTTAATTTTTTGATACTTTGTTTGTTAAAAGAACATTTTTACGCTTGCTTAGATTGGGTAAATTTGTCCTACCTTAAACGGGGTATATACATTTTGGTTAATAATTTTAAGCATTACATACTTGAAGTTACAGAACAAATATATGAAAAAAAAAGAACACCCTAAGTACGCGCCATTTATTCATTTCCATCAGGGAATCAAATCGATTCGAATTTCGGTTCTGGTATGTACCGAATCTTGTATATAAATAAAAAGTTTTGATTTGGTTCTATTTCAACAGAATACCGAACTGTTCCGTAACGACGCCTATATGCTTAATTCGGTATATCGGGTCATACCAGTAGAAACCGATAAAATTAACAGACATTTTAAAACATCATTAGGTAAGCAAGCTATACTTTTAAGCAAAGGGGGTAAGCAAGCCATACACATGTATGTGTACATTAGGTCGCACATTTTATATATGCAAAAATGTAAGACCCTACTGATACCCCCTTAAACAATAAATATTTGTGTAATAAAGGCATGGCAAAAAAAAATGTTTGAGAGAAAAGTTTATCACTCATACGTACTGTTGCCCTTGACTAAATGTTTCATTTTTAAGTCGTTGCCGTAGACTTGGTTTGAAGTCATAACATTTGACAGAGGGGTAACATCACCATTGAAAAAATGTTATTTATATAACCAACACAATATGTAGGTAAATAATATTTACTTAATATGTATATCTTTAGTAAAAATCGTATATTACGGCAAAATTTCTACTATTTTGCTCTGTTTTCTTCTAGATGAAAGCAAGTTTTAACAGTACATTAAGAGGCTATCAAGATATCTTTGAAGTCAGGTCCCACTCTGAACAGAAGTATTGCATATCACGGTTGCAGCCGTTTCTGCGAATAGTCTATTTTCACGGTTGCAGCCGTTCCTGCGAATAGTTACTACTTATAAATAGACTTCTTTAGGATCGAATGATAATGCGGATTACAGTACTACTATGGGCAAAAAATTCAGGAGAATTGTTCATAAATCAAAAATGCTTTATTTATTATTGTCAATTAATTTCATTTCCTCGAAAGTATTGTCCAAAGTGGGGGAGGACTTATTGCAATTTTGTTTGTGTTTTGTAGGACAATTTTAAAAACATGCTGCAAAGTCATCTTCTCAATTCCTTCTTCGATTCGGGCTCCTTTTATTTTATGGATTCAAAACAGTGTCCACGGAACGGTCTCTTGAGTTTAGCGAATTGCCCTTGGTAGCTCAAAAAGGTTTCCACTGTTATTTCTGTAGTATCTGACTAGAAGGACAGTGCGTTCATGCGGATATGGCTCTTGTTGTAACCCCGCTCGTGGATCATGCTGACTCCAACTTGCGAGCCACATTAGTCGCACTTTATGACAGTCTTAAACGTTTAGTCCCATATAAGAGCGTGGATAAGTCGCATCTCTTCGTTGGAAATGGGCTCGCTTTGACAAAATAAGGTCTTAATTTACCGACCAAAAATACTTTCGATTCTTGCTCCATTTTTAATTGTTGCTCGATTAAATTCAAATTTGACAACTTTTTAAATGATACGAAGAATTCGTCGACAAAATTTCGATTCGGCGAACGTGTCGTATACGCAATATTTTTAAAGGCTATTCGCAGAAGTTAAAACATGATGTACAATTTTTGGATTTTTTAATTTATTATGTACACTAGACCGGACATTTCTCCATACGATTTTCAACATGTGACGATCTTTGCACAACATGGCGCAAAAAATTCTGTATATTTTATAGAAAATTGATCAAAAATACAAAATCAGATATATTGAGGTTCGACGGCCTCGAGAAGGCTTCAAATTCACAATCCTGTGGTCTTTGGCGCAAACCGAGGTCGTTCATCAGTCAAACAGCCTTCCATCAACTGAAAACAGAATAGTTCGAATAGTCTGTTTGTTAATTGCCACCGAGTGCTGGGCTTCAACAATTCATTAATGCACCTGGAACCGGCAATGTTCTTTTTCTGTGCTTGATTCGTGTTTTGCTGATCGTCTTGGCTGTCAAGCTTTGTTATCAAGTCGACATGAGATCGGGCAATGTGCTTTTTTAAAACAAGGCAAGTACATATATAAATCTACAAATCAGTTATTTATGTTCCCTTGCATACTGTTATTATAGACAGATTTTTTTACATTGTACAATGTACAATGTTATTAAGCCATCTTTAACATTTTATTCGATGTCATATTCGAAATACTGCAGAAAAACAATTGATTTTGGTCCTGGCATTTTATGCAATCGTTTTACGTACAAAAGCATTAGAATGCTAAGACTTAGCACAAAGTCAACATGCAAAATCAGAACTTAAGTGAGAGAGCCCCAAATATATGCATACTTTCGTTGCTGTTTTTGTTTTAGAATTCCAGAAACAATATCTTTTGTCACTTTTGCACCATCTGCATTCTGAATATAGTCGATTCGTGCCAGATTTCTATGGATGTACCATTTACTTTACCTCAACTTCCAGGTTGCTTTTAGACTATACCATATTTTGCTATGTGTAGAACTCAAATTGAGTTTGAAGCTAAAACGTACAAAAACTCAAAGAAGATTTCAATAATTTCAACGGTGGGAGGATTGTCCAAAAAATGGTAATCAGACCTGTTCACAATTCCACATCGGTTTTTATATAAACGTTTGTCTGTGTTGTTTGCCCTGTGATCTATGTACAATCTTTTTTGGTTGGAATTTGGTTGACAGACATTTTTTTCATACCTTTGAAAACTGTTATGAAAAATACAATACTCAAATACTCAAATTCTAAAATCGAATAATATTATCGAGCTCTCAAACAAACACAACAGAAATATCACTTCTTTATTTATAAACTTATTTATAATTTTTTGTTTGATTTTTGTTGAGTGAATGAAATTTCGGTTTAAAACCGAAAAAAACGGGCAATTTGTCAAGTCAGTTAAAGCGGACGTTTATTTGTATTACACCCAACCATAACCAACTGCTGGCAGATATCGTCAAGCGTGACAACCATTAAAAAATATCAAGCAATTCAAAACATATTTGCATTTCGGGGTGCGGCTCGCTGAAAGTAAAAGACAAATTCATTTGACTTTTTATGACTGTTTTTTATTAACCTGCCTTTTGCCGTCTCTTTTTTGCAGTGTGCACTTCATTTTGTAATTACCTCGGGCGAAATGTCGCACAAGTTCCAAATTTGTCGAGTTAATGACAAAATGTAAAAATTGACGTAAATACTTTTGCACACACACACACACGCGACGACGACTTCCGTTTGCGATTTGCTGTCACGTTGGAGCATTTTGGGCAAGTTAATTTGATTTCGCTGTAAGTCAGACACAAAACTAAACTAAACTGGCTGTTTTTTTGGGGCAACACGTTGCCAACTCAGGCGAAAAATCAAAATTTCCGCACATTGCCTATTTTCCAAAGCACACACAGTTAGATATGTAGGATTTGCTGAATGGCCTCGGGCTGGTGTCTGTTACACACACAGCTACAGCTTATGTAAATGTGTGTGTGTGTGTGTGTCTTGGCTCGTTTCAATCACGTGCTGCTGCCGTTGCCGCCTTTCAATGTTGTCAAAAATTTATTGCAAGCAGCCACCAAAAAAAAAAAAAAATGAAAAGAATAAACGAAACCAAATTGAAGTCAACGGCTCGTACATATAAAGAAATAAATAAAAAGGCATAAAAACATGCAAATAAAATTAACAAAACGAAAAACCAGCGTCAGTTTCGAAGCCAGTTTCGCCCCTCTTTAGAGCTGTACAAACTTCTGGGCGTGTGTTGTCTGACGAGGGTGTTCTGCAAATCGCTGATTAAAGAGCAAACAAAACAGTTAGAGGATCAAGCAAAATGTTTTCGCATTTAATCGGAAAAAGGGAAGTTTTTTTTTTTGGGCATGAAATTTCAGTTTGCTTGCAGTCTAGCAAGAACTCTCTTTTGTTCATATTTTGAGTGTTGGTTATTCGATCTTTATCATTCCAAAGTTATATATCAATGCCAAGTGGTGCCCAAACACACACTACCGCAAAGCTTGATTGTGTGTGTAGCAGCGTCATTATGTCAAACATGGACTACAAGCAAACAAACAAATGTGTGTGCGTGCTTTATAGAGCACACGTATTCTCTCTCTCTCTATCGGCTGCGACGCCGGCAGAATTATGACTTCCTGTCACATGTGATAGGAAAATGACACTTTGGGCACCACTGATCTATGCTTACAAATCTGTAGGCCTGACTGACCCAGAGCCATAACATCTTATCGTAGATATCTAATATGTGGCGTAGACCTTCTTTTAGTTATGCAGACGCGCACTAACAAAACAAGTGAGAAAGTCGGTCAAGCCCGACTATAACATACTCTGTACCTGTAGTAGAAGCTGAATGCTGGTGCTGCGTTCATCTCTAGTTCTCTCTCTCTTTCTCTCTCTCGCTCTCTCTATCTCTTTCTCTCTCTCTCTCTCTTTAAGGGTGGGAGTGGGTGGGGGAGGGTTGTTTACTTATTTGCTCATAACTTGAGAACCGCTCATCCGATCTTTATCATTTCTTCGGCAAATCGATACATTTTGCTAATTACTAACTATCTCTAGAAGGTACGAATCGTCTATCTTCAAAACTGTAGGAGATATAACGTTTTTTCCAAATTGCGGGGGCGGGAGGGGGCGTGGCAAAAATTGAAAATAAACTTGATCTGCCTGCAAGTATAAGAAGCATTTGTCCCATACATGTCAAACCTCTATCACTTACCATCTCTGAGATCTGTTTGTTCATACGGACGGACGGACAGACAGACGGACAGACGGACAGACAGACGGACATGGCTATTTCGACTCGGCTGTTGATGCTGATCAAGAATATATATACTTTATATAGTCGGAAATGATTCCTTCTCCCTGTTACATACTTTTGCACAAACTTAATATACTCTATGTACCTTCGGTACAGAGTATAAAAATTTTCAAAATTTCACTGCGAATAGGTGAAAATGCCATAGAAAAGTTTGTATGGCTGTAGCGCTCAGCCTAAAAAGAGCTCGAGAGAGAGTGACTCACACTCACACTGAATATTCATATGTACTCTCATACATTTATAAGCCTTATCAATACTTATAAATTTGTACGCCCTGACTGACTGACATATTACACTGTGACACATTTTTTAAATCAAAAAATTTTGAAAGGGTGTGATGGTAGTATGAAAAACTTGTCTGGTTTGGTCTGATTAGCTGCTGTTGAACTTGACAGCTTCAGAGTAGGATTATCGTTTCCATATCTCAAAAACTATTTTGAATTTGGCTCTTATGTCCTTAGCAAAGTTGTTGCTCTTGGCTTTCTTTGTAGTAAATATAAAAAAATTACATCTTCGTACTTAAAATTACAAAAGAAATTCGAAAAATCGAAGTTTACACAACTTTTGTCCAGTTTTTCAACTTTTTCCTGAAACCTGTTACAAATTTGGACAAGTAATATAGGTAAAAGTTGTAGCTTAGACCAAACTAAACAAACCGTTAGTACGAACAAACTTCATTCAAGTACTCTTTCATTTAGTTAAGAGCTCAAAAGCATGAAAAACTGTCATAAAAATTCGAAAAAAAATAGAATATTATAGGTATAAAAGTAAAGAAATAAAATTTTTTTTAGTTACATTTTTTAAGTTATATTTTTTCTCAATTTTATTGATTTAATAAAAAACAATCGAAGTTTTTGATTGTGTCAGCCAATTTCTACCAAAAACTCTAATTTTTCGAGTTTTCGGTGAAATTATAGACACTTGAAAGCCCTTAACTCTATGAAGGGCCAACTGATTGTTAATTTTAGTCTAAGCTACTGTTTCGTCCTTCATTGCTTAGTCAAATTCGTAAAAGTTTTCAAGAAAAAATCTTGAAACAGTACAAAATGAGGCGAAAACTTGATGATTATACGACATTTTTGCAATTTTGAGTTTTAAGATGTGACTATTTTGACACGTTACTTTGAAATGTTTTGTAAACCAAGTCAAGAGCAACAACTTCTTTTAAGACGTCAAAGCGAATTTCCAAATAGTTTACGAGATATTTAGTTACCAAACCCAGCGAAGGTTTTTGTACTTCCATCATACCCTTTCAGAATATTTGGGTCTCGATCGTATCAACATTTTAGTGTTGCACAGTGTTATCAATCCATAGCCAAAACTGCTTATCCAAGAGATTTTAGATTTGGCTTAGACCTTCGTTTAGTTATGCAGGCGCGCACTGAGAAAGAAAATTTTGAAAATTTGTTCGCCAAATTCCACATAACTGTCTGCTGTGCTAAGGCAGTATTGTATACAAAGCTGTTTAGCTAAGAGCGTGAGAGAGAGAGAGTGATGGAGGGAACGATTCACACTCAAACTAATTAGGTATGTGTTGAATGTATGAGCCTTGAACCTCTGAGACCAGATGATAGCTGCTATGAGAGACGTGTGTTAGAAAGACATAGCAATTAACAAGAGAGAGGAGGAAAGGGAGTTCACACAGAACGAAATGACGAACGACATGGGAGAGTGCAGAGCTGTGGAAGAGGGAGGTGGGAGAGGAATGAAGGGGGACGGGAAAGAGTGAACGGGGCGAGGAGAAAGAGTCGAGAACTGTGGATGATAAGGTGAGAAAATAGGGGAAAGCCAATTTGAATTGAATTATAATTGAAATGTGGCTGCCATGAGTTCAATTTGTTTTTATACTTTGGCTTGGACTTTGAAGTTGGGCGCAGAATGGAAAATCGTTAAACCCGAAATTTGCTAAGTGATCCACTTGACGGAAGTGATTAATATATAATTCTACATTCTTTAGGACGGGATGAACTCAAAACTGTCCACAAGATAAAACAACACAATTTCTTACAAAATTGGACGCGACCAAAGTTGCGGCGGGTTCAGCTAGCTGTTTCTGTTTGTGCCTCACTTAAAAGCGTTATGGACTTCAGGAATGACTCCTACCCACTTGTTTGTGCCCACCTTAGGTGCCAATTGCCTGGCATATTGGTGGGCTCTCAGCTCTCCTCTCTTACTTAATTTTCATTTGGCATTTTTATCGGATGTATTTTGCAGTCTTTTTCTTTTTTTTTGTTGCCATTGATAATAAAATCACTTGAATTTTTCATGCCGCTGTGCTTAATAAAAATCAATTTAGGCCCAAAATACGTTTGTGTACTTGTGTTTTCTTTTTTTTATTTTTGGTGGAAAATGATTTTAAAGAAATAAATTAAATTATGTCATAAATGCGCAGACAGACAGGCAGACACGTTGGCTGTCGGCATGAGGGATTTTGACTGTCAATGATGCCATTTAGTTCAATCAAAATGTTATTGATTTATTATTTTGGTAATGCAATTCATGAAGCAGCGACCAACAGTGTTCCACTGATTTGTGAGCAGCAAGAGGCATGGAGCGGTTTTGTGGTCACTCAATAAAATGGCTGCGGTTTTTGAAATTAGGCTTTAACTTTGTTTCCATTGTTGTGAATGCTATTTATACTTTACACAAACAAAGTTGTGTATTTTTTAACTTTTTATTAAAAAATGTTATGTGTAAGTTCTGGCAAGAAAAGTAAACTTTCCCGTAAACTATGTTGTTTACACTTTAGCGAAAAGATACATACAGAAAAAGAAAACGTAATGATGAGGCTACAAAATGAAGTTGGTGGCAACATTATCCGATTCTAATTAATCCTAGTGAAGCCACCTTTAAAAATCCTTTGAGTGTTTTTTGGACAAGTAATAGTTTCAGCAGTAAGTTGTCCTGAATTTAATGTGAACTTCTATCTTGGGTAAGAATAATTCAGTAATTTTTTCGCATTGTCAATTCCTTTAAATCCCAAAATCTAAATTCAAAGTATTTTAATTTATTTTGCACTTCCCTTTTGGCCAATTCCCTGGCATACTATATCAATGTAATTGTCAATTTGGTGGTTGCGGCCATGTTTTCTATTGTTGCTCTCCTTTCTTTGTTGTCTGTTGCGGTGAGGCCTGTCCGGTCAAAGATTAAACACATAATGGGCGCGTGCCCACATTCCATTTCTCTGTATATGGATGCTCCGCGTTTTTAATAACATTTTATGCCAGCAATAAATGAGCCGTTAAACGCTTAAAGTTGGCCAGAGCCTTTCTCTATGTGTGTGTGTGTGTGTGTGTGTATGAGGAATTTTATTGCCGCTTTATTGCGGGTTGCCCAAGACTTAGCCAAGTTGAGCGTCATAAACGGGTTAATGACTTGGAAGTTGCTTTTAATGCGTAAAAAAATGGTGAGCATTTCTCCGCTCAAGTGTCGGCAGGCTCTTAAGCAGGATTCAATGTGGTGACCTTTTCGCCTGCTCTCATGTGTTGTTATCAATTTAATGTCGCTTGTTTGTTTAGCTCTTTCAGCAATATGATTATATTTTTTTATGGGCTAATTTTTAATTTGTTTGCACATGTTTGCGGGTTTGATAGCCTTTTATTTTTCAACTTCTTTGCCGAAACCCAAAGCATAAATGGCCAACCAGTTGCGTAGCTATTTGGCTACCCTTCCAACAAATGTTACACATTTCCGTTTGAGGGTCCCCACACACACATTTTTATTTAACACACTATGCATTGTTTGTGGCATGTGGCATGTGGTTGGGGCATAAATATTTTATGAAGCCATTTTTTGATTTATGCCTCGGCGAGGCAGTCGTTTAGGTGTTAATAGTTGCGTGTGAGTGACTTAATGTGTGGCAACATTTTTATAATGCAGTTGAAAATGAACTGCAAAATCATCGACATTAATCAACAGAATTAACAAGCTATGGCGCCCGAGCAGGGACTCTGGAAAGAGTTTACATAAAAAAAAATTGGACAAAACTGGCAACATTTTTATAATGCAGTTGAAAATGAACTCCAAAATCATCGACATTAATCAAAAGAATTAACAAGCTATGGCGCCCGAGCAGGCACTCTGGAAAGTGCTTACATAAAGAAAAAAATTGACAAAACTTTGTGGCAAAATTTTTATAGTGCAGTTGAAAATGAACTCCAAAATCAGCGACCTTAATAAAAAGAATTAACAAGTTATGGCGCCCGAGCAGGGACTCTGGACAGAGTTTACCTAAAGAAAAACACACACAAAACTTTGGCAGAGACCATAATCGGGCAATTAAACAAGGATTCCTTACATTCTTTGTTCTGATCGGGCTATGGCGCCCGAGCAGGAACTCTGGAAAGAGTTTACATAAAAAAAAAAAGACAAAACTTTGGCAGAGTCCCTAATCGGGCGTCTAAACAAGGATTTCAATTTAGGTAGAAGTTCTTTACATTCTTTGTTCTGATTATGTCCATTTGATAATCCCAATCTCAAACAAAAGCATAACAGCAACTTGATGGCGGATGTGGCTGTGTCTGTTTACTGTGAGAGTGGGCTAACTCAAACTGCTGGCTTTTGTTAGCCAGACGCACACACACACACACACACAAAGGCACACGCATGCCATGCTAATATTATCCCTATGCCAGTGATTGTGGGTTAAGGACATTTTTATGTATGCACACGCATGTGCCTTGCCGTGGCCATCTGTGTTGAATGTGTGCGTGCATGTTAAATAAGCGTAATGCCACTATTATTGGACGCATTACAAACAAAATGAAAGTGTACACACACAAAAGCTTCATCCTCTTTTAGGGACATGTGGTTAATATTTTTGGGATCATCTTTAAAGTTTCTTGACCAAAGGGCTTAAGGTTTCGGCAAAAACAAAAGTAAAACTTCAGTTTCCTCGCAGGTGGCACACCAAAATTCTCATTAACACAAATCAGGCATCGATTTTTATTTTACAACAAAACCGAAAAGCAATTTCCTGCACAACCCACCAAATGGCAAGCAAATTCCTGAAACTCGACACAGGGCCAAAACTATTCTTGTCATCATCATCAACACATTTGCCACGAACTAAAGTTTTTGTTGTATACAGAACAAACCGCCCCTTCCCCCCCCCACCTTTTTACCACACAAATCGTCAACCCACAGAAAGTAAAATAAAACCAAAATCAAGTGCAAAACTAGTACCTAAAAATACATAGAAATACGAACGAGGGCTGCTTGAACAATAGGTGTAAAAGTGACTGTCATCAACATGGTATGGGTATGGGCACTCCTGCTAAAGAGGTTCGGTCCACAGGTTCACAGGCCCGCAGAACGGTTTTTTCTAAACATCGAAAGCAAGGGTTCGAACATTGTTTCATAACTTCCAGGATCCTTAGAATAAACTGAATTGCATTTTATCAGAGAGTTTCAAATAGTATGGACTGTCGACTGGGTTTTCTACAAAATACTGTGAGACCTAACTTTTGTTGCGTAATCAATTCTTCTTAATACGCACAGCAAAATATCTCAATATCATTTGCAAGACTTGATAAAATTCTATTTTGTCAAAGTGGTTTAAAGTCTTTTTTGCTTATGCGTTTTACAAAATGGGGCGTTTAATGGGAACAATTGGAATTTTTTTAAATGGTAACACCGCCACGTCGGGTCGGTCGTGCCTCTCACTCGCTCGCCGATAGTGTGACCAACTCACATTAAGCCAAACTGCTTACATGGCCCCTTACATTCCCCACAAGATTATAAGCAATTAATGAACTCTTTATCAAAAAGAGCTAATTGCTGTTTCAAGATACTTTCGGTCCTCTCATCAGTGGGCTTTTAAGTTCTTAAGAAGATTTTCTGAGATTACTAAAGGAAACTGTTATATCTTTAGAACCCTTGCTGTGAAACTTGTTTTGTCAAGAGGACGGTGAAATAATTGGGAAGGATAGTCACACATCAATTACTGTCGTCCTGTTCATTTGTACATTCAGTACTTTTACAGAATGGAAAGGAATGGTAAATCTGCTCTATCAATTTCAAAAGAAACAACAAAAAGAAGTTGAAGAAGCACGCACTGGCTATAAAAACAAGTTTTACTTCACTTCAGCCAAGAATGAATGCCGGGATAGTTCGATATACCAAAAATCCAGCAAGATTAAGTCCTTTTGCAACTACTTTCTGAAGCAATAGCTTGTCGGTAAGAGATTTGGGTCGAATCAGTGGATCAAAGACTTAAAATACTTTCTCATGCTTAAATTTTGGATAAGGATTTCTTACACCATCCTTCGCAAGCGTGTTGTCAAGTGCATTCTGATACTGGTCTTTTAGGCTATTTTTATACAAAGTTCTTCTTAAACTAGACAAGAGTATGTGTTCTCTTGTAGTAAGTTTGCGTACAAGAATTATAAATATTAAAAAGTCACAGACTTATTTAACTGCCCTTCGTCTAAGCTCAAGGTTCTCCGCTTGACTCGACATCGATTTGCGTTATAAAGAATTTATTACACATATTTTGTTTTGGGCCGGGGAATTTGATGTGTGTTATCGATTTGCATGTGTGAGTGCGGTTTAAGAAGCAACCTAGGAGTCCTAGGAGACCCAGGCGCAAAATAAATGTGCGCATTGGAGCGTTCCTTGGGTGACATTATGGAGACATCAAGCACACAATCGGGACCCAACAAGGGTCGATTAAAAACTCTGCCTTCAGTGGGCGTTGGGCGTGGCCATTTAACGATTTAACGATTATATCTATAATTTCATGGCCAAAGCACAAATTTCAATAAGCAGCAAAAAAGTGCCTTGTCAGTGACTACAAAGTAGACAAGTTAAACTGGAAACACGAAAGAAAATATATAATATTTTATATAATAAAGGTATAAATCATAATTTAGGCACAAATCTCTAGAGATGAGCTTTCAGCGTTGACTGCCAGTGGGATGTGGGTTCAGGGGTTTTTGTTCTATCACTTTCTAGCTTGCCTTTCCGGCAGGTATAATCCCTCAAAGCGAAAAAACAGAATGTGTATGTGTGTGTCTGTGTTGAAGACGAGCCACAATTTATGCGCTTCGTCGCTTTTCGTCTACTCCAAATGATTTGCCTTTGCTCTGATCCCCGCCCCACAGCCCACTTCACCTCAAGTTCAATTTATTTTGCGCATAAAAAATATCTAAGCATTTTTTTTCCTTGCGCTGGCAAATGTATTGGTCTTTAGTTATGGTGCTTGAAGTGTGGCAAAGTCAAGAAATTTACCTATTTAAGGTCAGCTAGAGATGAGATTGCAGAATGAAATTTGTGCTGGCGAGTTTCTACTGTCTTTTGTGAACTAGCTATCTATGATTGCCTCGGTCCTCGTATTTTGTACTCTAGTAAAGGCCTTAGATGTAGCCTTTTAGGCTTGTGTTCTACTCTAAAAAAGGAATAACAAAAAACATTTTTCGGAAAAAATTAGTGTTATCACACATACGTACTGTTGCCCTTGCTTACATTACTTTTAAGCAGCTGGCATAACATTTGACAAAAAAGCTATCTAACCATTTAGGGCCGATTTCACCTATTCTACATAGAGCTATCTGTCACATAAACTAACAAATAACAGTATAAAATCGATGCCTATCTGTCACATTGCAGCTATCTGAGAGAACAGAAATTGGCCCTTAAACAATTATTTTTGAGATAACCATTTTATTATATATTTATGCCAAATTGTATATTACCGCATAATTTGTACTGCACTGCCTTGTACACTTCAGGACAAATGCAAGTTTTGGTCGTACACCAGGAGGCTATTAGGATATCTTTGAAGTGAGGTCTCACACGAACTGAACTTAAGTGCTGTGCATAACGGTTGCGGCCGTTGCTGCGCATTGACTATCGCCCATAATAAATAAATAATGCGGATTACTATGAATGTTTGCTAGAAGGTCGGTGCGTTCATGCGAACTGAAGTAAATGGGTTGACTTCGACTTGTCTGAGCAAGAATAAATCTACTCCATAGAATCGGCGATGCTGGCTTCTCGTTGTTCAATACATATGCACAAGCCCATTATACACTTTGTTCCTTTGAAAGAAAAAAAATTTTCGTGTTAGATATTATATTTAAATTTTCTTTTATTTAATTATGCAAGAAAATGATTATTTTAAAACCAATAAACCTTTTTCTATTCCCTTTGTAAAGCTTTTTTACGCAACGCAATGGATCATAAGGCCTTCGTGATATGGACTGTCACTATTAGGGATGTCTACAACATCCTTCTCAATACAGGGACTTCTGCAGCTTTCTTATCTTTAGAAAATTGTTCCTCTCGCTCGCAAAAGACCGCCTGTTAAAAAGGTTAAAAAAAAAACCTGTTTGAGCCTCGCTCTTAGTTCATGCTGTTTCTAGTCTGCAAGCCATACAAGAAGTATCTTGTAAATTTTGTCTCAAATTATAGCGTGGACAAAACAGTCTTTTTAGAAAATCGTCAGAAAATTTGGTCTTACATTTTTATACCCTTGCAAAGGGTATTATAATTTTGCCCAGAAGTTTGCAACGCATAGAAATATTCATTTCCGACCCTATAAACTATATATATTCTTGATCAGGGCGACGAGCTGAGTCGATTGAGCTTTGTCCGTCCGTCTGTCTGTCCGTCTGTCCGTCTGTCTGTCTGTCTGTTTCTACGCAAACTAGTCTCTCAGTTTTAAAGCTATCGGGCTGAAACTTTCCACAGAGTCTTCTTTTTACTGCACACTGATAATATGTCGGAACCGACCGGATCGGATGACTATATCTTATAGCTGCCATAGGAACTATAGGTCGAAAAGTGGGTTTGTGTAAGAAAACTTTTTTGTTTTTAATGTAAACGCCTTCCGCTTCGACAATTATTAGTTTTATACGCTTTTACACTGATTTGGAAGTTTTTGTCAAAATCGGATGACTATATCTTATAGCTGCCATAGGAAGTATCGGTCGAAAAGTGGGTCTTTGTGAGAAAACTTTTTTGTTTTTAATGTAAACGCCTTCCGCTTCGACAATTATTAGTTTTATACGCTTTTACACTGATTTGGAAGTTTTTGTCAAAATCGGATGACTATATCTTATAGCTGCCATAGGAAGTATCAGTCGAAAAGTGGGCTTTTGTGAGAAAACTTTTTTGTTTTTAATGTAAACGCCTTCCGCTTCGACAATTATTAGTTTTATACGCTTTTACACAGATTTTGAAGTTTTTGTTAAAATCGGATGACTATATCTTATAGCTGCCATAGGAACTATCGGTCGAAAAGTGGGTCTTTGTGAGAAAACTTTTTTGTTTTTAATGTAAACGTCTTCCGCTTCGACAATTATTAGTTTTATACGCTTTTACACAGATTTGGAAGTTTTTGTCAAAATCGGATGACTATATCTTATAGCTGCCATAGAAACTATCGGTCGAAAAGTGGCTTTTATCAGAAAAATGGTTTGTTTTAATGCTGACGTTTGTAAACTCTGTTGTATTAAAACATTTGCAAGGGTATTAAAACTTCGGCAAAGACGAAGTTAGCTTAACCTTCTCGTTTTTCTATTTGTGCTTCACAATAATTTGTTGCTTAAGACATATAGTCAGATGAGATGATGAGAATGTTTCACATGAATAGAAACAATTTTAAACAGCTTTGTAATCTGAATCACTCAGAAGGTGCTCTATTCGTATGATATATTGTGCCGTACTAAAGTATGCCTTAAATTAATTCAAATTTGACAACTTTCCAAATAATATGGAAAATTCACTGACGCAACGTGTCGTATACGTAGTATTTGTGGAAACTTTGAATTGCAGGCGGTTTTTTTTTTAAATAAGAGCCAGAATATGTTTGTAAAAAATAAAAATTAGTTCAATAAATCTCAAATTTGGTCCATAAGTGTGTGTATGAACGCCTTCTTCATTTTTATGTACCTTTGTGTTAAAAATTGTTTGCTGAAAAAATATAAAAACGTGTGCGTTTTATATCAATCTGTGCAGTTTTTAAAGTTATATGTCGAGACGATCAAATTTGGCCCGGCGAAGTAGCCAAGACATTACACATCGCAATGAAAATAATCGTCTACGCACAGCAAGGTCCCGTTCAGATCAACAGAACAATGATGCACCAACAACTGCAAATGCACGTCGTGAAATACAAAATCTACAAGGTGTTGCGTTCACATACAATACTGTCACAGATGACGCTTCTCATAGACCTACTATAATTGTTTCAATGAACGAATTTTGTTGCCATTGGGCATTAAAGGTGAAGTAGATGGGATGTGCTGTGCCATTGAGCTCCATTAAGTGATGTTTTGAGCTTAATCATTTTTGAACAATATACGAAAGTATTAAATTCATTTGATAAGCAGTAAAGCGCTAGTACTATGAAGTTTTCTGATTTTCATCAAACTTGGTGGGGACATTTGTCTTACTAAAACTTGAACATGCTACCTATAACCCATATACATTGTCACCTGTTGTAAAATTGGACTTACAGCATAAAAGGGCCAAGCCAAGCTTCTCTCAATCTCTTGGAGCATTTACTTAACGGCTAGTTACTTCACAGCTGGCGCCAATAGCTGGTGAAGGTTACCGAATGTGTGTCCGAAGCGGGATGGGATCCACGCCTCCTGCACAGCAGGCCAGCACACTAACCGCTGGGTCACACCCCATAACATTAAAACATATTCAGCATTAGTTATAAGATTCTATATGCACTTGAAGAGGACTTGCCGTGGGAACCAAGAGTAATTTGCAAGAGTAATTTGAAACAAATCGTAAACTACAAACTGTTTTCAGCGGTTTTATTTGTTTATTTGTTTATTTGAAGACAAGCAATTGACTGCTTGTTTGTAATAGTTATAACGTGTGTATGAAATAGTAAATAAATCTAATTATCTACCGCACCGACCAAATAAGGAGAACTTTCTTACGATATGCCCCTGCTCACATCGATTGGCCGGCAAGCCGGCAAGCTTAGCCTATCTATATAGGGAGGCAAACGGCGACCAGTATCCCAGTTTAAGCCCGTAAGTGCAAAGAGAAGAAACTGTTTTGAACCGATTCTAGTATATCTTGATAGAAGCTATATTGAGGGGACCAGATGCACGAGCAATACTCTAGCGATGGTCGAACGAGAGACACGTAGAGAAGCCTGGTTACATATGGATCTTCAAACTCCTTAGACCAGCGCTTAATGAAACCCAGCAAACTCTTACCTTTATTGGATATGACACAAATGTGGTCATTAAAGCAAAGCTTGTGATCAAATAATACCCCCAGATCCTGAACTGTTGTAATACGGTCCAGAGCTCTTTGATCAATAGCGTATGTGTTCAAAGCAGGTTAAGTGCGGTAAAACGACATGAACTTGCATTTATCGTGATTAAGATAGAGCATATTAACGTTGCACCAAGATTGAAGATAATTTAGGTCAAGTTGTAGACATTTATACGAATCGGGAGAAAAGAGCGTCAAAGACAGCTTAACATCATCCGCAAACATAGGGACTTGAGATGACTTAACAACCTGAGGTAGATCATTAATAAACAAACCAAAAAGTAATGGTCCTAAGTGACCGCCTTGCGGTACAGTAGAAGTAACACATACTATCTCAGAAGCTAAATCATTAAAGATGACTCGTTGTTTTCTGTTTGAAAGATAGGAAGACAACCACATCAATAAATTCGGGGGAAACCCCAACCTAGGCAACTTATGAATAAGAAGTCCATGATTGACCGAGTCAAAAGCTTTGCTAAAGTCGGTGAAGATGACATCGGTCTGAAATTGATTAAGAAAGCCGCGACTAATTGCATTAGTGAACTCCAGAAGATTTGTTGTAGTAGATCGGCTTTTAATAAATCCGTGTTGACAAGGCGAGATGAGTGAACGGCATTGATGCTGCAGTTGTTCAGTGATCAGTTTTTCAAAAAGTTTTGGGAGAGCTCTGAGTTTTGCAATGCCACGATAGTTTCCGATGTTCGACTTTACATATGGTGTTTTGGCATTTTTTAAACTGCCGTGCAATTGAAAGTACGGAAGAAAGTCAAACCCTTTACCAAACTAATTAAGTCCGGATCTGATTAAGGTTCGATTGATCTTGAAATTGGTAAGGTACCGGTTCGAAGTGCTGCGGGTTTGCAACCTTGGTTTAAAATCAAATAATAAACCAGTGATTGGACATAGTCAACAGCTTACTTGTGAGTTGTGTGTACTACAATAGTATATAGTCTTCGACTAAACCACCATTCACCCGTCCCTGACATTTCGTCAACGTTTCAGTTTGTCATCTCTAGGCGAGCATGGCCAAGACTAAAAAAAATAATTTAAGCACCCGCCCGCATGCAACATGAGAAATTGCTTATAAATCATGAGCTTTTCCCTCCATCTCTCCTCAAACTATCATGCGCAATGCTTGTATTTTGATTTAGTGTTTGGTTTTCGCATACAGAATATTTGTATAAATACATAGATTTTTACACATACGCAACACGAAATGTTTTATCGAATGAATACAAAAATATTGCCTGCTGAGCCTGAAAGAACTATGAAAGAACCGTCTGTACCTTCATCAGTTGCCGTGGCAAGTAACTAAATTGCTGCTGCTAAGCAACATGAAAACAAACGCACATGCCTCACGGGCCTGGTAAGGGGAGGGGGTTGGGGAGGTATGTGGGGCCGGGGGCCAGTTTAACACCAAAGCAATTTTATTTGCCAGGATTTCATTTTATTTCAACTTTTGGTTGAACACATGTCACAGGGCATTTAAGATTTATATAGTTTTTTTTTGTTGGTTTTTTTGCTGTGCCGCAGTTTACATGCATTTTTGATGGTGGCGCCTGTGTGTATGCAACGCTTTTATGGTTAGCTGCATTCGACTGCGGTTCGAGGGTCTTAATTGTCAGTTTGGAAGTGAATTGAACGCAATTTGAAATGGAATTTTGACCTGGACCGAAAGCCGAGTTGAGAGTTAACCAGGACGACCCTTGGAATTTATGAAACCACATCTTAAACATTCAAGTTAATAGAATTTTTCCAGCCATTCTTAACTAACTTCAACTTTTCTCCCCCCCCCCAAAAAAAACCCCAACCTAAATAAATCGTGCAGAAAAATACTTAAAAGGCAGCCAAGTTGAACCCGTTTGCATACTTAGTTGAATCAACAAGAAGCCAAATATCCCCAAAGCAGCCACAAAAACCCCACAAAAAAAGCAAAAGTCCCCCCCTGCCTGAAGTGGTTCAGCTTCATAATCATCAGCTTTGATGAACTCGGTCTACCACTTGATGGCCAGACGTTTGGAAATTGTCATTCGGGGACTCGACAAAAAAAAAGAGAAAAGGAAAACACTTTCACCTGGTTAAATGATGTGTGCATTAATCCCTTCAACAGGCTTTTCACATTTTTCACTTGCTGCTGTTGCCGACCCTGTTCTCTCCATCATTTGGGCTCAGCACCTGTGACAAATGTCCCAGGCATGTGTGTAAGGAGAAACTACTGGGTGGCGGCACAAGGTCATATATTTTCGTCTGCCTTTGCATGCTAATGAAAAATTAAAATTTCCACTACAAAAACTGTGATTCATTAGGCTGCCAGGCGGTGCCAGTGAATAATAAATAAGTCCGTTGGCTAATTAAGTGAGTTAGTTCCTTCCACCCTCCTACCCCTAGCATTGTTCACCATTTGCATTATACTTCTGTAATTTACACGGCACACGTGTCCTGGTGTCGTCCTGTGAGAATGCTGCCTTGTTGCAGGTTCACTCAGTTGGACGGGCCATCGATTAGTTAGCTGAGTGCGCAGTCATGTGAATTAAACATGACCAAAGCTGGAGGCCAGCTGTTTGCGTTTAGTTCAGGCCCCGCCCATTAGCTGGCTAAAGTTATGAAATATAAATTATAATTTTTTGCTTAATTAAATTGCTGCATATGTGTGACTGCGGCAAATTCAACTGCATTGGGACAGTGGATAATTAATTGAAACCGTTGGACCACAATTTTGGATGCATTCCAAAAAGACACAAGTGAATCTTTTTTATAATTTTTTGGGTAAATGGAGGAAAGCTAGCAGACTGCTGAAGATTGAATTGGTATTCATGAAATGGCTATACAGTCAACCAGCCTCCTTTGTGCAGAATCATAACTTTATGACCTAGCCTACGAAGAAATATTTAGTCCATCTTGATCGAGCTACGCTGCAGAGTTAAATGGATTCAGTTCCTTGCTGAACAATGGTCCTAGGAAACACAAATCCAATTGCAGGATACAGATATTGTAAGAGAACAGCAATTAGACACGAATCCCAATATACAAATAAACCAATTAACAGGTGACACGTCTATAAAACACACAGTCATTTCACCCAACAACACAATTCAACAATCGGTCAATTCAACACAAACAAATTCAACACAAAACAAAATCTTCACAAAACAAATTCAACACACGTCAATACAACACTATGTCATTTCACCCAACACAACAATTCAACACACGTTAATTGAACACAAAACAATTTCAAAACGTCAATTCAACACAAAACAAAATAATTAAGTTATTATTAAATTTGTTTGTGTTGGGTGAAATGACTTACAGACGTGTGTAGACTTTTATTTTGTGAAGACTGTTTTGTGTTGAATTGACGTGTTGAAATTGTTTTGTTGATATTTGCCGATGTTCAATTGTTTTGTGTAGAAATTGATTATGTTGAAATTGTATATGTGTTATAATTGTGCTGTGTTGAATTGACTTGTGTTGAATTTACGTGTGTTGAATTGACGTGTTGAAATTGTTTTGTGTTGAATAGACGTGGAACCAATTAACAAAAGCTTTAAAAATTTCTAAGCACTAGTAAAAGATTTCCCCATCACTTGGCCAATGAACTCCAACAGTTGTCTTTAATCTCATTAAGAAATTTTCACCACAAAACCCGCATCAGTCATTAATTAACCACACCTAAAATCCCACGCATAACAACATCAATTAACCATAAATTCTCATTAGCTTAATGCTTCAACACAACGCCAAAGGCAATTCCTACAAATCTCAGCAATAAATAAGTCCTGGCCAGAACCAGGACTTTACAAAACCCATCGCTCAGGCGGGTGGCAAAGCGAAATAATTTCACTTCACATGCCACAAACACAAACTGTAAGAGGGAACTATGCTTATTAATGCCCAGACCCAAGTTGGCCTCTCACACACAACTCACAATTACAATTATTTTTCTAGTTGTGTCGACGGCTGCGACGCATAAAAATCGCAGCTGTCAGTTCAAAAAGCCGAAAACTTCAGAAGCAGCATCAATTTTCCACACGCCAGCGAATTTTTGCCACCATAGACATTCCGACCCACAATTGAGGAAGACATGTGAACGCAATTTTCACGTGCAAACTTTGCTCTGTGAAAGAACAAAACCAAAAAATAACAAAAACCAAAACAAACAAACAAACAGAGCAAATATGGCAAGTGAAATGTGGCGTATGAAGTGAGACTTAGAACAAAGTGTTAATACTCTAACTGAAACGAAATGGTTAAGAAAATATATAAAAACTTTCTATTACCAACCTTCATGACGCATTTGCTAATAAATTCAGAGTAGTTAGTTTACAAATTCCATGGTTCTAGTCTTAATTTAGTTCAATTAATTCAGGCAGGGTAGGAATATAATAATCTATACTTATAAATATGTAAGCCCGACTGACATATTATTCTTCCACAGCCAAAACTGCTTATCCTAGAGATCTAAATTTTGGCATAGACGAAAGAAAATTTATTGGTCGGTGAAGTGGGTGAAATCGCAAAAGAAAGTTAGCATGGGGCACATAACACTACTGTGTCGCTGAGGCTATATTGTGGACTAAGCTGTTTTGCTAAGAGCGCGAAAGAGATGCTGAGAGTGAGAGGGAATGCTGTGAAAGACATTTGTTAGAATTAGGGGGAAGGAAAAAAAGTGGAGAGCGGTGGAAGATGGAAAGGAGGGAGGGAAAAGAGTGGAGAGCGGTGGAAGATGGAAAGGAGAGTGGGAACAGAGTGTTAAGCGGGGAAGGGAGGGGTGGGTAAAAACGGTAAAGCCAAATTGAGTTGAATTAGATTTGAAGTGTGCTGTGATGCTGCTGTAAAATGGCAAGAGAAAAAAAATTCACTATTAGGTCGTGCGGGAGAGGTAGTTTTGCAGCATCCACTTGACTGAAAGGAATTAGTACATAATTCCGGAATGTGAGAGCGCCTGGAAAATTTGGTTGGGTCCTTTGGGACGGGATGATATGTGTACAGGCCAGAGCATTTACCACTTCACCACCTGTGAACTCGAAACCGTCTTCATATTAATATATCACTCTTTCTACAATTTCTGGAAATTTTGAACGCGGACGAAGTCGCGGCGGGCTTATCTAGTACATTATAAAAACTAACTGATTACTAAAATTAAAGCTCACAGAGCAAACTATTTCGAAGATATGTTATGTAAGCCGCATCCGAACCTGTTAAATCCGACTTCTATTGTAACAAATCAGAAAAAAGATCACACTTTTTTGCCAACATATATTTTGATATATATTAGCTTATACACTGGGAAAAAAATCAATCTAAAATCGAGTTCCTATAAAAACTAAATTAAAAAATCTTGAAATGAGCTTAGAAATCTTAAATACAAGAATTATTTTTAACTTTCCTACAGTTATGCGTTAAAGGCTTCAGTGTAATAATCTTATGACATATATAGATTGATTTATTAAGAAGAGAACAAACAAAAACAATTTTCGGACAATTGACAGTTATATGACAGTGACTGGACGGTGACTGGACACTGTAAAGTCACTGTTTAGTCACTATCAAATAACATTAATAACAGTCAAATAATATTAAATCAAAATCAATTAAAAAATAAGATTGTTTCATCTGAAAGTCGAGTGTAAATGATCTTAATCCAAGAATGTTAGACTTAGACTTAAATTGAGAATCTCTATCAACTTTGGATACCGTTTCTCTAGGTTTCGGGACTATAATCTTGATTGAAGATCAATTTTTTCTCAGCGTGTTTATTGTAGTCCATGAATCTTCTTTCATTTAAAGGGTTGGAGAAGAACACACTGAAAATCGCATTACCCTAGCTTTTGGGTAACTGCAGAATTCTTCAAAGACTGCTTTATTAATTTCTTTGTACCATAATTTTGTGTAGTTTTTTTGCACGCCGCATGTTGAAATGAAAAAACTGCACGCGGCGTGTGGAAAAGCTGCATGTGGCGTTTAGAATTCAGAAAGCCACACGCGGCGTGTAGAAAAGCTAGAAAATAGTGGGTTGAAAAACCCGGTCGAAACGTGTAGAAATTCTACATATCCGGGTAGCTTTTAATTTTTTTTTCTCTGAGTAGATTATTCGCACGTTCTATATATAGTTAGTCATTAGCACTATTTATCGATTTACCGAAGAAACCCCGCACCAACAGCGCATTTCATTCATACAAAGTGAGATAGAAAGAATCAGAGATGAGCACAGCTGCAGCGCTGCATTCAGCCCTACTCCGGGTACAGAGTATGTTATAGTCGCGCTCGACCGACTTTCTCACTTGTTTGAGTAGGTTTTGCATTGCTCAAGTAGCTTGCAACTCACTTGCACTTAATTCATAAAGAATGCCGTGGTTTAATTGTCCTGCTTTTGCTCTGCTCGAGAAGTTTGAGACTCACATGCATTCAATATTCAAACCCAGCAGCGTTTTTTTGTGCCGCTTTTGCCTTGCTCAAGAAGCTTGTGTCTTGCGAACACAAGCAGCTGTAGCCACTATTTGACGAAGCTGTACCTTCAACTTTTAGAGGAACTGTCAGGATCTGCATAGATCAAGGAGCCTAATTATCGTATTTTGCCGCACGGACCTGATGTGGCTGCTTTCAGGTGAGACCTACAGCTGCAGCCCTTCGGAGCCAAACCTTGTGAGTAAATTCTGAACCTTCCAAAGCAGCTTGAACTATCTCTTAGGCTCAGATTGTAAGGCCCAGGAATTCTGTATAAAGGCAAAGTCTGCTAATAAAGGAAGCATTACTTGCCCTGAATAGCTATACGGACAACCAACTTCAATTAAACCAATTTCAAGTGGGAATATGGGAATACCGTTTATCGTAAAATCAGTCCTAAGTAATCCATTCGTGGTTTTATACGCAAAGAGCATTCCTAAAACAAGTGTAACATCGTGGCGTGGCATAAGTTGGGCGGTTGCAAATAAAGCAAAGTAAACTGCACCATTTTATTCCGAGCGTTTTACCAAAAGCACAGCATGACGCTGTCAGCAGCGGGTGGGGGTGGGTGGCTCGGAGTGAGCTAATCTCAACAAACAAAGCGTGAAACTAACAATTCTGCAAATACAGACAAAACCGCAACCTTCCGCGCCCTACGCCCGAAAAACTTTGTCTGGCTCGTTCGCGAAAAAGAAAACTTTATTTTCAACTCGGAGCCATCGAATTTATTTTCATGTCAGCTAAGCAGCAGCGTAAGCTACTCTCGCACTTTGGATTGGCGTTAAATTGGCATAAGGCGATGGCTAAGCAAATAATGAACTTGCTAATTTGCCTCGCCAACACATTTGGCCATTAGTCATATTTCTCACTCAAAGTTCAACTTAAAGCCGCCACAGGAACCCGGCAAGCAACAAGCTAAGCTCTAATTTTCTCACGTACTTGTAAATTTTGCGGAAAACCGCAACAAATTCACTTATAAAAGTAATCTAGAAAACGCGTACAAAACAGGAAGCAGGAAAAGGCACAGCCAAAGCAAAAACTCGGCTGTGTAAAGAATTGCGTTTGCCGCGACACGGCGACAACTTTGCGTGTCGCCATTAGGCAACAGTAGGTGCGGTAGGTTGCGGGGTAGGAGGTAGGTGGAGGCACAAACTCCTGAGCTTAAAGCGGTCGCCACTTTATCAGAGATTTAAAATGAAATGAATGTAAGCACATTAAATGACTTGGACGGCTGTTTAAGGTTCACGGCAAAAAAGGAGACTAAGAAGGATTACGGAGGGAAATGGAAAAGTTAGCAAAGCAAAGTTAGTTTACACAAACCAAAAAACACAAAAAAAAAAAAACAAGCAACAACAACAAAGAGTTAATTGGAGAGCGATTTGTAGAGCGCTAAATAACAAGAAATGTTGGGGTTATCATTTTAATTTATTGCAGGTACAATCCCAGCTGCTGGTTTCGAAAACTTTACACAGCATTTTAATACAATACAGAAAGAAGAAAAAATGTTGAAATATTTACAAAAGTAAATCCACTTTACCAAGCCCCAAAAGAGGGCTGAGATAATACTTAAAATGTACAACAGATAAGTCCTTCAAATGTTGAATAGTACCGGCCAATCAAATTGCTTTTGTTGGTTTCGAAGATCGTTGAGAAGTGCCTGCTGAGGGAATATAAAGGATTGCTGTGCAAGATAAAGAGTATTCTCCCATCATAGTTCTTTGATCTGGTGCGCAGCTTCCATACTGACATGACGTTTTCTGTAGTCCTTGATGGAGCGGAGTCGAGATACAAGAACTATGCGTGCGGAAGTTCCAAAGGTGTTCCCTGCTTTACACACTGTGCTTAGCTTAACACAAAGTGACCCTGTTGCCTTAAGGCAGAGTCCGACACTTTCGTATCTACTGTGCAAACATTAGCCCTCTGCTGCAGAGACGCGTCGCGAAATCGACACACAGACAAAGATATGACCTTACCCTGCTCTTTTTTGCAACAACAAATAACTGCTAAATGATCTCGTTCTTTCGTGGCTAAACACACACACAAAACCCAAAATGAGCAAGTGTATTTTGCCGGTTCCTGCTTTAAGGAGAGACGACTGCCCAGGAACTTTCATGGAAGATCAACTTTCAGCCCATCATCAAGGACACAGGTACCTGTGTGTGTTGCTTGTCAGGCGCTTGACATTTGGCTTACACTACGTTTAAGCATACAATTTTCTTAAATTAAGTCCCAAATATTAAACGCATTAATTTAACATACAGTGCACAGCGTCCGTTCTGTCAGCTGTGGAGTTGGAAACTGATTTGTTGTTTGTTGTGGTTAAGTAAATGTCTGTATATGAGAGCGCAATTCTAAGCGTCCGTTTTATAGTTTAGTCGTTATTGTGAGGGTACGTCAATGATATGAAACAACTGTAGCGTGAAGCGTTTGTTGTATTCTTAAATTCTCTTAAATTTTACCAGCTGTAAAGACTGGAGAGTGCAAGTTTCGACGTGGTGAAACATATGTAGGTAGGTATGTAGGTGGCATTTTTAAATTATCTGGGCATGGGTCACTCTATTCGATCAGCAGTATTTTGAAAACGAAATGTCAACTGCTCCAGATTCTTGACTATTGACTTCGACTTCTCATTCTATCTCTATACGTAAAGTGATAAGACATTGAATGTGATCATCAGACTCCAGCAAAAACCGTAATAGTAGGAAATTTCACAATAGCTTCCTATAGTGATCGGACATTGAACTTAGAAAGCATTTCCTCAATGCAGCTCCCATTGATCTCCAAACCGAAACAAACGTTTAAGTGCTGAAAATATTTACTAGAAGTGTGTTTTCTTGAGTCGAAGAATAACAAAAAATTATATTGGTTAAAATATGCAATTTGAAAACAAACAACAAAAAAAAAACAAAACAAGTAAGACCGTTGCAGTCAAGGAGCTCGACTTCGAAATACCCTGTACAATTGACAAACACACATGCACACATACACATAAACGCGCCCTCACATACGCGGGAGCAAGCAGCAAACGTAATGCGTAATAATTAAAGTGGGGGGGGGGGGGGTGCAAAGATTGTTTCGCGAATAACTTCTGTGTTTTTGCTCAGATCTCATTGTGCGTTTCAGAATAGATAGAATTAGGGCCTAAGATAATTTTGCAATTCTGAAACAAACTTGATCAGCGTACGGCCTATACCTATGTTCATGCAAAAATTTGTATCTCTATCTCTTATAGTCTCTGAGATCGACGCGTTCATACGGACAGACGGACATGGCTAAATCGACTCGGCTGTTGATGCTGATCAAGAATATATATACTTTATAGGGTCGGAAATGCTTCCTTCTCCCTGTTACATACATTGAAATGATAAAGATCGGATGAACGGTTCTCAAGTTATGAGCAAAAAAGAAAAATGTTGCATACTTTTCGGATGGTCACCCTAGGGAACGCAGGAACTCTGTTAAACATGTTTTCTCATGAGTAACGGGTATATCGAAGTCGGTTAGAGCCGACTTTAACTTACGCTCTCGTTTGAATGGAATTTTAATATCTCTATACTAGCGATAGCCCTTGGTTCCTCGCAGGGGGCGAAAACATTTCGCTACTCGACCCGAACGCTTGCCGAAGCTGAGACTAAAAAAGCAGAAAGCTGTCATTCGCTCGCAAGAGTTTGAAGCGATTAGGTTTTTACAGACTAATACTCTCTCACTTTTTTTGGCCTCGCTCTTTATCTGTAAAAAGAGAGTAGTCAGTACACTAATTCACTGACTCATTGGGAATCATCGCACAGCCTAAACCGTAAGAGAAAGAGGGCTGTAATTCGTTGTTGGAAAATTTGACCCAAAGGTCGAACAATTCTGCATAAAAAAAACTATTGGCTTGAAACTCGGTTTGTAAGGACAGAATACGAAATAATTTAAAATTTAAAATCCGCCCCCAAGAGTGATAATGCCCGGAAAATTCAGCATGAAAAGTATCTATTTTTCATCCGGTTGGCTTAAATCTCGGTATATTCCCTAAATCTTTTCATAAGCGACAGCCTACACCCACGCATAGACACGCATGCAATCAACCAAATTAGAGTACTCTTCAATGGAAACAAAAGCCAAAACTCCCCTCCCTCCCATATTCCATTCATTCTCATTCACTTGGGCATTTTTATTAATTAAGTAAATTGACCTGGTAGTAAAACAACAAACAAGGCTCCAAGCACACACTTGATTAATTCAGAGCTCCTCGAAGTGGGTCGGCCGACTAGCCTGAAGTGTTGCCGGGTTGTTCTTTCGGCCGTAATGAACTTGAAGAACTTTTCGCCTTGAATGAATTTAAGCGCAATTCCCAATTACACTGAAAAAACACAAATTATGAGATTTATTTTACAACTTTCAGTTCCTGGGAGGATTTTGATTCGTTTATTGACTTTTCATGTTGCCGCCAATTATGCGTCAATGTCGATGATTTCACTGGGGCCAAAACTTGTGGCACAACTTTTGCCACAATCTTAACAAGAAAATCTGTAAATTACACGCCTGCCTGGTGGCCTTCCTCCTCCTCGAAGTTCTTGCCACAAATTTTCCAATTATTTATATACACCTAAATAGATTTGATGGCATAATTGAAATTTGCTGTTATTGCCGGGGCCATTTTTGCGAATCGTTTCAATATTTTGTATACAATTTGCATAAACTCATTGCTCGAATGGCAGAGCAAATGCCAAGGCAAAGTTTATTAAAGTTGCCCGTTGCCGCCTGCTAATAACAATCATGGCGTCGAGTAATAATGATGGAGGTCCTTTTACAATTCTGACACATAGCCGCAGGGGGGCTTTGGCATTTGTCCTTGGTTGTGGTCCCAACTTTTCACAATTTAACTTTATACTTTTTGTGTGTAGACGACAGAAAGGAAATTCGATTTGTTGCGCCCGAAAATATGCTTTGAAACGAAACAAGTTTCGCTGACTTTCAACATGATTTGAATTGTGAGGGAGAGAGAGAGAGAGGGACAAGGAACTGGTTCAGTTGTTGGTAGAGGCTAATTGCTTATTAGATGGATATACAGAGTTGTCTTTTAAATTCTTGTGGCTTTTTCCGATTTCCTTTTAACCTAACTTAACGGATCACTTAAAAAATCTCGGCGAATAAGCATTGTAAGTATAGAGAATGAGAAAGTGAATAGAAGCCTTAAAATTCAGGCATAACTGGCATCTCGTCCTTATTGATTTACCCACATATGCAAGAGTAAGTCAAAAAGGACAGCAGGCAAAGCGGCGTCGTCGAAAGAAGAGCAAAATGGACAGACTTTTGAAGTATGAAATAATTTGGAGCCATTGTGTGTTGACACCACGACAACAAGTATGTCCCAAGTATGTCCCAAGTACGTCCCAAGTATGTCCCAAGTATGTCCCAAGTATGTCAAAAGTATGTCCCAAGTATGTTCCAATTATGTCCGAAGTATGTCCCAAGTATGTCCCAAATATGTCCCAAGTATGTCCCAAGTAAGTCCCAAGTATATCCAAAATATGTCCCAAGTATTCCTTAGTATGTCCCAAAAATGTCAAAAGTATATCCCAGGTATGTTCCAATTATGTCCCAAGTATGTCCCAAGTATGTCCCAAGTATGTCCCAAGTATGTCAAAAGTATGTCCCAAGTATGTTCCAATTATGTCCGAAGTATGTCCCAAGTATGTCCCAAATATGTCCCAAGTATGTCCCAAGTAAGTCCCAAGTATGTCCAAAATATGTCCCAAGTATGTCCCAAGTATTCCTTAGTATGTCCCAACTATGTCCCAAGTATGTCAAAAGTATGTCCCAAGTATGTCCCAAGTATGTCCCAAGTATGTTCCAATTATGTCCCAAGTATGTCCCAAGTATGTCCCAAGTATGTCCCAAGTATGAAGAGGAATTTGCAATTTATTCGCAACTATAAGGAATTATTTACACCTGGGAAACACTTAAACTCATGGCATTGCTTTCTACTCTCCTAAAGACGAAGATCATTTGAACCCAGTGGACTCGACATGTACTTTGTAATCCTCTAATACTGGGGTGCCCAAGCCCGTTACGCAAGCTATGCATTCGTTGTGGATTAACTAACAAATGGCCTTCGCGCAAGCCTTATGGACTGTGTAAAGCAACAACATATTCATATGCGTTCTCTCTCATTTTTTCCAAACGAAAGTTTTGCTGTTGGCGGGTCAGGCGTATGCAAACCAGTGCCGGCCAAATTGAGAGGACCGCCAGAGAGCAAGAGAGCTCTCTCCAGACTACAGCCGTTTTACTTGCAATTCAGTGCTAACCGACTTATTCAATCCTGAGTTCGGCTTACGACTGACTTCGGCTTCTGATGTAGACCTCAGACCAATAACAACTTCATATGTGCCTCTCTTCTTTCTCTCCTATACTTGAACGCAACAACAATGCAGCGGCATAACGCTGTTTGCTATTCCAACCGACACAATAAGCAATCGGGTTTATCTTTCTATTTCTTGTGATTTTTGTCGTCAAAACAAGCATGCTTACTTATTTATTGCGTGTGTGTGTTTAGCCACGCGAGAGAGCGCTCATATAGCACTACTTTGTTGTTGCGAAAGAGAGCAGTATAAGTTCGTATAATGTCGATGTGTGGATGTTGCTGCCGCACAGAGCTCTTGTACACACAGAAGATAGGAACGTGGCGCAGTCTGCTCTTCTCGGCCGTAAGTTTTCTCTAATGCTTATAAGATGGACATTTGATATAAGAGTCAGCTGATGAGAGGTCCGGGAGGCATTTGAAACAGTATTGCACAGACATACCATTGATATCCAAATGTAGTAAATCTTTGTTGACTGTTGTTAATTACATTACAATAATAATCTATCGTTAACCTTGAGCCGAAAGGGATTTTATAAGCACAGAATTTTGATTTCTGAATTAAAATTTTAACAAATTTAGTACGAATCGGAAGATTACTAAAAAATCCATTTGATATGCCAAATTACCATCACTTTCAGCGTTTCCAAAAATGAGTTCATCAAATACCATTTGCACCCATTCGGCAAGTAGAACGTGCTTGTCAACAAACAGGAAACAGCGACAAAAATGTCAAGGCAAATGTCCTTCATTAACAATGCCATAAGCAAATGATAAGACATAAAGCAGATGAAATCGAAGACGCGGCTGGAGAAACATTTTTATTAAATTGTTGTTGTGCTTCCTTGTTTTTTTTTTGTTTTGTGTTGTTGGCAAGGTGTTTGTTATCGTTTGTTATATTGCTTGTTATGTAATATAATTTATACACACGCAGACACGGGCACAGGCTATACAATGTCATAAACGCCAAGGACACAAAGGCAATTCCGCCTGACATTACACGCAGACAAAACAAACGTCGAGAGAAGCGACTAAAAGCCAAAAAGTACGCGTTTGGCATAAATGATAAGCTGGCTAAGGCAGCAGGGCGGCGCAGGGAGGCGAAGAATGGGGCGTGGTCAGGGCCAGACATGGCAGCAGCCCGCATAGCACAATGCGTTGCTTGGTTGACTTTTGAATACTTAACAGGATAATGAAATGACAAAAGTGCGCGCAGGCGGCTCAGGAAAGCGTGTCCTGCTGTTGTCCTGTGTAAGTGTGTGTGTGTGTGTGTGTGAGTATTTTTTATTGTGTCCATCCCTAAGTGAACGTCATGGCGTGCCGCGCGCATTAAATCATAAAAAAACACCCAGAAAGAAATATTAACATAGAAACAGAGATGCCCTTTTTTGAGCAAACCAAAGCTGTTCTTGTCCGTTTAAAGGTTTCAAAGCCTGGTAACAATTTATTAAAATTTATAAATTATAAACCTTTTAACAAATTGCGTATACCTCGACTTTATGTGGCAAACCAAATGGAATGAAAAATATGATACTGTCCCACAGCTGCGGCTACCGCACCTCACTCAGTATATTTTGGTAGGCCATTCTATGTTTACATAAATTTAAATTGACACAAATGCGATTCGTGGCCATCCCCCACATCACAAAGGGCATTGAGTTTCACAAAAAAAACAGTATGAAATAAAAAATGATAAACTACATAAATTATGACAGTTTTATGCTGTTTTGCTTTCAGTTTATTTATCTGTGCTGATTGCCCAGCCGCATGCAAGGGAATTGAAAATTTATTTATGCCATTTGTATACCTCAATGTTGAACACAAGGACCATCCATGGCAATTGAAATTAGGCAAAGTTTTTGGCACACTTTTGCTTAACCAAATAGCTTTCTCATCCCAATTTATTTTCTACTTTTTTTTTGTCAAGTGTTATTAAATTTGTACTTTCTGAATTTGCTTGAAGAAATTTAGCTAAGTATGTTCAAGTGGACGAGAAGATAATCATAGGCCAAGTCTCTTATCTGTGAGCCGGTTCAAAAGTTATTTTAAGTCAGTGATGCCCAAAATCCCAATTGCCTATCCCATGTGATAGGAAGTCAGAATTCTGCCAGCGACGCATAGAGAGAGTGAACACGTTTTTTTCCCCCCCTGGGAACACCATGGGGTAATGAAAATCTTCTAAACATACTGCTGGCCCATACCAGCTGCATGTACGATTCACCAACTACGTTGGTGCTAAATCCACCCCCTCACAACTACACACCTCATACCCCGCGGGATCACCGTTAAGTATTACTTCGCAGGGATGGGTTGCCTATTTTAGGCACTCTCCGTTGCGCAAAGCTCGCGTTCACATCTTCTTAGATCGCTCTAGATGTTCGTAATGAGCTCGCTTATGCTTCTCCAGTTTTCCTCTGTCTCTACCATGTAGCTGACAAGGTTCTCGATGGCTGGTACGACCTGTTGCCTGCTGCTGTAGCTTACACACTGGTACAATACGTGGTGCAGATTCTCATTCTCATTTGGGCAAGTCGGTCATTCCGGAGTGTCTTCGTGCTTGAACCGATGTAGGTACTCTCTGTAAAACTGCTTTAGGTGGAAGTTTAATTCCCTCCTGCTCCTTCCTCTTGCTGGCCATCGAGAATTAAGGGCATTTTGGATGTTCAGTGTTACCACCGCACAGTATTCCTTGCTGCCAATTCTCCACCGAGTTCCCTCAATCGCCTTGGCTGCAATATCCACAACCGCCTTAACTGCGTCCACCGTAGACCGTGCCTTGCGGAATCCATATTGGGAATCAGATAAGGCTTTTTTATACCCGTTACTCGTAGAGTAAAAAGGGTATACTAAAGTCGTGCAAATGTATGTAACAGGCAGAAGGAATCATTTCCGACCATATAAAGTATATATATTCTTGATCAGCATCAACAGCCGAGTCGATATAGACATGTCCGTCTGTCCGTCCGTCCGTCTGTCTGTATGAACACCTAGATGTCAGAGATGGTAAGAGATAGAGGTTTGACACGTATGGCACAAATGCTTCTTTTATCTGCACGCAGATCAAGTTTATTTCAAATTTTGGCCACGCCCCCACCCGCCCCCGCAATTTTGAAAAAACGTCATATCTTCTACAGTTTTGAAGATAGTTGATTCGTACCTTTTAGAGATAGTTAGTAATTAGCAAAATGAATCGATTTGCCGAAGAAATGATAAAGATCGGATGAACGGTTCTCAAGTTATGAGCAAAAACGTGAACCAAGCCCCCCCGCTACCCACCCAAAAGAAAATGTTGCATACTTTTTTGGATGGTCACCGTAAGGAACGCAGGAACACTGTTAAACATGTTTTTTCATGAGTAACGGGTATATCGAAGTCGGTTAGAGCCGACTTTAACTTACGCTCTCGTTTTCATCGACGATTGCCAAGAGTCGGGTATATATGATCCTTTCCAGGATCTTCCCCATCTTGTCTAGGAGACAAATTGGTCTGTATTCTGACGGGTCATCGGCTGTTTTACCTCCTTTTGACAGGAGGATCAGCCGGTGCTGTTTCCACCTCTTTGGGAAAGCTCCGTCCAGCAGGCATCTTCCAAACGTTTCTGCGAATACGTCTGGTCTGGTTGCGATTGCAAGCTTGAGGGCTCTATTCGGAACACCGTCCGGCCAATGCGCTTGCATGTAGCCAGCACTTCTTCAATTGGCACTTGCTGGTCTAGATCCGTGACATCTGTGGAATATTCCTGTTCAGGTTGCTGGTGCTGAGGAAACAGCGCCTCGACAATTCTTCCAAGCTCAATAGGGCACGTAACACGAGGAGTTTCTTGGTTCCGTATTTCCTTAAAGCACTTAGCCTTGCTGCTTTTTATGCTCTTTTTCAGCGGCTGGCTCTTTGCCAGTGCCGTCTCGCTAAGAGGTAGGCTTTCCTTAGCCGGTTGATCTCCTCGTTCCAACAGTAGCACGAAGCACCCTGCCTGCTTGCTCTCCTTTCAGGCATGGATAAATCACATGCTTAGGCAATCCTTTGAGTTAGCTGATTTCCCATGTCCAGTTCCAGTCGGCATGGCGTGTAGCGTCAGCTAGTGCTTTTTCGTCCAGAAGACTATCCCTCCACTTCGGGTTTGTTGTCTTCGGTTTTGGTCTTCGCTTTTTACCTGGGATTTGGTCACTTAACTTCTTTTGAGCAGTCCCTCGCGAAGTGGTCCTTTCCCCCGCATCGTCGGCACATGTTTGCCTTGCTAGGTGCTTACATTCCAGTCACGGAGTCTGCATCTCACCCATCGTACTTTAAATTGCACGCACACACATTTGTTTGTTTGCTTGTTGCCCATGTTTGACATAATGAAGTTTACTTCGTGTTTCGCTGCTACGCACACAATCGCAAAGCTTGATGGCTTCTACTCAAAATTATTGATTCATTAAATAAATTTGACATTAGCCGTGATTCAGCTCTGATCAGTTCAACAAAGCAACTCGATCAATTTAGCTCAACTCAAATATTTTGCAAATTCAGATACCGCCGTAAGGATGTGTGGTGTATACTGTTGAATACGGCCTGTGTTACTGATTTGAACTATCTATGAACCTCTACTCATAGCCACAAAATTATTCTTCTTATTTTATCAGCACAGAGTAATTACTTGGCAACTAGCAAGAAGCGTCGTCTATATCAGCGTTTGTCAAAAAGAGCGAGGTTAAAAAGTGAAAGTGTATTGGTGTTTAACAAATCTCTGACCTACTTCGTCAACCTTCTGAAAATTGACTGAAAAGCAGTAGGCCCCTTTGGGTTTTGGCTCGGTATGTTTTCAGCTCGTGTCGGTTTTAATAGCGAATTGCGTTCGGCCCCTGCGGGCACCGCTCTATATGGAAGAACTTCTAATTCAGCTTTCTACCTCTTCATTTAGTTTGATTTCCAAACGAAGATTCAACAGTTACTACATTGATTTCAGAAGAAACGTGTGTCTTGACTTTTTAGTATTGAGGATGAAAACTAATGCCAACTTCTAGCAGCTTTTGGTAATGTAACCGATGAGAAGTCTTGTTGCGTGGTTATCCCCATGCAGAAAACAACAACGAAATCATAAGCAGCGAACAACAAAACCTTCGCTCGGAGAGTTAGAGAGTTAAAAGCCATGAGCGAAGGCAATACACGCAGCTATCTCTTTGAGGAAAACAATAACTAATGCGCGATATTCTAAGGATATTCTAAGATGGATTGTTAAGTAGGTTCCAAACTACTCAAAATGGTTGGCAAATTTGGCAAATTGTCTGCAAATTTTGGGTTATTTAATGTCTAAGCGAGATTTTCTCTCAAACAAACTTTAGCAGCTTAAAAAGGTATTCACAAAAAAGTTTGAGCTGTGTGTTTGTCTTAAGCTTGCATGAGATTAAGAAAAGCTTAGCTAAATTCCCACCCCAGGACACCTAATTTCCCATTTCCCTTCAAATGAATTTGTATTTTTCATTTAAACATTTCAATTGGTTTTCTTGCACCTTTCCAATTTACGAAAAATGACCACACTTTCGTAAAGCAATCAACTCTAAACTGTAAAATATCTACAAGATCCTGTATCTATGTATCTCAATAAAGCAATCACAGCGTCCAAAGCGTCCAAAGCAGCCTGTCTGGAGTATATAAATTTCTTTTCTTTTGCAGAGCCAGCAAGGAAGAAGGCAGCCAATGCAACCTGCACAGACATCATTAGAGGCAAACCCAACCACCAACAACACGTGAGTAACTTGACACACACCAGCACACACACAGATACTTACACTGTGCTACAATATCGACACTATATATCTTGGACATGTGTTGGCCATCAACTTATGCAATCAACGATTTGGCTTTGACCGGGCAAACTGACTGCCGTTGGGTGCTATGTAAACTAAACAGAAAAGACGAAGAGGAGGACGAGGACGAGGACGGGGACAAATGTTTATTTAAGCATAAAGCCACGTAGTACACACATGTTTTTCTACATGTCTATGTGCACTTGGGCACAGCCTGGTAATTACATACAGAGCTGCTTCTGCTTCAGCTTCAGCTGTATAAATATTTGCCCGTACCTTTTCTCTTCCTTTGTGTCGGCAGTTTGGTCTTTGTAGTATTTGCGTTTGGTCTTTCGGTTCAAAAAATAAGCTTTTTTTTATATTTATTCACGATTTGCAGATATGTTGTATAATTAAGTTTTGGTCTTTTGCTACTGAAGCTTCAAACTGTTGCTTTTTATGGCCTCATAGATATTTATGTAGGTGTGTACGTGTTGCCAAAAGGATATGCTCGTGACAATAGCCTGACATAAAGTTTGAACAAAAGTATGTCCCCAGGATGTGCCGCCCGCCTGCCTTTTTTGTCTTTATTTATCGCCTTGAATGAATCACTTTGTGCCATTTGCGCCTGCCAGGCGAAGTCCTTGCCACAAAAAGCCACGTAGCCTGGCGACAGGATATACTTTTGACTTAATTTGATTTGCTCAAATGAATTTCAATTAACTGAAAATGAAATTTATGCCAGGCAAAATGATTTGCGTTAAGATAAAAGGGGGCCAAAAACACGAAGAGGAAATCAATTAACTCAACGATTTTCAATGGAAATTGTAGTGCAAAAGTTATGGATCCTATTGAACGAAAAATTAAAAGCCAGTCATTAGGGGGTCAAAGCGCATGTAAGTTGAGTTAATAGAAATCAGCTCTGGAAATTTGGTTGCCTATGGTTTCTTTACTTGTAAAATGGAAGTTGTTTGCCTAAAGAAATTATTCACAATAGTTGCCTCTTTATTTCAAATAAGGCCCAAACAAACGATAGACCAAAGTAACTTTGTTTGAAAGCATAAATTAAATATACGAACGGACTTTAGAAACAGGTTTGAATCCTGTATCCATGCTGATGAGCAAGCCGCTCCTCAATTTCTGGTAGTTGCACTTTTCCTGATGGGCAACATATCACAAAGGACTCATTTTTTGAATTTTAGCGCATGACATTTGGGACAATTCTTTGTCCATAGCTCCAGTTAGAGCTTTCGGATATGAGGAATGTTCGATATCTGACTCATATTTGAAAGACGAAGGAACGCAGTTGTTGTTGTTGTGGAATTCGCAAAGCTCGTGTCTCTTGTGACTGAGAAGAACGCCATTGCGACATTCTGACACTTTTATGTTCATTTATTTAATGTAATTGTTCATCTGTTCTTGCTGCTCTAAAATATCGCACGTTTGTTCCCGCTACCGTTCGACGGCCCAAACATCCACCCCTACGTGTTGCTGGCATGGTTTGCTATAACACGATTGACAATATTCCGATAACAATAACGGTTTTAACAATAATGAAACATAGACAAAGATAAGCTGTCTGCTGCTTTGTCAATTCATTAGAATTGCAGAGAAACACAGAAAATACCTAGCGTTACGAATGTTAGTTAAACACCTGTAGCCAAACGTATAAAAAAACGAGAAGGCCAAGCTAACTTCGTCTTTGCCGAAGTTTTAATACCCTTGCAAATGTTTTAATACAACAGAGTTTACGAACGTCAGCATTAAAACAATCCATTTTTCTGATGAAAGCCACTTTTCGACCGATAGTTCCTATGGCAGCTATAAGATATAGTCATCCGATCTTGACCAAAACTTCCAAATCTGTGTAAAAGCGTATAAAACTAATAATTGTCGAAGCGGAAGGCGTTTACATTAAAAACAAAAAAGTTTTCTCACAAAAACCCACTTTTCGACCGATAGTTCCTATGGCAGCTATAAGATATAGTCATCCGATCTTGACCAAAACTTCCAAATCTGTGTAAAAGCGTATAAAACTAATAATTGTCGAAGCGGAAGGCGTATACATTAAAAACAAAAAAGTTTTCTTACAAAAACCCACTTTTCGACCGATAGTTCCTATGGCAGCTATAAGATATAGTCATCCGATCCGGTCGGTTCCGACATATTTGCAGTGTGCAGTAAAAAGAAGACTCTGTGCAAAGTTTCAGCTCGATAGCTTTAAAACTGAGAGACTAGTTTGCGTAGAAACAGACAGACGGACAGACGGACAGACAGACGGACAGACAGACGGACGGACAAAGCTCAATCGACTCAGCTCGTCGCCCTGATCAAGAATATATATAGTTTATAGGGTCGGAAATGAATATTTCTGTGCGTTGCAAACTTCTGGGCAAAATTATAATACCCTTTGCAAGGGTATAAAAACTAGCAGGTACCCGGCGTGCCTCACAAAACGAAATAGTAAAGCTTACTTGACAATGTAATATTTTCTCCATCCGTAAATTTGCCCTTTTGGTAATAGTTTACTATAAGTTAACTTTCTCCGAAAAATCTGGAGTTAATTTTCCACGATGGACAGCGAATTCTAATGAAATTAAGTGCAGAAACTAACTGGCGGTCGACCGTGGAGTGATTTTTGAAAAAACAATTTTCGCTTTAAAAATGCTTATTTATAGGAGGAGGATGTTCACAAGGAGGACGTCAGTGGTCTAGGCCTTTCTTTTTTTGAAACATATTGGACACAGTGGGTCAGACAAGAAAATTTCTAAGAGAGAATCCAGACTTAGTCATATCAAATGCGAACAAAGAAAATGTCACAGTTGCCATGAAAAGAGACGACTCTACGGGAAAAATGAGGAATATATTAGACGATCTGTCTAAAAAATAATGAAATTGTGGATGAACTATTCAAACTGGATCTGATTTCAAGGAGTGAAAGGAAGAGATTCGTGAGAAACACCGCCCCTTCGCCTAGAAATTATGGACTACCAAAAATTCATAAAAAAGACACACCTCTCAGACCAATCTGCTCTATGATCAATTCGCCTTCTTACCAACTATGTAAGTACATAGCAGCAATTTTTAAAAACTTGACGACTGACTCCACACACAATGTAAGAAACGCAAAGGAATTCAAAAACAAGATAACCGACTCCTATGTATTTGACCATGATTTGACTTAATATCATTATTTCCGTGTATTCCAACTGACCTAGCAATTGAAGTCATTCGTGACAAATGGAAACTCATCAATCAGCACACGAATATGCCAAAAAACTGTTTCTGGAAGCATTAAGCTTTTATTTCAAGTTTGGTGAGAAATTGTATCCCTCTATGTAAGAAAAAACTCGGGAAGATGCTCGAGAAAACAATAGAAGACAAGGAAGTGGCTCTATGCGCCTTCCTAGACATTGAGGGAGCATTCGACAACACATCCCATAGTGCTGTCAAGAATGCCCTGATCAGAAGAGGAATAAACCCTACTGTAGGCAGATGCAGAGAAGCCTCTGCAGTGGCGGGTGAAGAAACCATCACAGTCACCACAACTAGAGGATGCCCTCAGGGGGGAGTTCTCTCCCCACTGTTGTGGAGCCTACTAGTGGATGAACTCCTAGAAAAATTCGCCTCCCTGGGCATAACATGCCAAGGATACGCTGATGACATTGTCATCGTTGCGAGAGGAAAATACGAGGAAACCCTATGTGACATAGTCCAGAGGGGTCTGAATGTCACGTCTAATTGGTGCAAGGAGGTTGGGCTTAACCTAAACCCTGCGAAAACCATTATAGTACCATTCACTAGAAAATACAAGCTAAGTAGAATGAGGCCAATACGCTTATCCGGCTGCCTCATTATCGGCGTTGTCTTCGACAACAGGCTGAGGTTTGACAAGCACTTAGAGTATACACTCAGTAAATGCACAAGAGCACTATTCACATGCAGGAGCATAGCCGGAAAATCGTGGGGCATGGCACCACATATACTCCGATGGCTATACCTCATGGTTGTGAGACCAATGCTCACTTATGGAGCTGTCGTGTGGGGAGATAGAGCAAACCTCCTCACAGTAAGGACGCAGTTGCAAAAAATGCAAAGGCTAGCATGTATATGCATGACTGGAGCCATGCGTACCTGTCCGACAGCGGCAATCGAGGTTTTGATGGAGCTAACACCACTCCACCATACCATCGGCCTGAAGAAAAAAGCAACATTGCTTAGATTAACAACAGAAGGAGTGGGTAGAAACCACATAGTAAGCCTCAGAGACTCTGAAAAGCTGGAAAAGGAAATCCCTTAATCCTCCAACCCAGAGACGAAATGGTGGCCGAGTATCACTTTGACAGGAATTTCACTGTACACCAAAGTAATAAGAGAAAATGGATCTCACTTGAAGAGACACATAAAATGAAACCACACACAATTATGTGGTACACAGACGGGTCCCTAACACGCCAAGGAACCGGACTTGGGGTAGCAGGGCCAGGAACGAAAATATCTGAACCAATGGGAGAATTCACAAGCATATTTCAAGCTGAAGTATGTGCCATCTCCCGTTGTGCAGACCGTAATATGGGGAAGAACTACCATAATAGAGAAATAGCTATCCTCTCCGATAGCCAAGCAGCGCTTAAAGCACTCAGTAGCAATAAGTTCACCTCTAAGCTAGTCTTAGAGACAAAGAACAAATTGGACCAACTAGGCAGCAGGAACAACCTGACCCTACGATGGATACCGGGACACAACAACATCCCCGGAAACGAATTGGCCGACGAACTGGCACGCAAGGGTGCAGCGACCGCAATGGTAGGGCCAGAACCCTACTGCGGCATAGGCCAACACACAATAAAAGAACTTCTAAGAAAGGAAGAGAATACGCTTAGAACAGCCTCCTGGGTAAACACCAAGGGAATGCGACAAGCTAAAGCATTAATAGTGAACCACGACCTCAAAAGGTTCCAAAAGTTAATCCAACAAGGAAAGAATGCCCTCAGAATTCTGACAGGGCTCTACACGGGTCACTGCAGACTGAGGAGCCACATGTACAAGTTGGGAATAACAAACACCCAGCTTTGCAGAAACTGTGAAGAGAAGGAGGAGTCCTCTGAGCATATACTAGTACACTGCGATGCCCTAGCGAGGCGCAGACTCAACAGATTTGGGAAACACATTCTACACCCAAGCAATATCAGTAACTTAGAACCCACAAAAATCCTGACTCTTGTACAGGAATTAGGGCTGCTAGGGGAATTGTAAATTCAGTAGGGGGGCACAATAGACCAAAATTGGTCGCGATGCACCACTTCCCCAACAACAAATAATAAATAATGTAAGAAAATGTATGTTGGATCGACAAAATCCAAACTAAAGACAAGACTATCTGGACACAAGTCAGACATTAAAAACGCAGCTGATGAAATACACCATAAACAGCGTTTGCGGCCCATTGCACTGAGAGTGGCCATTCTCCAGAGTTTGATGCCACAAGCATTTTACAACAAGAGAGCCACTACTACAAACGCTTTTCTCTGGAGATGTTAAACATCATTAATGTGCCATCAGAGACTAGGCTGAACTTTAAGATCGACACAGAGAATTTTGCTCACATATGGGTCATTCTTTTATAAACCGAACAGCAAAAAATTTTTTTATTTTTCATTTTAATAAAAAAAAATCCGAAATTAGATCTCGACATGCCCACCAAAACGTAATTTGCGGTTTTGCACAAAAATTTTTTGTTAATTTTATAAACAATTTAAACAATCGTCAAAAACGAAAAAATGGAAAAAAAGGGTTTTTTTAAAATGTGATATCTCAGGATTGGTTTATCGGATAGGTCTCAAGTTGATATCGATGGAAAGAATTTTACTGTATCTACTCAAATCATAATTTTATAAATTTTTAAATTATTTAATAATATTAAGTAAATGTTGCTAAAAATTACATATAATTTTTTCTCAGTGTTAACCACCATGTTTTGGCTTCTGGGAATATAGAATTTATTGTACTAAACACAACTTAAAAAACGGTGTTTCCAAAAAGATGGAGACTTTTATAGTTTAAAAGTAATGAATTTTTGAAGTTATAAACAAATTAAAAGTTGCCCTTAAATAATAATTTCTCACGCAGTCCGTTTTAAAGCTTTTTGGTTGAAACTTGGCAAGTGTGCTTTATATTCATCAAGCTTTCCAAAAATGTCAACATCTCGCGGATCGGACGACTATATCATATAGCTGCCATAGGAATGCTGAGTTTGGTCTTGGTATACAACACTTTGAAAGCTCTGGTAACCCTAATTCACAACAATATTCAATTAATCATAACATTCGTATGGCAGCTATATGTTATAGTCATCCGATCCGCGCGATGTTGGCATTTTTGGAAAGCTTGATGAATATAAAGCACAATTGTCAAGTTTCAATCAAAAAGCCTTTAAACTGATTGCGTGGCAAAGCGTTCTTTAAGGGTATCTTTTATTTTGTTTATTACTTCAAAAATTCATAGCTTTTAAACTATAAAAGTCTCCATCTTTTTGAAAACACCGTTTTTTAAGTTGTGTTTAGTACAATAAATTCTATATCCCCAGAAGCCAAAAGATGGTGGTTAACACTGAGAAAAAATTATATGTAATTTTTAGCAACATTTACTTAATATTATTAAATAATTTAAAAAGTTATAAAATTATGATTTAAGTAGATACAGTAAAATTCTTTCCAACGATATCAACTTGAGACCTATCCGATAAACCAATCCTGAGATATCACGTTTTAAAAAAACCCTTTTTTTCCATTTTTTCGTTTTTGACGATTTTTTAAATTGTTTATAAAATTAACAAAAAATTTTTGTGCAAAACCGCAAATTACGTTTTGGTGGGCATGTCGAGATCTAATTTCGGATTTTTTTTTATTAAAATGAAAAATAAAAAAATTTTTTGCTGTTCGGTTTATAAAAGAATGACCCATATACAGAAACCTACTTGACACAAACATTAGACGAAATTAGTTGAATATCAAACTTCTTGGCGAGAACTCGTACTTGTCCCGTAAAAGTATTGTTAATTTTATCAGTTTAATGTTGTTTGTTAGCCCCCTGAAGACGGACCCCGATGTGGTCCCGATCAAAAAACTACCGTCTTTTCATTCCTTGGATGAGACGGATGACCTTGAGCCAGCAAACATTTGGATTGAAGAACCCCAGGTCGCTAAAACCAACACATTACATACACCATTTAAAAATAAACACCTTTCTGAGGCTTACGTGGATGAGGACGTCTGGGGAAACCAGCTTAAAAGAACTCGCCTTGAATTTTACCTCGATGGGTGGTGTGGAAAAAAAATTCATAACAGTTCCAAATTTAGCAAACTTAGCGATTTTTTGCTCCGTTTCATCAACACCTCCCATTTACCCGTCGACCCCAAACCATTACAAGAAAATTGTTGTATTCTATTTTATTCATTCATTTATCAGGTCACTGGCCTGCTAAGTAACAAACAATCGACTACTTTAGTCACAAGACCCACCCATTGCATCATCTTAATTGCTGGCAAGGAACCAAGCCAAAAAAAAATAAACTGGGGCAACATATTTTGCCACATGTTGCACACAAAATGAATGAAAAGTGCATGTGAAAAACTAACGACCAGACCTTATGCTGCCCTCATGTGTGTGTTTGTGTGCTTACTTCTAATTATGATAAAGAGAGAAATTCATCAACACACGCCCCATCATCCATTTCAGTGCATGCCACTCCCAAAAAAAAAAGAAAAAAATTGTGTGTCACTGCGGAAATGAGCCAAACAAAGGCAGTCAAGAAGACGGAGTGAAAGCGTTTAGCAAATGATGCAAACAGAATTTTTAGCCCCGTTAATGAAAACACAAAAAGCATTTGAATTTAAAGCCAGCAGAGGAAAGGGATATTCTGGCACAGAGCAGCATCATTAAAATTAATGAATATAGAAAAATGGCTAAAAGCAACTGGGATTTAAACCAAACAAGTTATTAAACAACATTTTATGACCTGAATTGATTAATGGCTTCTAACACATAAAAATTAATGAAATTAATCTATTTTAATGGGCAGGCATTAGCAACTAATAAGTGGATAAATTAGTTGAAATTCAAGCCCTCTTCAATTTCACAAGCAAAAAAAAAACGTGGCCTACTTTTTGGGGCAGACATATCAAGTTGATTGTTTGACTGCTCATCATTCATAAGCCAGCTGTGTATGTGAATACTTAAGTATGTCTGTTACAAGTATAATGCAACCTCGGCGCTTATTATTCAAAACACACACGACAAACGACGGCTATGGCCCGCTGTCAACAATGACAACGCGACGGAGGAGAAGGATGATGATGATGATGAGGCTGCTGCTGCCTACTCATTGATAACAAACTCCACGATGACAACAATGCTGACACATCGAAAGATTGTCATTCCATCAATTATTCAACAACACGCAAATCATCAACAAAACGTTCCACATTCCAAGAGTCATTCGCCTTAGCCGGCAAATGAATCAAAATGGGCAGGCAGCTAGACCTAGACCAACACCCACCAGGACATGCACCAGGACCCAGGCAGGGGTAACAGAAATACAAATATTAAGTGATACAATTTGTATTTGGCAACGTTTGCCGCAGGCCCTCTCACTGAACATGAATATCTGAGTGTTTTTATTTATGACTCTGCCTCCATTATCTACCAGAGGGTAGGGGGTGGGAGATGTGAGCCTGTTCTATGACACAACTACAACAGAAATCAATCAATTTTGTACCAAAAACGGGAAAACTAACAGACGAAGTGCTGACTAACAAAGTGGGTGTGGGGGGCCAGAGTATGTGCGTGTGTGTGAAGTGTTCATGAAGCAATAAATCGGAGCTTGACATGGTTAAGTGCTTGTGCTTGACAAAGGCTTAGGCTCAGGTAAGATGGAGCACGGCTTTGGGTCAGCAGCGTAGCCAAATTGTGAAACGTTTCAATTGGGTGACAAAAAAATTGGAATGAAAACTGTAGGGGGTTAAGGCTCGCCCTGATTTAAGTTGTGCTTGTCCTGTTTTTTTTCTGTACCTCGAACCGAAACTTATGACCTACCGAAACAGAACCTCAGTCGGACACCCTTTGAAAAAAGGTTCGGTTTAAATATTTAAAGAAGAATTGCATCTTTATTCTATAAGTAGTTATATTCTTGCATCTACAGCCAAGTCAGTGTAGCCATGTCCGTCCGTTTGTCCGCCTGTCTGTATGAAAAATTTTAGCCATTCTGTTTTTATTTCTCTCGATCTCTCGCTTTTAAAATAACATCTTAACGGCGTTTACAGTTGCTTTTTCCAAGAAGAGAAAAGAAAAATTAAATTTCAATTTTGGGAAAAAAGTTTAGTGTGTGTAATTGGAGATATCATGAATGTGGGAATGGGGTATCAGACAGGCATGTGAGCATTTTGGACTTGGCGTGAGTTGGTCACACTAAAGCAAGCGTGTGAGAGAAAAAAGAGGAAGATCGTGAGTTACACAGAGCGAGGCAGAGAATATCGAGGCGTCGTTGAGAGCAGAAGTAGTCGAAGTTGAAGTGAAGTTTAAAGCAGGGTTCGTAAATAACACACAATGTACAAAACATCGTGTTTTAAACATTGTTCAAAACAGTAAGCATTGTTTTTTTCATTGTTTTTATTGGGAATGTTCAAAATGTTTTGAACAGTGTTCTAAACAAATTATGTCAAAATAACGAACATTGATAAAAAACACAGGCGTTTGGAACACTTTAAAACAAAGTGTGTTTCTAATAGTAACATTTTCAACAAATAAAAAACATGTTTATTAACATTTTGAACATTTAACATTTCGACACACGAAAGCGATAACATATTGAACACTGTAACTACAAATTGAACTTCCCTTACAAATTTACATTAAATAAATATTTGGCTCAAAGTATGCTTTGCATTTGTGCTTGTGATTGAGCTCGTCTGATAAATAGAGCAGCTACTGTTTAAATTTCTGAGCAAAATGGGAAGACCGAAAAAATGCGATACCAAGGAGCTGGACTGGTAAAAAGACGGTTCATATAAAGATGCTAGCATGCTATGCAACAAGGACTTGGCTAATATTTCTGGAAATATATGAGGAAGGCAGCGTAACGGAACCGTCAAGAAAGCAAACATAAAGACTAAGCTGAAGTTATCGCATAGGGAAAATTAATAAACACCATATTTGAATAAACATATGATTATACTTAAAAGGCATTTATTTTGTTTTTTTGGGTGCTTGCATTTTAACTAGTGTTAGTTCTCTTTGGCCGTTTTAAAGAATTTAAAGCAGGGTTTGTCAAGAAGAGCGACAGCAAAAAAAGCGACGCAAGACAGTTCCGACCTGCAGGCCAGCGACTGAAAGCTTTTTCCGCTCTTGGCGCAAACCCCGGCATGCGTTCGACTCGAATCGGTGTGAAAAACAAATGCGGTCCCTGCGGGCCAGGCGTAACCTTCGTTGATTTAAAGACTGATCAGCACTTTTCTAAATTCTTCACCATCGGTCATCCATGGTATTTTATCGCGGCTCAGTATGACCAAATTCAAATTTCTGCAGTCATCTCATTTTTAGTCTTGAATCACTATTTTCGAACTATTTACCGCTTCTATGGAGATCCTTGATCAAGATTCTTAAGCTGGAAATACCCTGATGCTGTAGGACCTACGATTAAGTGATTGCCATACGATATTTCCATTCCCTGGTAGAATCGATATATAGCTGATTACTATGTAGATATGTCTTAAAGGTACGAACATTCTACCTAAGCAAAGGCGTAGGATATGAGAATATTTCGAACTGCGGGAAAGGCCAATAACTGAAAGTGTTTTTTCTTAGTCAACATTTGAAGGATGGAAGCTAAAAGACTGAAAGAAGCTCAGCTATTCAAGCCAAATATTTATTTAATGTAAATTTGTAAGGGAAGTTCAATTTGTAGTTTCAGTGTTCAAAATGTTATTGCTTTCGTGTGTCGAAATGTTAAATGTTCAAAATGTAAATAAACATGTTTTTTATTGTGTTAACAGTGCATGTGTTTAAAACACATATGATTTTGAACTGTCCAAAATGCCTAGTGTTTTTTATCAGTGTTCGTTATTCTGACATAAGTTGTACAAAACACTGTTTAAAACATGTCGAAACACACATGTTGTTTTTGAGTTTAAAACATTTTGATTTTTTTTTAACAATGTATTTTATGTGTGTGTTATTTACGAACCCTGGTTTAAAGTGAAGCCGTTAACCGAAATAAACCGTTTCAAATCGCGTACCGGAACCGGAACCTGAACCGATACAAAATTTTTTTCAAGAACCGAATACCGTTTACCGTTATTATTGGAACCGATAAAACCGGAACGAAATCGAAACTTTGGTACCGGTACGGTTCCGGTTTTTATACACTAGAAAAGTGTATTATAATTTTGCCCAGAAGTTTGCAACGCATAGAAGGAATCATCTCCGACCACATAAAGTATATATATTCTTGATCAGCGTGACGAGCTGAGTCGATTAAGCTTTGTCCGTCCGTCTGTCCGTCCGTCCGTCTGTCTGTTTCTACGCAAACTAGTCACTCAGTTTTGAAGCTAGCGAGCTGAGTGTGCAAAATTATGTAACTGAGAGGAATAATTTCCGACCTTATAAAGTTCTTGATCTTATGTATGTAGACAAAAAAACAAAAGATTGAACAGTCCAAAATATTGCAAAGATTGTAAATGGCAATGACGTAACAACTAAACTAAAACAACTAAAATATATGCGAAATTTGCTAAATTTTCTTATTCCCAAAATTTTTATGAAGATTTATCAAATCTTCAAAAGTCAAAGACTGCAATAGTAGAGTGTAAAAATATGTGGTGTAGACCAAACTGTCTCAAAAATCAGAAATTTACAAAATTACACGAGTTCAGAAAAGTATAAATTTGCAAAAATTCTTATATGAGTTAATGAGACGTGTTGATCAAACGGAACAAAAAATCGCAAAATTTGCAAAATTTTATAACGATTTTGATTCTTATGAAGACGGGTAAATCTACGGATGGGGAAGTAAGGTATGCTTCACTCCTTCGCTTTGTGAGCGGCGTAGCAACGCACGTCGGGTACATATTTGTTAGAATTTGTTTTTTTTTTTCAGTATTAAAAATAAGTAGTACTTATATCGGTGAGTACCGGTACTTACCGGTATACCGAAATAAAAATCCGGGTACCGGAACCGAAACCGAAAACCAAAATTAATTGAAAACCGATAAAGAACCTTTAACCGAAACATTCATTTCGGGACGTATTGGTACTGGAACCGGAACAGAAATTCGTTTCGGGATTGAGCCCTGGTTTTAACTGATTATCTGTAATTACCATTAAGAAATATTCCTATTATTCCCGAATAAATAAACATTTTGTGAAACCCACAAAATTTGGGGGCTCGTCCGGGAAAGGAATTTGGTAATTTCGACAATTAGACTTGCGCATCAACGTGAAAAAAAATAGGTGTGAGTGTCATGAACACTCACGAGGCCTTGATGTGAAACGGTTTGTTAAATTTAACAGCTGTTTAAGGACTGTTTAGTCACTGTAAAGAAACTGTTTAGTCACTGTCATGACACTGTCAAGTCACTGCTAATCACTTCTTAGTCACTGCTAAGTCACTGTCAAGTCACTGTTTAGTGGCTGTCGAGTCGCCGTTCAGTAACTGTTTAGTGAGGGCCAAGTCACTGTTTAGTCACCTCCTCTTTCCCTCAGTATCCTTTCCACTTTCCGCCCATTGTCACTTCTCTCCCCCTGGGACACTCCGCTAAATCAACAACACAAAATATTCTGACGTCCGCGTCACGTGACGCTGAAATTAAATTTCACTCCTACTAAAATCTTCCGTACCGAAATTAAAGATGTTTCACATCAAAAAAACTTTAAACTTGCGTGGCTGTCCAGAATAAAAGAACTCAAAGTTGGAATAGTCGTAGAGTAGAAGCAGCCAGAAAATTCGGAGGAAAAAGACGGCGCTAACTGTAAAAATTTGTTCTCGGAACTTGACGGCGACAGACGCCTGCAAAAATTGCGAAGCAGTTGGCACATACATACATACATACACACAAGCGAGAGAAGAATCGAGACGTGTGTGCAGCAGCGGCAACTGTGTGTGTGTGTGTATTCGACATCAAAATTTTCAACGATTTGATGTGTAAGGCGACAACGAGACGACAAAGCGAAGTTTCGGCGAGTGCCAGGAGCAGAGTTGGAACAGTTTTAGACCACGCTGAGGAGAATCACAATCGTGCCTGCATTAACGGTGCACATATGTGAGCGTGTTCTAGAAAATTTTTCTGGAGGAAGTGGTTTGGCAAAGAAGAGCCCAAACTACCCGGTGAAGAAGTCCAGATATTTCGGCAAAGGTGAGCCCGAAATACCCGGTAAAGAAGTCGGCGAGGGAGTGGTTTGGCAAAGAAGTGCCCAAACTACCCGGTGAAGAAGAAGACGGTTTCGGCAAAAAAGTTATCTGGTTTGTCGCTTGGTGTAACCTGATCGAGTTGTTCGTCGGCAAGAAGAAGCTTACAATAGCAAAGCAGTGACGTTGGCAAAAGGTGGCCGAAGTTCAGTGAGTCAATTGGCGTGTCACAAAATTTAGAACTATAAGCTTAAAATTTAAAATTTAAGTTGATATTTTTAGGTGCGTGTGTAGCAATATGGACTCGAAAGCGATATTGGCTCTAAATGTAGCAGGACTCAAGCAGATGTTTGGTGAGCTGGGATTAGAGGTACAGGGAAGGAAAAGTATTTTACAGGATAGGTTGTTGGAGCATTTCAATTTACATGAGACTGCTGAAGATGAGGTAGATGAAACCGAGAGTTTGTACAAAGAGGTTCAAAATAGTCCAAAACGTGTTTCACAATTCACCTTGCGAGATGTTCAAGAAGGCATATCCTCGTTCTCAGGAGACGGTCAACCAGACGTTAATCTGTGGGTCTCCGAGTTTGAAGATGTTGCAAAAACAGTTAGTTGGGATGACATTCAAATGTATATCTACGGGAAACAAATTCTGACGGGTGCCGCTAAGCTTTATGTTAGAAGTCTGTCAGGTGTACGTGGATGGAAACAGTTGAAAAAGCAGTTGGAGTCTGATTTTGGCAAAGAAATGTGCGCAGCGGAAGTCCATAAGATTTTGAGGAAAAACTAGAAATTGCAAAACGAGTCATGCATGGAATTTCTTTACAGGTTGATAGAGATTGGAAACTCAATAAGTCTGGATGAGGAAAGTCTAGTAGGTTATTTTATAGAAGGGATTCCAGAACAAATTTTGTTTATATCGCGCTGAAAATATAAGGGAGCTTAAAAAGGAAATCCAAGTATACGAAAAGATGAGGGGAAGCAAAAAACCAACATTTAAACAGGAAATTAACAAGCTGGTGAAATCCCATCAAGATAATAGAAGTCCAAATCAAACTGAGAAGAAATGTTACAGGTGTGGAAAGGAAGGACACCTAATTAAGAAATATTCCTATTATTCCCGAATAAATAAACATTTTGTGAAACCCACATGGACGACAGTTCGAAAAACATGGTTTCGAGATAAATTCGTGTAAAGTTTGAAATTTCAAATTTCGAAAAATCTTTTTAAAAAAATCTTTCCAAGCCATAAAATAATGCAAGAAAAAAATAAAAAAAACATTTTGCGCATGGAGAATAACCCCCTAACTTACCCTCACTTTCTCAGTTTTCAAGCTGAGCTTTAGTTTAATCGTTTTCAGTTCGTTATTCATTTATTATATTAACAAGTCGAGTCTTAAAGTTTTTTTCTTTTTCTTCTTTGACGACACAACTTGAAAGCTTAACATTTAATTAATGAATTCGTTTCAGTTGTGGGTTGCGTAAACTTTTGGCTTATAAACATAAGCGGAAAAATAATTGGCACACACACGCACTCAATTCTTTTCTTCAGTTTTAAGCTTGCAATCAGCAACATTTTTATATGAGGAATAATATTTCACTGATTAAGCGTTTGGGCCAATCATGAATTCTGATATATTTACGCTTCGCCTTGCCGCATCTTGTACGCCTGGGATGGACAATTATTCGGAAAGTGTTGCGCCTGCGAGTGTACAATCAATTTACGCGTTTTTTTAATGGTTAAGAACACGCATACGCCGGGTGGCCTGGCACAAAGGGCGCCAAAAGCTCATTAAAAAATATTTTCCACTCATAAAGGTATTTAATTAAACTTTAATAAAAACGCATGAAAGGTGTGCGCAGGCGGGTGCAGAATGAAACAAAATTAAAAGGCAGAAAATATAAATAACAACGAATAACGAGCTGGAGGAACACTTGCGCTTAATGGGAAAGATTTCAATTAACGACAGTGCTAAGTGGATAAACAGAACGAGCCGCTTGGACACCAGGAATGCCAATCGCATTTACACATGGAGAGCTGGACAACTGAATGCATTGAATGCAGCTTCATTAAGGTGCCAGTCGAAGAGGTTCAGCGGGTCCTGGTTGTAATTATCGTAATTACAAAGAATGATGAGAATGAAAGGAGGAGAAGGCAAATGGGATAGTTAGTCAGGAATAATAAAAGGCAACGGGGCGAACACCAACAGTCAACAATAGGGAGCTAAATCGTATTGTCGTCATCAGCATTGACACTTTTGATGCCCCTAGACTGAGAACTTTACATATGCATGAAGAGATGATGTTGTTTCTTTTTTGGAACTGATTTGTTTTTTTGTGGGCCTTGAATAGAACCATGTTACAAACCTTATGCAAAAGAGCTGACCAAAACAAAGAATAAAGAGCGGGAAAGAGAAAGAGAGAGCGCGAGAGTGACAGATTTACGTACACATAAATTTAAAATGCATTTAGTGCGGGCATAAACCAGGGGCGAGCAAAACACACACGCTCATTTTGGTGTTGCGTGCATGTGTTTAGCCACGCCAAAGCACGCTCATTTAGCACTTCATTGTTGTTGCAACTGAGAGCAGTGTAAGCTCGTAAACAGCACATGCTGCTCCAAAATAGATGCCAAAGTTGTGGCTCTTAAGGAAAAGCCAAAAAGTAGGCAATACATTTTAATTTACTGGTTCCAAGCCCAAATATAAGACACATGTGATAGTCTTATAACTCGGAAAGTTTTAATACCAATCTTAATGGCAAATTTACAGATTTTATATATATTTGATGCAGGAACCAAAAATGGAAATGAACCCCCTGCTGTTGAACCCGTCTGTCTTTGAAAAAGGGTTTGTCAACAAGAGCGAGGCCAAAAAGTCAGACCACATTGCACAATAAAGCGACATAAAACAGCTCCGAACTACTTCATCGAACACTGGCCAGCGCCTGAAAAGCTGCTTGCTCTCTTAGAACAAGCCTCGGCATGCGTTTGGCTCTTGTCGGTGTACTCAGAACAAAACTACAGGCAGCGTTATAGGTCGATCGGGATAAAACAAATACCGTTTTGTGCTTAAGTAATGTTGTTACGTACTTAAATTAAGAACGAATCATGTTAGAATTGATAAACAGCTGCATATTGGACAAAATAGGCTACTTACTACTAAATATTATTCACTGTATACTTACAGGTCTTCTATAAATTAACTGATTAAGTAAAAGGAAATTTGCCTTGTTTGTTTAGTTAATAGAAGGCTGACTGAATGTAGGCCATTAAGAAGGCATAATGAGTAGCCCAACGTGGCTTTTTCCAATTTTTGTTTAACCCTCATAAATCAACCTGTCTTTTTTCCATTATTTCAGGGTTAAAACATTTCGTTTTTTTGTGTGCATTATCTAATTAACTTTTGCCCAACAGTAATAAAAAGGAAACTTCTGTCCAATCAGAATTATTAATGCTGGAAATAAATATTTCAATAGCTCACCAGAACTCAAGGACGGCAGTTATTTTTATATTTCAACCTTGGCCAGTTAATAAGCACAGAAACAAGTTTACAAATATACTTCAAGTGCAAACAAAACAAAGCAAAAAAACCGTAAAAATATTAAAGGTGTCCGACCACATTTTGGTGGCAGGCGTGAAAAAGTAAACTCATAACCGAAATGCAAAACTCAGACATTGAGTTGACCTTAATAAAGTCGACCTTTGTAGTTCAATTTTTCATTCATTCTCCTCTTCTTTTCTCTCTCCCTCTTACAGAAAATGCTGATACTGCTGCTGCCATTGTGGGGCATATTTGGTAATAGTCTCCTTGCTGGAGTCGAGGCGAATCTGAGTCTGGGCTTTAGGGCCATCAAAGTGAGTTGTGAGAATATGAAATGAAAAATGTTTATGATTAACATTAATGCTCTTTTTTTATAATTATGCATTGCTACATGACCAGCTGCCCAGGCACACAAATCCGGGTAAGATTTTAATAAATTTTTTTTTTTATTTTGTTTGCCAATTAAATTGCCAAATCATATTCAGCTTGTATTTGTTTTGATAACAGAAGACACTCCATTTTCTACACTCAAAAAGAAATTTATCCATGCAGACTTATATCAGTTCGAATATCCTTACAGGCAGTAGAAAACTATTGATTTGATTCCATTACACAGTGCTACAGTGCGAAATAACCTGGGTATTGGCATAGCCTACGCTGTAGAGCAGGTCGCGTATAGCGCTTCCTCATACTTGGTTTTCCTCGGGGACCCCCAAAATCTGAAGTTATGGCCCAAAAACCGCTTTTTGCTTTTTTACCTCACTTAAATAGATATAACTCACGAATGGACCGTCTGATTGCTCATAACCTTATCAATTCCGATAGCCACGAGATGGATCTAAAACATTATAATCATTGGTTTGACTAATTTAACGCGATGGCTGAGAAATGCGGATTACAGATCTGGCATTTTCAACTTTTTTTTCATAATTTGTACTTTGACCACCACTGGTTTCACTATTTTATTCTAGGCGATTTTTTGTTAAAGTTTATTATAAAAGCCCAGTTAATTCTGCGTTGAACAATTGTTCTCCCGATGAATTTGGTTACCTAATGGCGAAGTTATTCGCGGATATCTGAGCACACTTCGGAAATCTAGTATTTTTTTTAGTGTGTTGACAGAAAATCGATTGACTTAACATTAATGCCCCTGAAAGTATAGTTTGCTAAAGTTTGGAGGGAAATTTAAATATAGTTTTTCATGTTATTGCACAATTACATAAATGTTTACATATTTGTTTGACAATTTTGGACTTAGACTATTCCTGTTAGAGTACTGTTACCCTATGGGGCTAGGATAAGCTGCAGTCAAGTCAACAATTAATGAATCTTCACTACAGAGGTACCATTTTTATACCCGTTGCTTGTAGAGTAAAAAGGGTATACCAAAGTCGTGCAAATGTATGTAACAGGCAGAAGGAATCATTTCCGACCACATAAAGTAAATATATTCTTCATCAGTATGACGAGCTGAGTCGATTAAGCTTTGTCCGTCCGTCTGTCTGTTTCTACGCAAACTAGTCCCTTAGTTTTGAAGCTATCGAGCTGAAATTTTGCACAGAGTATTCTTTTGTCTGCACGCTGCTAATATGTCGGAACCGACCAGATCGGATGACTACTTCTTGTATCTGCCATACAAATGATCGGTCAAAAACTGGTTTTTAATGAGAAAAACTGGTTAATCTCAATATTACAGCTCTCAATCACGGTCATGGGTATTATTAAATGTTTTTAAGCTGATCTGCGAAGTTTGGTCGAAGTCGCTAGCCGTTGAGTCAAGCGTTTTCAAGTGTATCAAAACTTCGGCACAGAAGAAGTTAGTTTTGCCTGTCTCGGTTTTTTATAATTCGGCGTATTTTCCATGCACTGGTAAAAATAGTAACCGGGGCGAACTTTGTCAATATAATAACTTCTTTGTGTGGAGAGTAAACGAGTGAAAGTTTCTTCATAATGTGAGATAAAAGAAATAAGTTTTGTTTCATCTGTGGTTGGCTTCTGGATGAGAAGCATCGGTTTTCAATTAAAGAAAACAAGTCCACGATGGAAATGTACTACTTAATTTTTAAGGTCGATGTATGGCTTAACAGTTGGTTCGTTCCTGAGTACATTTGTTCTGCGTGCTCTGCAGGGCTCAAAAAGTGTAAGTGATTCGAAACTTTCCGAAATACCGAAATGCGGCTTGGCTTAGTCTATAACAAACTTTATATACCTGCGCATATAAGGAGTCTGAATATTAATAGGTATTTGTTATCTTCTACATCTTTAAATACATGCCGCTAATGTGCCCATAAATTGTTTTACATTGAGTAGCAAAGTTTTAAATTAAACCTGATTTTGAGCTTTTTATAGATTCTTTATCCAAATTTGGTTCCTTTGGCGCTTATCATATCAGAGTTCCGCCAATCAAGGCCTTTCATAGAGTATACGAATTGAAAATATAATCTCAATAAAAAAGCGCCTACACTCAAGCGGACACGAGCCATCAAACCATTTCGCTATGATTACCGGAATTTAAATCATATGCTTTAAACATACGCTGAATAAAAAACAAGTGAGAAAGTCGGTCAAGCCCGACTATAACATACTCTGTACCTGGAGTAGAAGCTGAATGCAATGCTGGTGCTGCGCTTATCTCAAAGTCTCTCTCTCTTTTTCTCTCTCTCTCATTCTCTCTCTCGCTCTCTCTAAGATTGTGTGGTGTTAGTTGTGCATGGGTGGGAGGGTGTTGGGCGAGGGAGAAGTACTTTTTTGCTCATAACTTGAGAACCGCTGATCCGATCTTTATCATTTCTTCAGCAAATCGATACATTTTGCTAATTACTAACTATCTCTAGAAGGTACGAAATGTCTATCTTCAAAACTGTAGGAGATATACCGTTTTTTCCGAATTGCGGGGGCGGGAGGGGGCGTGGCAAAAATTGAAAATAAACTTGATCTGCCTGCAGTTATAAGAAACATTTGTCCCATACATGTCAAACCTCTATCTCTTACCATCTCTGAGATCTGTTTGTTCATACGGACGGACGGACAGACGGACAGACAGACGGACAGACGGACAGACAGACGGACATGGCTATATCGACTCGGCTGTTGATGCTGATCAAGAATATATATACTTTATATAGTCGAAAATGATTCCTTCTCTCTGTTACATACTTTTGCACAAACTTAATATACTCTATGTACCTTCGGTACAGAGTATAACAAGTAAGAAAGTCGGTAGATCCTGACAATAAGAAACTCTGTACCTGCGGCAGTGTATGCTCTGGATGTATTTTTGTGCAACAGTAGCAGCAGAAATCAGAGCTGCTGATTCTTACTAATGGACTGATAATATTGAGAAAAAACCAGTTTTTGACCGATCATTTGTATGGCAGATACAAGAAGTAGTCATCCGATCCGGTCGGTTCCGACATATTAGCAGCGTGCAGACAAAAGAATACTCTGTGCAAAATTTCAGCTCGATAGCTTCAAAACTAAGGGACTAGTTTGCGTAGAAACAGACAGACGGACGGACAAAGCTTAATCGACTCAGCTCGTCATACTGATGAAGAATATATTTACTTTATGTGGTCGGAAATGATTCCTTCTGCCTGTTACATACATTTGCACGACTTTGGTATACCCTTTTTACTCTACAAGCAACGGGTATAAAAATGGTACCTCTGTAGTGAAGATTCATTAATTGTTGACTTGACTGCAGCTTATCCTAGCCCCATAGGGTAACAGTACTCTAACAGGAATAGTCTAAGTCCAAAATTGTCAAACAAATATGTAAACATTTATGTAATTGTGCAATAACATGAAAAACTATATTTAAATTTCCCTCCAAACTTTAGCAAACTATACTTTCAGGGGCATTAATGTTAAGTCAATCGATTTTCTGTCAACACACTAAAAAAAATACTAGATTTCCGAAGTGTGCTCAGATATCCGCGAATAACTTCGCCATTAGGTAACCAAATTCATCGGGAGAACAATTGTTCAACGCAGAATTAACTGGGCTTTTATAATAAACTTTAACAAAAAATCGCCTAGAATAAAATAGTGAAACCAGTGGTGGTCAAAGTACAAATTATGAAAAAAAAGTTGAAAATGCCAGATCTGTAATCCGCATTTCTCAGCCATCGCGTTAAATTAGTCAAACCAATGATTATAATGTTTTAGATCCATCTCGTGGCTATCGGAATTGATAAGGTTATGAGCAATCAGACGGTCCATTCGTGAGTTATATCTATTTAAGTGAGGTAAAAAAGCAAAAAGCGGTTTTTGGGCCATAACTTCAGATTTTGGGGGTCCCCGAGGAAAACCAAGTATGAGGAAGCGCTATACGCGACCTGCTCTACAGCGTACGCTATGCCAATACCCAGGTTATTACAATTTTTGGAAATTTGTAGCACTGTGTTATTTGTAATCTTATAAAGATTAAATTCATACCGCAGTAAAACTATAAAGGGGTTGGGTTAACCAAAAAAATTGAAACAGATCAAGAATATATATACTTTATACGGTCGGAGATGCTTTCTTCTATGCGTTGCACATCTGAACAATTTCAATATACCCACATGTATAAATACGCGCAATTTTCAGAGTTTGTCTTATAGCTTAGCCTTATATGTATTGGTGTGCCTATAAAGTGGAGCATTTCCAAGGTAAACCGTATATTGTAAAGGTGACACGTCTATAAAACACACAGTCATTTCACCCAACAACACAATTCAACAATCCGTCAATTCAACACAAACAAATTCAACACACGTCAATACAACACTAAGTCATTTCACCCAGAACAACAATTCAACACACGTTAATTAAACACAAAACAATTTCAACACGTCAATTCAACACAAAACAAAATAATTAATTTATTATTAAATTTGGTTTGAATTGATGAAGTGTTAAATTGTTGTGTCGGGTGAAATGACTTATAGATGTGTGTTGACTTTTTTTTGTGAAGGCTGTTTTGTTTTGAACTGACGTGTGTTGAATTGACGTGTTGAAATTGTTTTGTGTTGAATAGACGTGGACCCTAAAATTGAGTAACGATGACTTTTATTAGTGATAGTAAATATAATGCAAGTGTGTAGTACCATCAGAGATAGAAAAGGGACACTAGCTGCGCGCGTTTTTTTTACAATTTTTCCACAACCGCAACCTTCATCCCCCGCCGAGTTAATAAACCAATTCCCGGTATATTCAACACATAAATTTTAAAAAGACAATTAAACATACGTCATTTCAACACATTACAAATTAAACACAGACAAATTCATGCTGGGAAAGAAGGGTGACACAAGCGGCAGGCAAAAATATTACGATATTTACAACGTCTGCATTCGGATGGAATTTATTTAAGTTGTGAACAAAAGAATGTTATCTCTTATGCTTTCAAATAAGCGTACCCTTTCAGAGGATATTAAGGCTCCACGTCTACTCAACACAAAACAATTTCAACACGTCAATTCAACAAACGTCAATTCAACACACGTCAATTCAACACAAAACCAATTAAACACGAACAATATTTACAACGCCTGCATTCGGATGAAAGTTATTCAAGATGTGAACAAAAAAATGTGCATACACTTTCGGAGGATATTAAAGACTGACATTGCCACTTGCAGGATCGAAAATAAAATTTTTTTTATATTAATTATTTTTCCAATGTTGAATTTGTACTGTGTTGAAATCGTACTATATTGAAATTTGCCGATGTTCAATTGCTTTGTGTTGAAATTGATTATGTTGAAATTGTATATGTGTTATATTTGTGCTGTGTTGAATTTCCGTGTGTTGAATTGACGTGTTGAAATTGTTTTGTGTTGAATAGACGTGCAACCATTGTAAAGTTGTATTTGTTGTAAGGTGCTTACAGCATACATATAAATTTTCTGTCAAAATAAAACGAAAACATTGATACTATTAAAAAGTTAACTTTCAGGTGAATATCAAAATCTATCTATTTTTTCTGTGCATTTTAAGGGAAATTCTCGATCTTTGTTAAATTCTGTATGTATCTTATCAATTTTTTAAGCTTTAGTTCTATTTGAGAGAGTTAACCTTAACCTCAACCGTAACCCTCAAAGTCTAAGAACATACTGTACTGTTTGAATACTATAAAATAACTGTAATTTCGCTAAGCATCTTTTAAAGCAGCTAAAACTTTTAGTATTTACTCGATTGTGGCTTCAATTTGAAGTCGAACAATGTCTTTATAATTCACATAACATATTTACTATTGTCTACCCAGTTGACATTTCAATCTCCTGGCTTTTTCCCATTGTTTGGTCAATGCGCAGCAGCAGCAGCCGCATATCGAGAAAAGAGAATCTACAAAAATTTCATTAAAACTTGCACAAAACCAAATAATTTCTATCTGCCTCAGTCGGGGACCAAAGTAGCAGGCTACCTTCTGGCACCTATCCCCCAGATCCTGGCTTAGGAGACATGTCCCCTGTCTTCCACGGACACACACGGCTGAAAAGCCTAACTAACGAGTAAAGTGATTTTAATGGTTTTATTTTTTTTTTTTTGGCTATTTCTGTTCAATTCTTTTTCGACATGTTTCCGCCCACGTCCCCACTCACATGAAATTAAACTAGAGTCCAAACTGTGCCAAAAAGTTTTCGATTTGAGAGCGTTACAACAAAATATATGTATGTGCGAGACCATACAACCAATTTTCGTTGGGTGCTTCGGTCCACCCTTCTTCAATGGGGAAGTCAAAAGTTTTGAGTCAAATGCCAATACAGTTTGTTGGCTACCAGTTTTTGGGTTAGAGCCCGGGGCCATGCACGTAGTTCACCGTGTGGATGTGCCTTGGGCGCATATCAATGCTCCACACGTTGTTTGTTGAATGTTGTATGGAATCCGCCTTAAGTGCCAACGCCGACCGCGCCCGCGCCGTCTGCTGCTGGGTGCATTGTCCAAGCCGGAACGGAACAAGTTTATTTAAACTGTAGAACTTGTTCCTTTGATTCAACTTTCTATTTTGCAAAAAGTTATTGAAACACGAGAAATGTAGAGCGCTTATAAAACATATTTACAAAATACGTGAAATGTAGAAAAATGGAGAATTTGGCCAAGAAAGATTGAAGTCAAATGTGGGCTGAAAGTATTTCAATTGGAAATTGACCTCCTTAAGTTAGATGTTGGGCATTATTCTGATTTGGTTGAACAGCACTCGCCATAGTTTCCATTGTTCCTTTTTTGTGTCCTCTTCTGTTGGGTCATCATCATCTTCTTGCTCTTCACTTTGCCTGGGGGTCACGTGTGCACAGTTTATTTGTTTTATGCGGCCTGTGTTGTCGTCTTCCTCGGGTGTAGTGTTTATTTTGCTTAGAGTTTTTTTTTTGGATTTGCTTAAGTCGTTGATGACCATGACCAAATAAAGTTTCATTTTGTGCAAAGATTTACAACACTCGAGCGTGTGCGACAAGTTTTGATGCAGCACAAAGCAAGTAAAAAGTTTTTGGTCAAACGCTGCGTATGCGTAATATTTTGTAAAAGTGTTTGCTTGGAAGGGATTGCTGCAAAATCTCTACCAAAAGGCAAGCCAATCAACTATAAATTGACCAAAATGTTTTAGGCAAATTTGATAGAAATCTGTCGGTCTGTATGTCCTCTCTTGAGGATGTAAGTAATTGAGCTAAATCTGTTATGAAAGAAGCTGCATATTTCCATACCACACAGAAAAAAGGTAGTTAAAAAATAATTTGTTTCATATCTATTTGATCTTTATGAAATATCCATTTGATCTTAATTATATTTCCCTTGGATCTGTTATCAATATCCTAATTGAAACTTTGATCTTTACGGCGATTCTAATGGATCTGTCATTAATATACTTCCCAAACAGACAGCACAAGACAGGTCAAAGAAAGAAAGCGTATGTAAATTCGCTTAGATATAGTTGTCGAAGAATTGAAAGCGCACGCACCATCGAGAAACTTAAGCCAGAGTCGGCTCGTCGCTATTTACTGTGCATACAATTGTGCCCAGCGGCAGCGCAGTCGACACACCAATAGTAAAAGCTCGTTTTACAGCAATGCCGCAGAGCAAAATGAACAATTGTCAGTGTCTGCACATACATGGTAAAATGTTTATGTTTTGTTTGCCGACCCCTGGTAAAAAGCTTAAAATTTTAGGCTGACGCCTGAAGCTTTCCCTTTTTCATTTAGATGCCAGTCCCTTCCATTCTTCTGTTAATTTATTTCATCAAATACCCCAAACATGTCACATGTGTGAAAGAAGAAGAAACCCAATTAATGTTGTCGGTTGTTTTTGTACATTTTTGTTTTTGCTGGAAACGCATATTTACCAAGCAAACAATAGTCTTTATGTGCGTTCGTGTCTCATCAAAATTGATATTGACAAATGTTGTTGCTTTATGGCTTACCATTAGGCCGCAAAAGTTTGCTTTGCACAAAATATGTGTGTAGCCCGCCAATCACAATTACTAACGTTCCCAGGAAGCAGTACTCCGCGTACATACGTGTGGGTACGTGCTCTGTACTTTTCTACTTTGAATTGATTTCGCCCTGACGACGTGACTTTGAAAGAGCGAGACGTGTCGCTGCCTCTCCCACCATTTCAGATATCATCATTCATTTGGCATCAATGGTTAATGTGAAAACTGGCATTTCCAAGGTGATTGTAATGAATATGGGCACATGGTGGTGGCCAACCTGTGTTATTAGCAAATGCAGACCTTTCATCATTTAGCCCATACACCCGCTCACAGTGTAGCGAATTGTGTCAATTTCGAAAGTGCAATCTTCTTAATGTAACAGGAAAATGCTGTCTACATGGAACACACACGCTCGCAAAGAGCTTGTCAGACTAGAGTGGGTCGATGTGTGGGGCGGGTGGAAGTGGTTACGAGCCAACGCTTATGCTTAACGAATCGGTTAGAGTAAAAACAAGAGGATAACATTAACTTAAGTAAAACGAAAATGGTGTAGGTTTTTTTATACCCGTTACTCGTAGAGTAAAGGTATATATATTCTTGATCAGCATCAACAGCCGAGTCGTTACAGACATGTCTGTCTGTCTGTATGAACACCTATTGTCAGGACGTTGACGTACAATGCGCAGTACGTTCAAGTGGCCCATGCGACACCAAGTCAGGGCCTGTTACGCGCGAACCGCAGGCAAAATAGTAGCCCAAAATAGTAGCCGAACCGACCGAGAGGCGGAGACACTAACGTATGAGACGAATCGCGAAGGAAAAACATTAAGAAATGTCAACTACTAAATATGTTAAAATAGTAGTTTTTAAAGCAGGAAGAGAAGCTTCCGAGTTGATTACTCGGTAGAGTTTATTGTAATCAGCACAGAGAACACGAAAAGGTTCATGGAAAGCATAGTTAGTGGTACAACGATTTAGTGATAGGGGTATAAAATTGCGAGTCGGTCTAATAGGAACGTTGAGGTTAATTTGACCAACCAACTTAGATGAGTCGATTTCACCATTAATCAATCTATGTATAAAAATTACACCAAGCATCACTCTACGGTTAATGAGGAAGGGAACGTTAATCAAAAGTAGCCTACTAGAGCATGACGGTAAACGGACCTCAGGATTCCAGTTTAAACCACGAAGAGCAAACAATAAAAACTGCTTTTGCACAGATTCAATTCTGTCTTGATGGGTCGAATACTGCGGAGACCACACACAAGATCCGTACTCGAGCATAGGGCGGACAAGAGAAATGTACAAAATTTTCGTCGTATATGGATCATCAAATTCCTTCGACCAGCGCTTAATAAACCCAAGAATACTCCTGGCCTTACAAACAGTAGCCGTGATATGAGAGTCAAATTTCAGTCCGTAATCTAGAATAACCCCAAGATCATTTACCTGATTGACTGTATCATTCAAACACTCTAGTGGGACATTATTAATCATATAAGAAAAGAATTTTGGTGTGGTTCTATAAAATGTCATAACCTTACACTTGGAACTGTTAAGGTTTAGTAGGTTATCTTTACACCAAGAATGAAATGCATCCAAGTCAGCTTGCAAATTAAAGCGGGAGACCAAATCATTATATGTTAAACATAGTTTCACATCATCGGCGTATATAAGCACACGAGAGTGAGTCAAGACTGACGGAAGATCATTTATGAAGAGTGTAAAAAGCAATGGACCCAAGTGACTACCTTGGGGTACACCAGAGGTAACCTGGATTGGTTTGGAATATGAATTACTAAAAAGAACTTTTTGTGTTCTAGAACTAAGGTAATCAGAGATCCAAATAAGAATCTCAGAGATGGTAAGAAATAGAGGTTTGACATGTATGGGACAAATGCTTCTTTTATCTGCACGCAGATCAAGTTTGTTTCAAATTTTGGCCACGCCACCTCCCGCCACCCCAATTCAGAAAAAAACGTTATATCTCCTACAGTTTTGAAGATAGACGATTCGTACCTTCAGAGATAGCTAGTAATTAGCCAAATGAATCAATTTTCCAATGAAATAATAAAGATCGGATGAACGGTTCTCAAGTTATGAGCAAAAAAGTGAACCAAGCCCCCCAACCCCCGCTACCCACCCTCCCACCTTAAAAAAATGTTGCATACCTTTCGGATGCTCACCCTAAGGAACGCAGGAACACTGTTAAACATGTTTTTTCATAAGTAACGGGTCTATCGAAGTCGGTTAGAGCCGACTTTAACTTACGCTCTCGTTTTTAACTAATCTTCAATCAAATTCTTTAATTTTAAAGAGTCCATTCCTAAATCCAAACTGAAAAATCATACAATTCAATTTCTGTTTCATCTTTTGGCAATTTTCCATAAACTGGCATCTGGCTTTTCCCAAAGCCATAGCTAAATCTTTCTACATACATACGAATACATGCCGTTTTTATGCTCATTTGATATTTCTCTCTTCTTTTCTTCTTTTTTTTTTTTTTGGCTACGCGACAACAATGAAACCAACGACTACTACTGTCTGCCTGGCTTTGAATCTCTGGCCTTCGAATGGGCCTGTGCCTGGGTTCTGGCTCTTGGTCGCCTGCAGCCAATTGCAGTGTCGGCAACACAACGTTCGCACATGGAGTCACATTTAAATTGGATTGTAAAACTCAATGCGTTTGCGAGGTAAGTCCAAACGGGGGATTAAGGGGGAGTAGTGGGAGGGGTAGCCACAAACCACAGAAACAGCCAAAGTCAACTGTAGTTTCATTAAACGATTCTAATGACTGTCTCTCGTTTTGTGCTGTTAAACGGACCGCTTAGGTTAGTTTTCCCTTTTTCCATTTTCAGTTTTCCGTCTGTATTAACACTTGGCACAGTTGGCACTGAATTGTTTTTATACTGAAAGTATTTTTAATTAAAAGTAAAGCAAAATGTTGATATTGATTAAAATTGGAGTTTCTAAATTTTTGTAGCATACTTTTTTGGATGTTTTAATTGAGTGCAGACAAAGTTTGAGCAGAAATTGAATAAATGATTTTTGGGGTTTTCTTTACAATGTCGACGGTCATTTTTGATTTCGAGAAATTTATTTCTTTATTAACATTTATCTGAACAAACGTAAAAAAAAGGAACCCGACATTGCTTTATGACCCTGCATTTGTCTGTTTATTTCACCTTTTTACCAGCTCTGGCAACTTATCACCATGCTTACGCCACATAACACCCTCACACAAATTGCGGTGGCGCCACAATTTATGCAATGCAATTTGGCGACGTGAGAGAAAAACTCCTTAAACGCGCAAATCTTCTTCAAAAAAAGAGGGCAAAAAGTGGGTTATAAATAAAACAGTGTGCTTCAATGAAATAAAATGTTAATTTGCCATCCAAGTCCATAGCAACATTAGCCACACACACGAGAGACAGCCACATCTGGGTCAATATTTTCTTTATATTATGACTTCACTATTTGGTTGCCCTGGCACAAGCTAAATAAACATTTCAACAACAATAATTTAATGTATTTTAATGTTCGCTCTTGCAGAACGGTCGCCATGCCTGCTCAACGCTGTGTCCCAATGAACAGCTCCCAGCGCCCGAGGACACGATTTCGTGCAGATCACCGCGTCTCGTCGAGGTGCCTGGTCACTGTTGCAAAATGTGGCTCTGTGAGAATCCAACAGCTGATGGTAAGTGATGGTTTGGGGCCCGCATTGTTATTGTTTTATAAGTGTGTTTATTATGGTGTCTGTGTCCTGTCGGCCAGTTAATGGCGCTTGGGGGGCATCTTGCTTGTCCGGGTCTTTTGCAACTTAATGCTTTTTAAGCGCCCATCCAAAAGCGCAGCGCATATTTATGAAGATGAATTATTCCATGACCAAGACGGACCGAGGCCATGGAGATGAGGGCAAGCCCCGCCGCAGGCAGCAGCAAAGGCAGCAGCAGCAGCCACGGCAGCATAATTACTTACACAAGGATTAAGTGTTAATTAAGAGCGCAGAATGCAATAAATAAATAAGATTATTAAGCGTTTCTACCAACGCAGCGAAAGAGTAGAGTGTGTGCTTGGTACGAGGGAGGGTTGAGAAGTCGGTGACAAGTGTAAAAACACTTGGGAATTCAAAGTAGTCGAGTTGTTGGGATTTTATGACTAGTTTGTAACAGAGATAAGCATGGAAGTTTACTCTACAGTGACTTCAATTTTGGGCGTAATTTTTTCTTGAGTCTGGTCACACTTGACCAGGGGTGCCCAAAGTAAACCGCGTGAAGCAAGAACACCCGTTTCGTGTTGCCTTTGAGTTTGCCACAGACATAGGAGGCTAAGATATGATTGCAAGTCTGCACACGCCAACAACAAAACCTTAGCTCGGAAACAAAGAGAAGAGAGCATGTTTATGAATTTGTTGTTGCTTTATGTAGGCTCCATATACGCACCAGCTATTAGATTGCGTCAAACAACAACGGTTGGAAACCCCTGCACTAGACTTATGTTTCGCGATGAAAACAAATGTGAGGAACTAAGTTCAATTACTTACGTCGGATTTTTGTAAAGGTCTTAAATCAAACAACTTTTGCAGAAGTGAAATAGAGCACATGGCTGAATGTTGAGCAGGGTATAAGGACTCTCAAGAAATAACAATCCGCCAATGTTAGCTTTCAAATTGCAATTTGCAAAATTTAAATAAAATTCTAACTTCGACACAGACTAAACTAGCTTGGCCTTTTCGTTTGATTTTAACTTCAGATGATCGCTGATGGTCTAAAGCAGCGGTGCCGAAGACCTTTCCGCAAACCACGCATTCGTTGATGTTTGACGCAATCGAATAGCTTGTGCGTATATGGGCCATGCGCGCCATAAGTCTACACAAAACAATAACTAATTCATATACGTGCTCTGTTCTCTTTGTTTCCAAGCTAAGGTTTTAATACAACAACAACTTTAAATGTGTTCTTTCTGCTCGTTCTCTTCGAGCCTTGGCTTTGTTAACAACAGTAACACACAAAAACAAAAATCACGTTTCGCTTTATATTTCTTGTAGCTGTTTTTGCATGAGTTTTTTTTTTGCGCATTTGTATTTGTTTTCACGCGGCCCTAAGCTCGTTCTGGGCATCCCTGGCCTAAAGGGGGAAGTTATATTGCGTTGCCTTAATGTTAGTTCAACTTTTTGAAGTATAACGAGACCCGCAGCCTATTTACACAGGCTCCACAAATGCGCTGTTAAGCGTAACATTAGTTCTGAGCTGAACTCATGCAAAATGTTAATTGTAACAAAATCGTTACTTTTGCTTCTACTCCCCACCATTTTTGTATGAAACTTCTTGATACTTCCACACGTCCGTAGAGGTCTTTAGAGTCTAAAACTGAGAGTGTATTTGGATGCGAAAGTAAAGCGGCATCGAAAGATAACCAGTGACTGTCTAAACGAAAATCGAAATATCTTTGGCCCCTGGGGGGAACCGATGACCATCACTGCTTTTGAGACAAAATCTGGTACACAGGAGGAACAACATTACTGGCATATCGAGAGAGAAATAGTGCCTTTAAAGGATGGCAAATTGTTGTGAAGTATTGTAAGATGATTCAATGGCCCTGCCAGTTTCAATTCAATTATTTTCATTTCATTTTAAGAAACTCCTTTTCGTTTAAAAAACTTTTGTTTGGACTTTCTGGACATGTACGTTAGCATATCGAAAATTGAGGAAGCGTTTACAAAAACGCCACCGGGCGAATACCCTATACATACACGCCTTTATTTCATAGCATTTCCGTCTCCAGAAAAAAAGGAAATATTTTCTTTAAACAATAAATGAGCGACCGTTGTATTTTAAAGCATCTGACTCTCCCTCTCTCTGTGAGAGCGTGTCCAAATGTATTCTCTTAAAGTTTGCTTCCCCTGTATGTAAAACGTTAAGAGATTTGGGTGACAGTTTGATTTTGTATCTGTAGTTTCAAAGAAGTGTTTCCCTTGTGGACTTTTTCATGGCTTTTGGTTTGGTGTAATGGATACCTGTTTCATCCACGACTACATAAAGCCGCAAGAGTCAGTTTGGAATTCGCTAGAACTGTTAAGGTTATGATGAATTGCTAACAAACGCGGCACCCATCTCGTGGATATCATTTTCAAGTGGGTATTTTCAACTTGCTTGCAATTCTTAGGGCCGATTTCTGTTCTCTCAGATAGCTGCTATGTGTCAGATGGTCATCGAATTTACACTGTTATTTGTTAGTTTATGTGACAAATAGCTCTATGTAGAAGATGTGAAAACGGCCCATAAAAGCTGACATGAGTCAGCGTTCGGTTCGTGTAAGTGTAAATAGCGAAATATTTTCGGTCCCTGAGGGCCAGACGTGTCCATCACTGTATCTCTTCAGAATCGCCAATACTAATTTAAGTGTCTCTGCCCCAATTGCCGACCTCCGATTAAACACAAACAACTCACCGACTTCTCAAACTGCCCCCGTACTGCGTCTGATTTTACACTCATTTCCCACCAATGATTAATGCGCAACTGGCACTCGATCATGAGCATGAGCATAACCATTAGCAACTCTTCTGTTTTCCCTTTTTGTTGCAGTTTATGCCACCTGCCACAACAGCAGCATCGGCGGCAATTGGACCGCCTGCAGTCAACCCTGCGGCCTGGGCATTGCCACCAGGCAAACTAACACTCATGCGGGTTGCCATCAATTGAGCAATTTGCGGTTATGCGAGAATCGCAAATGTACCAAAGACAATAAGCAGAGCAGCGGCAGCTGGCCATTAATGAATGGGCGACCACATAACCAGGCTGAAAGTCATCCCCATCATCACCATTATCATCATCATCACCAGCAGAGTGGAAGGCTGCATCAGTTGGCAGCTCCACAGGAGCCCGCTCATAGAATACGAGTAAGTATTTGTTAGTTAAGCTTAAGTGCCGACTCTAAGCCATATTCTCTACTCTTCCCCTTAGAAGGGCCACGAATGCCGTAGCATACAGCGCCTGGGACCGGCCAGAATACGGCTGGGCGAGTGCGTCTCGCGGAAACTTTATCGACCCAAGCTGTGCGGACGCTGCCATCGAGGCGTCAAGTGTTGTGCCCCGGCAGCATCCACAACGATACAGGTAAATATCTGGGCTAAGCTGGACTCGGGACTCTGCCATCAGCTGCCATTGCAACTGACATCTTTTAGCCTAAAGGAAGGATGAACATTTGCATTTTCTTTCATTCTTCTTTTGTTAGTTGCTATTTGTCTGGGTTCAATTAAATTAACGTTCATTTCAAGGCAAAGACATCAATGGCAATTAAAATGCGCTGTCTTTGGCCCAGAGCAACTGCGTGGGCTCCAAGAAACTGAATACTCTCGAACAATGGGGCATGTTGATAATCCTTTCTTCTTCCTTATTTTCCTCTCCCAAATTTCCAAAAATTCTTTCTCATTAAAATAAATTCAAAATCTTGATTATATGGCTTTTATTCTGGGGTCGGCAATATGAGCAGAATTGAGAGCATAGTTTCAGGTAGCCGAGCAACAAAGTGATGCTTTTGAAGCTTTAATGTTTTCTCAACATCTGTTTCGTGGCAACTTTTTGGCTCAAATTGCCGAACTCTGCTCTGGATGAACAATATCGGGATTTACACGATGAAGTTAACTTTATAAAGTTTTTTAGCAAGCACTTTGCTTTGTAGAAAGAAAGTGTGGAAATGGCAAGCGAAGGCAATCTATCCTACTTCTCGAAAAAATTTAGGCAGATTGGCTTAACGCTGAAGTCCCCTAAGTCTAATATACCGAAGAACCTTCATACCTTCATTGCTGTTTTACGCTAGGGAATAGCTGGAGCGTATACGGCCCAAGAGCCGTAACGTGCCTTCATAAAGCAACAACAAATTCATGTGCGTGCTCGTCTCTCTTTCTTTCCTAGCTCCTAATCAGAGTTTCAAGTCTTTAATACCACCAGTACTTACTATAAGCCGAGTCTCAACTTACAACAATGTCTATTAAAGAATCACCTTACGGCCGCGTATACATATAAACCAATACAAATAAATAATTGTAAGCCAATAGAAATAGAAAGAGAAACAGGATATTTTGTTTGTCTTTGTGTGTGCTCGTGGTTGTCTGATGCAATCAACATCATTCGCTGCCGACAACAAAACCCTCGCTCGGAGAAAGAGAGATGAGAAAGCACATAAGATATTGTTGTTGCGTTATGTTTGGCCATTGGTCAATGCCCCATGCAGTAGACAACAACGAATGCACGTCGTGCACATAGGGCCTGGGCACCCCTAATCTATGGTGTTAAGCCGAACTGAAAGTTTTCATTCGAAATCTGAACCTGTTTCGAGATTTATTGAAATTATGTCATAAAAGTGGGACAAAATCGAATATCTAAAAAATTTTAGCAAGCCTTTTAGAATCTATAAACATAACACAAAGATGTGTATATTAGACCACTTGAATTTCAAGAACGGCTGGACGAATTTTTAAAATTCTGATATGGGTACTGCTAAATAGAATGTGTATACTTTAAACTTATCTTACTGTTAATGAAATGGACGGGTAAACAGACAGGTAAATCGACTTATAAATAAACGGTTTAATAGACGGTGTAAAGCAAACGGTGCAAAAATCGCTATATACTCAAAGTTTTTTGTAATAAGTTTTGATTATTTTGAAGACTCTCAAATAGACCGGCGATTAATTCAGATTTCAAAATAAATATTGGCGTTATCATTGATTAGTTATCGATCTCAAATATATTCGATAAGTCAAGAACACTTTTCGATTTTCCTTTCACTCAATATTCGCTCAGCTGTGAAGCTTCAAACACATCATTGGTTTTACTTCATGCTGCAAACTGCGTTCTCGACATTTTCCAGTACGTGCTGCCATTTTTGATAAATTTAGCAAATGAATTACTGCTTCTAAAACAAGTACAAATACTAAACAAAAAAATAAGTGTGTATGACCTGCTATTGTGCTTTGTCCCAAAATTTGATATTGATTGTAGTGCTTCAAAGAGAATATAAATGAAGCTTTCGTAGAGCTGAACTTCTGAGGTTCGACCGGGTTCGGAATAAATGTATTTTTAAAAATTAGTTGAATGTACTAGACATCGTTCAGATTACACCTCATCAGATAAAGCTGAGAGCTACAATTGCGGAAATTAAAAAAATAAATAAAACAAATAAGAGTGTTGCGGTCGAGTGCCCCGATAGCAAAACCCCCTGTACCAAGTAATGTGTTTCCTATAGCTGTAAATTCCTTTTATTTAAAATTTATTTCAATAAATAGGGAAACGCACTTGCATATCTTCGGTGTTTTTGCTCGGATCTTATTAAGGTATACAGAATAGATACATGTTTGGCCTAATTTAATATATATTAAGTCACTAGGTTCAAACTTAAAAACATATATATTAGGAGGGGGTCGATTTGTATGGGTCGAAAAAAACGTTCAAAGCGTATAGCAAAAACGAAATCTACGGCCAATTCTAAGAAAATTTCACCAAGAAACCATGGGTCTAAAATGAATTCCTAGTCCGCGCAAATCGACTTCAAATACTTATGTTACATTTTCCCAAAAATCAAGTTAGAAAGTCGGTGAAGTCAGACTTTAACAGGTTCTGTATACCCCAGAGCTTGCATTATATATAGAAGCCACACAAAGTGATGAAGGTGTCAAAAAGTGAGCCCAGTGCTGCCCATCAACATTGAAGCGGTGATACCCATCAACATTTTTTGTTTTCCTTATAACTCTGCTATCGTTCATCTGATTTTCATAATTCCTTTGGCGAATCGATAAATAATTGTGACTACAAAATATCTCTAGAAGGTACAAACCATCTATTTGCAAATCTTTGGGAAATATGAGGTTTTTTCTGAATTGCGGGGGCGGAAGGGGGCGTGGCAATCTGTGACATAAAAATTTGTCTGCCGGCAACTAGAAGAAGTATTTGTCCCATACAAGTCAAACCTCTATCTCTTACCATATCAAAGATCGTGAAGTCGATTTGCGCGAACTAGGAATTCATTTTGTACCCATGGTTTCTTGGTGAAATTTTCTTAGAATTGACCGTAGATTTCGTTTTTGCTACACGCTTTGGTCGAAAAAAAATCGACACCCCCTAATCTATATATCTGCTAGATTCGCCATTTCTGAAACATAAAAAGTTTTGGGTGGGAAAAATGTAATTTCTTCTCCTGTCTAGTCATTTTTGAAATGATATACCAGTCCGATTCGTACCAAATCTTGTAAAAAACAGTAAAAAAAAAAGATTGTTAAAAAAAATTGGTAAGGAAATGCATTAGAACCGGGCAAAACCACTCAGATATCGAGCAGACCAATAAAAAAAAAAAAATTTAAAACTGTAAAAAATTTTGCACCAAATCAAAAAATTATTTCTATATTAATTTCGATTTCTGACATATTTATTTATAAAACAATACTATCCGTTCAGAAATAGCATAATTTTTGGTACAAATCGAAAGTTCCTAAAAATGGCAAAAAGTTTGAATTAATATGAACAGGAGTAAATATATAGATAGTAAATATCGAAAGGTCCACAAAATCGCAAAAATTTGTTTAGTTTTAAATAGAGCTTAGAATATCATAAGGACTTGATAGATGGTAACTGTACATCTAACAAAAGCGTAACAAAAGCCGAAAGCGCAATTTCGAAGCTTTACGAAGAGCTTGTACTGACGATGAACAGTCCTCGCTATTGCAGAGTATTGGCCAAACATGGGCTTAAAGTTGCTAAGGCTCTGGTCACACTTATCTATCAAATTCTTTATAAAAGTTACATCTCTAGTTTTTGGAAGACGGCTACCGCAAGCCTTTGAACAGCGTTCTTGAAATAAACATAATAAATGTGTTATAAAGCAATACTAAATCAACTAAGGGCCGATTTCTCTTCTCCCAGTTAGCTGCTATGTGTCAGATTCTAGCTTTTAATTAAAGAGCAACTCCTGGTCGTTTCGAACCAACTTGTAAAATTTTTTCCTTGCCCTTATTATTCTCTACTTAATTGGCTGTTGCCTCTTCTAGCCACCTTTTCGTTTTAATTAAAAAGAAAATTGCATTAAAATGCCAATTTGCTGCCACAACAGCAGCAATAGGCAGACAGTAAATAGCAAATGCTTGACAAGCTGTCAGAATCAATTAAGCACCTGGTACTCATTGCACATTTCCAATTTATTAAGCCGACTTGCTGTTACATTTTGCAATCTGTTTTGCTCTATTTCCGTACAGGTCGAACTGTTGTGTCCTTTAAATGCTGTGGATCCAATTAACTACGTACAAAAGCAACTGCAGTCGGCGAAGGAGCAACAAAATGCGCAGTTATGGGATACGCTTGCCTTGGAGCCAATCGATCAGGAATTTCTGCAATCACATCAGATACAAATTGAGAATAAATTCATTGCCGTCGAATGGATACTGAAATGTGAATGCAACCAGAATGTAAGTATCAGAAAAAGATTGAATGTCGAAAAAGCGGAATGGCGGAGGGTAGGTAAATCAATGTTTTTTTCGCCTGGCCCATAAACAGAGTCATATTTCGCATTCCATGGCAAAAGGCAGTCATTCAGTCCTTCAGGCAGTTGGGCTGGGAGGTATCCTTTACCTTCTCTGCAGCAGCAGCAGCAGCTGCACGAAAATTGCTTTCACTTGTCATTTTAATCGCATTTGTTGTTGTTCCTGCTGAAAGCATTTTCTTTGTGATAACCAGGGAAGGGAATAGGGGTATATTGGATTGAGCAACAAGAGAATAAGTTTTGGAAAAAATGGGAATTTATTATGACAAATGGATTAAAATTTTCGAGGTTCTAAAAAAAGTTTTAAAAAAATTTGAAAAATTTTTGAAAAAAATTTTGAAAAATTTTTGAAAAATTTTTGAAAAATTTTTTTAAACAAAAATAGTTTGAACCAGTTCTAATCTTGTTTTCAACTGGCAAGGAACTAGTACAAGCTGAATCAAAAATAGTTTTGAGTCGATTTTTAAACTCTTTCATTATAAATATTAATGTAAACTTCACATTTTGTCGATTTGGGTTTGTTCTGTCTGTTTCGTCCATTTCATGTACAACTTCCGTCTTTGTTCGTCTCTCTGTCTCGCCAGTTTCTATTTTCTTTTTCAGTGTGGCCATCGTTTCTGTCTTAAAAATGCCTTAACGCTAAAAATTTATCGATATATCTGTATATGTCTTGTGTTATCCCATTATTTTGGTGTATGCATTCCCTAATCTACAATCAAAACATTTTTTCTTCATCACAGGGTAACCCCATCTTCGTTCCCCTCATCCCCCCAGATTATGCTTCGCTTGTTATTCTGCGTTCTATGCACAAATGTGTTTTTGTTTTGCGAACAAAAAATATTACTGCAATTTTTTTGTTGACTGGTTTGTGGGTAGAGCGGGTATTCAGAGTCAGTCGTTTGTGGCGCTCTCTCGCACCCATCTGTCTGTTGTGTTTTCCCATTATTTTGGCGTATTCATCTTGAATGCTTACTTTTTTTCGGTTGTTGTTTGTTTATGAGTTGTTTTTTTTTCTATTGGGCGAGTGCTCTGCAATTGCAATGATTGGATTTTTATGAATACATTCATCATTTTGCCACTGCCGCAGTGGCAAGAGACTTACATACGTACACAACATTTTGTTGCATACTTTCGGGCTACATGAAAAAAAAAAAATGTTATTTCAATGGTTAGTTTTGTGACTAAAGAAGAGGCCTTTGTCTTGCTCTGATGGGCTTTTAAGTGGATTTTACTGTTTTCAAAATTTTTTTTTACTTTTTTGCAAAAACATGTAAATGTTTCAATTGTAATGTAAGCACTTTTTCATTCTGTTTTAAAATTACCAAAAGGGGCGTAAAAACGTAGACCCGGGTACGTGGTAGAGTTTACATAAAATACTCCAACTTGACAGTTAATAAAGAAACGATCTGTGAATGCAATTGTGAGTAGGGTGTTTCGGAATATCGATATTTTTGCCCAAAATGACGAATATCATTATCGTATATTTTCCCGAGGCGATATATCGGAAATCGACTATTTTTTGGTGATATTTTTCGGGGACATTTTGGTTTTAGTGTTCGGTCACACTGTTGTGAAAAACTGTTTCTTGTGAAAAGGCAAATTGCTCAAAAGTTATTTTATTAAAGTCATTGCACAGAAATCGCAGTGCAAACTGTACAATAAAGTTTTAAGGACCAGTGGAAACTCAACAAATATAAAGGCGCTCTTAAAAGCGAGTCATGGAGATTTTTGGGTGAAATGCAGCATATTTTTATAGACGGTAAATCTAAGGCCGTGCTGCGATACGATACGATGTAGCATTTTACGTATAAATGACGTACGATTTGATGTTGCATACTTGAGCTTAAAGGAAGAATTACATGCTTGCATCATTGTTTGTTTATTCTAGGTCCTGAGAAAGAGAAAGACGCATTGCCAGTGTTCTCTGACTAATATGTAATTATACCGTAAAGCTGCGTGCCATCAAAACGTTTGGCTCGGCTCTAAAAAGTTGGGTTTCTGACACCATAAGCCAAATGACCGATGAGCACATAACTCAACGGATCTTCCTTAAGTCTCTATCTAACGATTATTGTAAAATCATAAATTTTTACTTTACGTAGATGTAAATGAATAAATTTTTTTTATGGTTTGTAGCTCGAATGCACTATTTTGAAATAGGGTTGTCGATATTTCTCCAAATATCAATATTTCCATATCGATATTTGATATATCGTCTCCAAAAACATCGATATTATCGTTATTTTCTAAAGCTTAAGAAAACTAAAAAGCTTTAAAGGAACGTCTTCACCATAAATCCGCTAGTAAAACTTTCCAGAAGCCGTTATATCTAATCTTCACAACAGTTTCCAATAGTTTTCTGAAACTACGCTGTAAATTTTTTAAACCTTAAAAGAGTGTAGTCAAAAAAGATACAATTCAGTTAGGCACATTACTTCGTATAAGTTCAAAAATGTTCTGATTTCAAAGAAGTTCAACCGAGTTTTTTTTATGTTGTGACGAGCTAAATTTGTATCTCTGAATATGACTTTTAAGGCTTATAGATTACACTTAGAAAAAGAATATCAAGAGAAGAACTTAAGAGAACCCGCTGCCTAATGTATTCTCCAGTCACTCTGCTGCGGGTGTCTGTAAAGCCATTATTATTACCTGATGCCCCCAGGGCCGAAGCCATTTCGCAATTAACACATTAACATGTTAAACGCTTGCCGAAACGGAGCCCTCGTATTTCATTTCTCTTTTGGGGACTTATTTCAATTTGAAACTATATTTAGGAAAAATGAGATAACACCCCAAATTTGAGAAAAAATCGTTAATTTTGTTTTCCATATAAAACATAAAGTATATATATTCTTGATCAGCATGACGAGCTGAGTTGATATAGCCATGTCCGTCTGTCCGTCCGTCTGTCCGTCTGTTTCTATGCTATCTCCTCCGTCAGTTTTAAAGCTATCTTAACCAAACTTTGCACAAAGTCTTTTGGTACAAATACGCTGCACATTTGTCGGAACCGGCCTGATCGGATGGCTATATCGTATAGCTGCCATAGAAACGATCGGTCGAAAAAGTAGTTCTAGTGAGAAAAACTTTTTTGTTTTCAAAATTTTGTCAAATATCATGCTCCAAGGGTATGTAAACTTCGGTCGAGCCGAAGTTAGCTTGCCTCTATTTTTATACTCTGTACCGAAGGTGCACAGAGTATATTAAGTTTGTGCAAAAGTATGTAACAGGGAGAAAATATCATTTCCGACTATATAAAGTATATATATTCTTGATCAGCATCAACAGCCGAGTCGATATAGCCATGTCCGTCTGTCCGTCCGTATAAACAAACAGATCTCAGAGATGGTAAGAGATAGAGGTTTGACATTTATGGGACAAATGTTTCTTTTAGCTGCAGGCAGATCAAGTTTATTTTCAATTTTGGCCACGCCCCCTCCCGCCCCCGCAATTTAGAAAAAACGTCATATCTTCCACAGTTTTGTAGATAGATGGTTTGTACCTTCTAGAAATAGTTAGTAATTGTCAAAATATATCGATTTGCCAAAGAAATGATAAAGATCGGATGAGCGGTTCTCAAGTTATAAGCAAAAAAATGAACCAAGCTCCCCCCGCCACCCCCCTCACGCCCTTTCACAACCAACACCGCACAATCTTAGAAAGAGAGAGAGCGAGAGAGAAAAAGAGTGAGATGGAGATTGAGAGAGACACAGCAGCAGCTCTGCATTCAGCTCCTACTCCAGGTACAGAGTATGTTATAGTCGGGCTTGACCGACTTTCTCACTTGTTTTTTTTTGGGCCTTATTTCGCAGAGCCAGTTTATATGGCACATGGTGGCTAATACATGACATAAGGGCAATGTTACTCAAAGTTAATGTCGAATTTTTTACATATTTTGTTGTAAACTAATTACAAAACTAGCAAATTTAATTCAAAAACTAAAACATTTAATCAAAAATTACTTTGTTTGAGGTGTACACACTAATTTTTTCATTTCTTTAGGCAAGATCAAAATTTAACATTAATAAATAATATCATTTACTTGAATTGATATTTAATAGTTTCATAATGAAACAAAAAATGTAATAATGATATGACAAAATGTATCGTTTAAAATTTTTAAGCATATCATTTTGATATATGGTCTTATCGGAGAAAAATTTTGATATATAAAATATCAATTTTTTTTCTCAGTGTATTTATAAGAGATTTAGAAAGTGATTATTATTCAATCAATAGTTTCTTTAATACTTATGAATGGAATACGTTCTCACAAATAGAAAGAGAGCGAAACTAGCGAGCATTGAGACAGTATAAGAGAAAATGCGGCGCTCTCTCTCGCTCTCCTCTCCGTCTCGTACTGTTTTCGTTTGCAGTTCTGTCAATGATTAGCACTATAAGCTGATAAGCCTTAAGTGCAAGGGGGTACTTAATAGTTAGTTGCATATATAAACCATATCAACACACGAGCCTCTTCTATATTCTGTTATTAGATACCATAAACCCAGTTAAATACAATCTAATCGGTCATAAAAATATAAGAGCATAAACGAAATTAGATTTTTGCTTAGCTCAGCGAGTTCAGTTGCTATTCCAAAGCAGATCGTGACAGACGTAAACCTAGAGGAAGATGATTACGAAAAACAAACAAACTGCTCGCGTTGTTATTATAGGAGCGGGTGCCTCCGGCATAGCGGCAGCCACTCGCCTACTGGAACAGGGATTTAAAAATGTTTTATTACTAGAGGCAGAGGATCGCATTGGAGGACGTGTGCATACCATACCGTTTGCGGACAGTGTGGTGGATTTGGGAGCACAATGGTGTCATGGCGAAAAAGGAAATGTGGTCTACGAACGTGTCAAGGATTTGAATTTAGTGGAGATCACCGAGGATCATTATGATAACTACAAGTGTGTGCGCTCCAACAAGCACTTAGTGCCGGAGGAAGTGGCTCAACATTTGAGAACCATAGCCAGTAATTCCATAGACGAAAGACAAGCCGAGTTGGCCAACTATGAAGGATCATTGGGTGACTGGGTAACCGCAAAATACTGGAAAGAGCTGGCCAAATTGCCGGCCATAGATCGTAACATAGCCGAGGAGTTTTTGTCTGTTTTTCATAAATTTGAAAGTTCTGTGGAGGCGGCAGATCATTTGTTTGAGGTGTCAGGACGCGGTCACTTGGAGTATTGGCTGTGTGAAGGAGAATTGCTGCTCAATTGGCGAGACAAAGGATATAAAAAGTTTTTGAATTTGCTAATGCAAGCTCGGAATGAAAAGGATTTGGGTGTACTTAACAAACATGTGATGCTAAATAAACGCATAGAGCAAATTAATTGGGCCGAAAATGAGGTCCTGATACGCCTGTGGAATGGTGAGATACTAACAGCAGATCATGTTATATGCACCGTTTCACTGGGAGTCCTGAAGGAACAGCATCAAAAAATGTTTAAACCCGCTCTACCTGAGTCAAAGATTTGTGCCATTAAGGGTCTCAAACTGGGCACGGTGGACAAATTCTTTTTGGAATTTGCCACGCCTCCTTTGCCAAAGGACTGGCCTGCCTTTAAGTGTCTGTGGCTGGAAGAAGACTTAAAGGAACTGCGTGGCTCTGAGTATTTTTGGTTGGAAAGCGTGTTTGGTTTCTATCCCGTGTCGTTTCAGCCACGTTTGCTACAGGGCTGGACCATAGGCGAACATGCACGCCATATGGAAACCCTGACGGAGGACAAAGTCTTGGAGGGTTTGATGTGGCTTTTCCGCAAGTTTTTGCCCTTTGAAGTGTCACAACCGTTACGATTCCTGCGCACCCAATGGCATGCAAATCCTAATTTCCGCGGCAGCTACACCTTCCGCTCGACTTATACGGATGAGTTGAGAACGGGAGCCTGGGACTTGGAGGCTCCTCTTTTAGATGTGGCAGGCAGTCCGCGTTTGCAATTTGCAGGCGAGGCAACGCACAAGCATTTCTATTCCACCGTACATGGAGCCGTGGAGACAGGTTGGCGTGAAGCGAATCGTTTGAATGAATATTATAAGGCTCGCACTGCACAATTGTGAGAAAATTAAAGATTAAAGCTGACATTTTGATGGTAATTAGTGGGTTTTTATTTTTGTGCTTCACTCAACAAGACACTCACAGACACATAACAGCGATTACCTGGACCGTACCCCAACATAAGCCCAAATGTGAGTGGTCAAACACAGACACTGTTTAACATTGTCACTCCAAGTCATGGCACAAAAGCCACTACAACAGTTGTATACCAGCTGGGCTCACTTTGGCTTTGGCGACAAAGTTGCATATGTAATTGAGGCTTGGGGGGTTACGAGACAAAACAAATACAGACAAGGATGGGCATAAATTCTGTAGCCAAAAGTACTTTGTTTGGCCTCCAGATAAGTGCTAAGCCGATTTTTGCTTTTGCATTTTTGTCGTAATTTGAATATGTTCCATGTGTGTTGTGTGAGAGGCCGGACGGGCTGAGTGAAATGTTTGTAAATGGCCTGAAAAACAGACGCAATTACAATGTTGTTTGCAAATGTTGGCTGCAAATGAGTTGGTCAACATGTTACTAATGTTGGCTGTGAAATGAAATGTTTGGAATTTAAAAAGAGGCAAAAAGTAAGCAGCTTCTAAGTAAGAACTGGGGCTTAAGCTGATTCACAAAATATACACAATTGAATCTGAATTTAAATTTCTATTTTGTACTCTGACCTGAAAGTACTAAGTTTGGGCAAACAGTTGGAATAATCTTCAAACCTTGCTTTTATAAATAAATAAATATAAATATAAATCTGTAAGCAAAATAGCTTATCCTAGAGATGTAAGATTTGGCAAAAACCTTTGTTTAGTTATGCAGACGCGCACTAAGAAAGAAAATTTTTGAAAATTTAACAGTGAAGTGGTTGAAAACACCAAAGAAAGGATTTTATGGTGCACACAGCTGAGCTGTGGCGTTAAGGCCATATTGAGGACTAAGCAGATTTGCTAAGAGCGCAAAAGAGAGTGAGCATTCCTCTAATTCTGGGCAGAGAATTCGCTGCTAATGCTTTTTTGGTAAAGTGCGGGTGAACTAAACAGTGTCTAGTCAGCATAGCGACATATCTCATAGCCCAGTACATTTTGCCGGCGGAGATATGTCGCTTTTTTTCTGGCGGTGATATGACGTTTTAGAACGTCACATTTCCGCCGCATTTCAAACGACATATCTCCGCGCGGAAGATATGACGTCGGAACTATGTCGTTACCCCATCTAGTCAGTGACTGAACAGTGACTTCACAGTGACTAATCGGTGACTAAAAAGTGTCTTGACAATGACTTAGCGGTGACTTAACAGTGACTTGACGGTATCTAGCTAATTTTGCATTTCTTGTAACATTTTTCGAACCCTTTTTGAAACCCTTCAAAACAAAATTGGCTACACGGCGCGTGTAGAAACGTCAAACCTAAACGCTACGTATTTCGCCCTGTTAAATTGTACACGCTGCGTATAGAATTTAGAAAGCCACACGGACGTGTAGGAATTAAAAATCTAAATGCAAATGTAGAAAAGTTAAATGCTGCGTGTGCAAAGGCAAAGCCTACACGACATTTGAAAATCAGCTTGTTGCCCTTAATAATTCTAAATTTTTCATGCAGCAATCTGATTACCATACGGACGTTTAGATTTTCTACGTTGACGTTTAGATATTGAAATGCTACACGCGCGTGTGGAAATTCTAAACGAAAAATGTAGCTCTACATCAGTACTGAATTCTTATATTTTTATACCCCGTTACTCGTAGAGTAAAAAGGGTATACTAAAGTCGTGCAAATTTATGTAACAGGCAGAAGGAATCATTTCCGACCATATAAAGTATATATATTCTTGATCAGCATCAACAGCCGAGTCGATATAGCCATGTCCGTCTGTCCGTCCGTCTGTCCGTCCGTATGAACAAACAGATCTCAGAGATGGTAAGAGATAGAGGTTTGACATGTATGGGACAAATGTTTCTTTTAGCTGCAGGCAGATCAAGTTTGTTTTCAATTTTGGCCACGCCCCCTCCCGCCCCCGCAATTTCGAAAAAACGTCATATCTTCCACAGTTTTGTAGATAGATTATTTGTACCTTCTAGAGATAGTTAGTAATTGTCAAAATGTATCGATTTGCCAAAGAAATAATAAGGATCGGATGAGCGGTTCTCAAGTTTTAAGCAAAAAAGTGAACCAAGCTGCCCCCGCCACCCCCCTCCCACCCTTTCACAACCAACACCGCACAATCTTAGAGAGAGAGAGAGAGAGCAAGAGAGAGAGAGAAAGAGAGTGAGATGGAGATTGAGAGAGACACAGTAGCAGCTCTGCAGTCAGCTCCTACTCCAGGTACAGAGTATGTTATAGTCGGGCTTGACCGACTTTCTCACTTGTTTTTTTATTGAAATAAAATTTGGAAAGTTTTAAGACCGTTCGGTTTACAAAAGATTGACCCAAATGCGGAATTAGCTCTCGACTTGCCGCTATCATTCTTAAAGTAATTGCTGAAGCTTTGGGACACAACATAATTAAACTAGTTTAAAACGTTACAAGCAAAGTTTGCATTGGGATGGAAAAAAAAACATTACCCAAACCTGTAGACGAAAAAACTGTCCAAAGACTACCAAAAATCCGGCTTCCCGAAAGAATTCATATAGCTCGATGGATGATGGGGATCTAGTGGTGATCTGGTGAGGATCTGGTGGGGATCTGGTTTGGAGTTTATCCAAACGAATCCAAAAAGTATCTTTTTACCAGTTAACGGGGATTTTCGTATATACACAGAGGGAATAAACCTGTTCACAAAAAAAGTTGCCGTTAACTTTAAATGAGAACAGAACGTTCTCAAAACTTTTAAGAACAAATGTTTTAAATGTTCTTGGAATAAGTTAAGTTGTTCTCAAACGAATAATATTTACTTTAAACAAGAACAACACCGGTTTTCAGCAGAGAGATATACAAGAGAAACAGCGAGTTGGTTCTCTTCTTGCTCTCTCTCTCTCTCTCTTGTCTGCTCAACAAAGTATAAGTAGCCCTCTTGACGTGCATCTGCAAAACTGTTCAATGGCTGAATTGTCAAGTGCGTCATTCCATACGTTGAGTGCATAAGGTACCGGGCTCAAACAAATTTTTCTGTGTTTTTCTGAAAACTTAAATGAAACGATTCAGGTGAAGTGGGTCGTTGAAGCGATGTTTCTGATTCCTATGGCACAATGGGTGAGTGAATAAGCAGTAGCGCCCATATCCAGAGTAGCCTTGCCTCTCTTCACTTCCAATCAAAAGAGGTATGTCCCCGTTCCCTATTCCACCCAAATGTGATTAATCCGCCTACACCTGGTCCCAAGTGGAATCAATTTTTTTTCCAGATGAGTTTAAAATGTTCTTGAAAACGGAATCATGTTTTTAAAAATGGAATAATGTCAACTCAATTTGAGTTTTTGCGTTCTCAATAAATTGTTCTTGAAGTGAGAACATTAAACTACATGTAAGAAAACCAGTTCATGCATACTTTTTGGTAACGTTTGTGCTCGTTTTGAGTCCAATGCTCTCGGTTTTTCCCTCTGTGTAGGTTAATAACATAATATTAAATATTTGTTAATTTAAGAACCTTATCACAGAAATTCATAAGGCTGTGATCTAAAATAGTTATATTTTACTAGTTACAGAGTTTTCTACATTTTCTACGTTGTAATATTTCAAGAATTTGACCATCAAAAATTTAAAAACAATTTATTGATTTTCACAATTATTAATTATGCAACAAATATTAGCTTTGGGAATGCTGAGTTCTACTTCTATTTTTCCTGCCGTTTTCAATTCGATGGTTTTCCATCTCTAGATTTCAGTCGGGCTTGACAAGTTTTTTCTTTTCTTTTAGTCTGTCTATGATTGATGAGTATTTCCTTTAGCAATTTTACAATTTTATCGCAGACTTTAATCTGCATCTGCACAGTCTTGAATGCAATTATACACAATTTTTGGCACACTTTCTATTAATAGTTAAGAAAAAAATTTTAGAAATATTTTTTCTAATTTGTTGACATTTGAATTTATTGCATTAAATGATTATTTTTCGGTTAGGTCTTTTGCAAAAATTTTGAAAATTTTTTTCATATTTTTGGGAAAAAAATTTATCATCTCATATTCTTCTTTCTAGGGGCACGTGTTAAAATTCATAGCGGACTTTGAAGCCCATTCAAGCTGTTAATATGTACTATAAACTTTAGAATTTGAACTTATCAGAGGTTTTATTGTACTATTAAACAATACATCTGAACATCAAAATAGTTGAAAACTTAAAAGTCCCCTATGGACTAGAGCGAACTTGATAATATTCATTCAAACGATCCGCCTCACGCCAACCAGTTTCAATGGCTCCATGAACCGTGGAGTTGTGGGTCCTGCTGGTAGCCTCACCAGCAAACTGCAATCTCGGTCTGCCATTTACATCCAAGAGCGGAGCCTCCAGATCCCAAGGTCCTGTTTCCAACTGATCAGCATAGGTTGGACGATAGCTGTAGCTGCCACGGAAATTTGGATTGGAATGCCATTGGGTACGCAGAAAGCGTTTTGGTTGAGGCAGTTCAAACTTCAGAAATTTGCCAAACAGCCACTGCAGTCCTTGTAGAACCTTTTCCTCGGTCAGTGTTTCCATATAACGAGCATGTTCGCCTGTTATCCAACCCTCTAGAAGTCTGGGCTGATGGGCAACGCCATGGAAACCACTAATGCTCTCTAGCCAAAAACGTTCTGTACCATGTAACTCCACCAGATCCTCCTTCAGCCACATAAAGTAAAAGCCCACACAGTCTTGGGGTAAAGGAGGGGCAGCGAATTCCAAAAAGAACTTGTCCACTGTGCCTAATTTGTGGCCATTCAGAGCTCTCTGCTTGATTATGGGCAGATGAGGTACAAACAGTTTTTCATGCTGTTCCTTGAGCACACCCAATGAGACCGTACAAATGACATGATCAGCTGTGAAAATCTCACCATTCCAACAGCGTAACATTAGTTTGTCATTAGATGCCCAGTTGATTTCCACAATGCGCTTATTGAGTAAAACCAGATTCTTCAAAACTCCCAGCTCATCTTGGGTCTCCTCTTTGTCATTCATTAAAACTCTGAGCAAGGTTTTATAACCCTTGTCTTGCCAGTTGAGCGAATTATCGCCCTCACTATCCTCAAAGAAATTTGTGGATGATTCCTCAAACAAATGATCACAACCTTCCCAGCCACACAGCATCAGCTGAATGATCTTAAAGGCTTCTTTGGCCACCACGCGATCCAAAGTGGGCAACTGTTCCGTCGCTTCCTGCCAAAACTTGGGTGTGAGATAATCACCCATTGAACCTTCGTACTCTTCAGGAATATTTTCCGTGGCGAATTTCTCCAAAATTCCTTGCATAGCGTTGCCAGTTTCCTGCGTCATAATTTCCTTATTGGAGCGCACAAAAAGCATGTTCTTATAATAGTCCCCTGACCTTTCCAGCAAATTCAAGTCTTTGACCAGATCATAGACCACGTTGCCCTTTTCACCATGACACCATTGAGCCCCCAAATCGATGACATTGTCAGCAAAGGGAATGGTATTAATGCGTCCACCAATGCGTTGCTCTGCCTCCAAAAGCTGAACATGTTTGAAACCCTGCGACAGAAGACGAGTGGCTGCAGCTATACCCGAGGCACCCGATCCTATGATTAGAACACGAGCAGTGTCCTTAGTTAAGCTCAGCGAGCTGGGAGAATTGGAAGAAACACACAAACTCATGTTGAGCTCGACAAGCGATTTGAACGAATTACGGGGTCTACCCCTGCCTTTTATAAGCAATTATCAGCTACTTTAACCACACGAGTTATCATTTAATTAGCAAAAGCAACACTTAGTATATATTTTAACCTAATTGTGGTTAGTAAAATGTTTACTAAAAAAATGCATTTTACAAAGTACTTTAAAGAGCACAAATCTTAAGGTCTCTTCCCTGCATTAAAAACATAGGCAAGAGGTGTGTAACCACAGAGAAATCTTGCTTTAAAAAGCAGCAGGCAGAGTATTTTTCTGTCTGTTTCTCTCAAGACAAAAAAACCGCAGTGTAAAAGAAAACGAACGGAAAGTTTCAACCGCGAGGAAACTATAAGCTAAGGGCCACAAATCAGTACACTAAATTAGCGTAGAAACTTAAGGGACGTACTGAAAACAGTCCGACGGTGGGAGACATCTCGATCTGTTGCATCCGCAATCGGAGGAGTTCAAACAGCAGTTGATCATACCCATCTCAGTCATCAGTCTTACCACCAACAAAGCGAAAATTGTGTCGACCCCAGTCGGCTTTTCCTTGTTGGAGGTCAAAAACTAACCTAAGGCGGACCAGCTAACAATGGAGTTGGATAGCGATGCAGTGGAACATAAACCCGAGGAGGAGGATATTGAATTTACGGCAAATAAAACAAAAATTTTTTCACGAAAACTGAAAAAATAATTTCCAATATCTAGCGCAGCGTTTCACTTGAGAGCCAACATAGTTGCACATTGCAGCATTCCTGCAAAGAAATGAACAGTCAACCAACTTGGAATAAAGCCTTAATTATGATACCAGCCCGGGCATCCGGCAGGGCCGCATGATCTTACTACAATCCAACTAAACTACTATGTCCCAAGTATGTCCCATTTGTGTACCGAGTTTCCCAAATATGTCCCATGTTAGCATGTCCCAAGTATGTTCCAAGTATGTCCCAAGTATGTCCCAATTATGTCCTATTTGTATCCCACGTATGTCCCATTTGTGTCCCAAATAAGTCCCAAGTATGTCCCAATTATGTCGCAAGTATGTCCCAAATAAGTCCCAAGTATGTCCCAAGTATATCCCAAGTATGTCGCAAGTATGTCTTAAGTATGTCGCAAGTGTGTACCAAGTATGTCCCAAGTATGTCCCAATTATGTCCTATTTGTATCCCACGTATGTCCCATTTGTGTCCCAAATAAGTCCCAAGTATGTCCCAAGTGTGTCCCAATTATGTCCCAAGTATGTCCCAAGTATGTCCCAATTATGTCCTATTTGTATCCCACGTATGTCCCATTTGTGTCCCAAATAAGTCCCAAGTATGTCCCAAGTGTGTCCCAATTATGTCCCAAGTATGTCCCAAGTATGTCCCAATTATGTCCTATTTGTATCCCACGTATGTCCCATTTGTGTCCCAAATAAGTCCCAAGTATGTCCCAAGTGTGTCCCAATTATGTCCCAAGTATGTCCCAATTATGTCCTATTTGTATCCCACGTATGTCCCATTTGTGTCCCAAATAAGTCCCAAGTATGTCCCAAGTGTGTCCCAATTATGTCCCAAGTATGTCCCAAGTATGTCCCAATTATGTCCTATTTGTATCCCACGTATGTCCCATTTGTGTCCCAAATAAGTCCCAAGTATGTCCCAAGTGTGTCCCAATTATGTCCCAAGTATGTCCCAAGTATGTCCCAATTATGTCCTATTTGTATCCCACGTATGTCCCATTTGTGTCCCAAATAAGTCCCAAGTATGTCCCAAGTGTGTCCCAATTATGTCCCAAGTATGTCCCAAGTATGTCCCAATTATGTCCTATTTGTATCCCACGTATGTCCCATTTGTGTCCCAAATAAGTCCCAAGTATGTCCCAAGTGTGTCCCAATTATGTCCCAAGTATGTCCCAAGTATGTCCCAATTATGTCCTATTTGTATCCCACGTATGTCCCATTTGTGTCCCAAATAAGTCCCAAGTATGTCCCAAGTGTGTCCCAATTATGTCCCAAGTATGTCCCAATTATGTCCTATTTGTCTCCCACGTATGTCCCATTTGTGTCCCAAATAAGTCCCAAGTATGTCCCAAGTGTGTCCCAATTATGTCCCAAGTATGTCCCAAGTATGTCCCAATTATGTCCTATTTGTATCCCACGTATGTCCCATTTGTGTCCCAAATAAGTCCCAAGTATGTCCCAAGTGTGTCCCAATTACGTCCCAAGTATGTCCCAAGTATGTCGCAAGTGTGTCCCAAGTATGTCGCAAGTGTGTCTCAAGTCCTATTTGTATCCCACGGATGTCCCATTTGTGTCCCAAATAAGTCCCAAGTATGTCCCAATTATGTCGCAAGTATGTCCCAAATAAGTCCCAAGTATGTCCCAAGTATATCCCAAGTAAGTCGCAAGTATGTCCCAAGTATGTCCCAAGTATGTCGTAAATATGTCCCAAGTATGTCGCAAGTATGTCCTATTTGTGTCCCACGTATGTCCCATTTGTGTCCCAAGTATGTCCAACTAAACTACCAACTAATCTAACTACAATCTAACTACAAATCCAACTAAACTAACTACAATCCAACTAAGCTATGTCCCAAAAATGTCCCATGTCCCTACTATGTCCCATGTCCCAAGAATGTCCCAAATATGTCCCAAGTATTTACTCCACAAACTGCTTTATCTGACCCACACTGTAGGCCACTTAACAAATCTCTTGAACAAACTTATCCAAATATCCAAATAATCCCCCAATTCGTAGCTCGACATCTCGAACAGATCAGCTTTGTTGTCACAGATGTATCTCAAACGGCCAATAATTTGATCCTCGCTCAACACCTTGAACCGGAATTTTTTCAGCGCTTCTCAGAACAGACCTTTACAGGCAAGGTCGAAAGAACAATCGTACAGGGTTTGTCCGGAAAGTAATAGGACTGAGTCGATTTAAAACAATTTTATTGAGACAATTAGTTACAGTTTTTTAAAAACTTTCAAAATGGGCTTTTTCTGCTTCGATACAGCACTGCCAGCGCGATTTCCAATTCTTCGGAATAGCCTTCAGAGCCGCGGTGCATGCTGCTAAGAACCCCTTTTTCTTCTCCAAAAGCTTGCCTTTCATCGGACTTTTCAGGCAAGAAATCAAAAAAAAGTCCGGGGGCCACATATAGGCCGTAGGGCGGCTGCGGAAGCGTTGGGATGCCGGCCTTGGCACACTTTATCTCGCCGCAATTCCTGGTTGTCCATCTTCGCTCACACCTTGCTCATGTTCAAATGCTCCGTAACAATGTCATGATTTTGGAAAATTTAGTCGACGGTTTGAGTTCAAAACTTTGCGCAAACGAGTCACATTGTCGGTGTTTGTCGAAGGTCTTGCAGCAAGGTCTTCATCGGGGAACTCTTCCAGGTCGTCCAAAAGGCCTGGTGCCACCGAAGCACACCACTTCTTGTTTAAGGGTAAGCCTGCTTGATTATATCAAAACGTCTCTGTCGCAGATTTACCGAGTTTCACACAGAATTTTATCTCGTTGCATTTTCGGCTTGCACCACTCACAGAAACACGTCACGCGAAATTGCCCGTCCTGACTATCCAGGTGCTCGGAGACAACTGAGCAGCCACTCGTTCGTTAGCTAGGAACGCCCTCTACAGTATCCAGTCGGTGCGCATGTTCCGAAGTACAGTCGCGGCGGAAGAAAATCAGTCTCATTACTTTCCGAAAAAACTCTATACAGTAAATTCCTGGACCAAAGTTTGAAAAAAAAAGAAATTTAAGAAAAAAGACGTCCCTTTCGAGTCAATTAATTTTCTTTACCAGTTTAATTTTTTAGTTTAAGCTAAAGAAAATTAGTGTTCAGATTTTAATTTACAGATTTTTAAAATCTTTTTATTACGAATGGCTTTGGATAGCAAGCAATTAAAAATTGTTAAATATTCCAACTTATTTTCCCCGTAAATTAAACGTATTTCGGCAAAATGCTAAAATTACTTTTCATTATGTGTTTTACAAAAAAAAAATACGGAAAAAAATATTTCGAGCAGAAAAAAATTCAATTGGGGGATTTTTTATAATATCACCAATTAATACTCGAAGTGTTCGGAGATGCTTCCTTTGTTGCGTTACAAACATCAGGACCATTTAATACAACAAAAACTTGATTAGCTTACAAGGCCGATGCTTGCTAAATGACTTTGGGCAGCGCAGAATGAGTAAACTTACCACAAAAAACTATAGTGGGCGCTGTTTTGTGAGTTTATTAAATAATAACTACTAATGCTTGCTATAAAAGATATGATATGCCCAAATGATTCTATTTTATCGCTGCTAGGCTTATCGCATAAGCTTTTATCAGGGCAATCTTAAAGCTTATCAATCTGCCAAGCATTATAAACTTTTTCTGGGCACAATTAGTGCACAATAGCCACAAATACATGCGTTTTTTGTTATGTTTAAAATCACAATTCGTTTACTTTTCAGTGTTGTCTTTAGATTTTGTTATCATTTGGTTTTGTCAGTTGGCAATAATTGTGGTTTATCAAGTGCAACTCGGGAACTTTGTGGTAAACAGTTTACCACAATTAAAGCTTAAACTGTTTATTTTATGTGTTTAATTAAATAGGGCAAAAAAAATTTAATTAAAATTTTTCATTTTAAATTTTGTATTTTTACAGCATTGCAATGAGGCTGTTGACACTGGCGGTGGGAATACAACTAAAAGCAACAAATATGCTTATTACAACAACAAAGAGCTAACTGGCCCAAATGTGTTCCAGCCAACACTAGAGCAACAACATTACCACGAAAATAATGGCAAACAAAATGAGCCAACCGACGAGAATGATGAGGGCGACAACGATGTCGACGACAGCCACCGCAACAACATGGACAACAACGACGTCGACAACTCTTCCTCGGAACAACAGCCTGATATTATACCGTATCCACTAAGCGTGGGTGAAACCAGCTGGAAAACCGCAAAACTGCGACAGCAGGAGGAGGAGAGAAAACAGAAACAATGGCAACAGCTCACATAGCGTAAAATGAGGCGTAAGCAATTCTCTCGCATGCGATAAAAAAACACTTACACACACACACACACACACACATACAAGCAGCTCTAAGGTCAGTTTAAGATTTGTACAGCATAGCGATACATAAGGCCAGATGGGAAATAACTAAGTTTGTAAAAATTAACAAAACTAAAATTATGAATTGAAATTTGTGTAGGATTTGAACATATCGAGGCATAAGCGTGTAAGAATTTAACCGGAAACAGAAACATAAAAAATATTCAATAATTTGTTAGGCTTTCAAAACAAAAAAAAAACACATGGCATAGTTTAACAATAAATATATATATATTATACAATTATTTTTGCGAGCACTAAATAAAACAAAACATAAACTGTATCAAAAGTTCGACTAAAAAATTTAAATTAAAAGTTGGATGTTCCATAAATGTATTGAAAGTAAAGGCAAGCTTACAACCATTCATTCACAGTGATTTCTACTGATTTAAGTATTTTATTCCAGTTCATTTAATCACATTTAAGGATTGTGAAAACGATTTGGATTTCAGATCTTCCGGATCTCCTGGATCAGCTGCTATTTCACTATTCTGAGTTCTCGTGTAATGCATAGCGCCAAAAATATTTTAATATACTGAGTTTTTTGAAAGTCAATTCTCAGCTTAAATGCGAGTTTAGACATACAAAATAAAATATTTAAATCATTTTTAAAAATTTTACATAAAATTTACGAATACCTAACAAAGATTAGAAGTAATAGATACTCCTTATAATACAAAGTGTCATTAATTTTGTAAGCAAAGTGTCTAAGGGGTATTCTACTTTAGACTCTAGAGCATTTTGCATTACATTGTGCATGTGTGTTCACGAAGTTCATTTTACACGGCGGCATTGTTGCGAAGCACAAGCAGACGGCGCAACAAGTGTTGTGTGTGCGACCGAGACTCGAAAAGAGAAAGAAGAGGGTAAATAATTAGTTTATATAGAGAACTATTCTCTGTCCAGATCGAGGAAGGATGCTTCTCCTACTGGACGGAAATCATTTGGAGGTCAGGGGGCACTTGAATAGGTGTCTGGTGTCATGTGGGTTGGGGCCACATTTAGGACCCCACTGGGTTGATGTGGGCTTAACAGTTGCTCAGATGACTTCTTTTCCTAGATCGGAGCTGAGCATCTGCTGAGGGTCTTCTCCACGGGATCAATGGGTGGCGATTGTCTTGGTAGGCTTCAATGGTGCTGGCGACCATGACGGTAGTTGCCTTCATTTTTGCCTCAGCGTATGGATTTGCCGTTACAATTTCTCTTTATGGGACTTGAGTTCTCAGGTCATAGCGAACTACTTTAGGTCTAATTGACATGCCTTCCAACCGATGAGATACTGCTGAGTAAGGAGTCGATTGTGATTACGGACAACAAGGATCTCTGTCATCGTTTGTCCTCCCGTAGCTAATCGCAGCGCGACGTTCTGCATTAGCTGTTGGTTTCAAAGTTGGCTGTCCATGGATCGTTCTATGGCCTTGTGTTTGAGGTCGTCTGCTTTTCCTTTCCCCTTTCCAGCGATAAGGACTCTTTTCTTTGTTCTTGTTGGACTCTCAAATTTGGTGCCGACTGCTCATCAATACCAAGCGATGGCAGTTACTTAATTACGGATTTTGTAATCCCGGTATCTTTGTCTTAAGACCGACATTAACTCTAAAGACCTCGGCTTTAGCTTGACAAGAGTTTATTTCAACAATAAGCGTGATTGATTACATTCTGTTATTCCAGCTCGATTTCCACTCAAGAAGCCAGACATTGACTTAAGCTCTGTATACTTAATTTGATCTCAAAATCGGCTTGATTCAGGATTAAATTGAGATATAGCGCTTAACTAGACTCAATCCGAAAAAGGATTGCGGCAAAAATTAAGGTAATTGACTAAAGCTTGATATAAAAGAAGATTTAGCATAGATTTTGAAGAGAGCCAAAATCTCTGAGCTATTTTTTGACTATGCTCGTCTCCCACAAACCACCGTGTGTTCCTATTTCGATAATAATTTTAAAGAAAGTAACTTGTTGGCACAATGAGGTATTTTCTTTATCACAGTGGAGTTACCATTTAAATCTCCCCAATCTTTCCAAGAAAAGCATCAAACATGACACTTTTTAAACGATTTTTAAACTGCCAAGTTTTAGGCGGCTCGAAGTCACATCAAAACTTTTTGGGTTCGGGTACAGGGAGCAGGTTCAGAACTTTGCTTAACCTTGCTTTTTGTAAATTGATTTTTTAAGAGCTATACGAAAGTTTTTAAAAAGAAAATTCAGAAAAATTCATGAAAAATTTATTTGAATCAATAGTACGGTCCATATAATATAATGTTTGAAGATTATTTCATGTTGACCGTGACTGCGCCTCAAATGGTCCATTCGCTTAGTCCAATTTTGGCAAACTCTTTCCAACATTTCGGCTGGGATCTCACGAATAAATGCTTTAATGTTGCACGTGCTGTGTGGCATGTAGCACCGTCTTGTTGAAACCACATGTCATGGGCAACAAAAATTTGGATATCATCTCACAGTAGCGCTCACCATTCACAGTTTCGTTACGATTCGCATCATCTTTGAAGAAGTACGGTCCAATGATGCCACCAGGTCATAATCCGCACCAAACTGTGACTTTTTCTGGGTGCATTGGTAGCTCTTGCAATGCTTCTGGCTGATATTCACTCCAAAATCTGGTATCAGCTGTATTTTGAAAATTTTCCACGTTGTTGAGTAACAGAGGCCCAATTGCTGCGAACGGCGACGAATCGATAATTGATGGTCATCATTGACACTGGCCAATACAGCTGCGATATTTTCTTCAGTTCGCACTCTACGTAAGCGTGTTGGTGGTTTAATGTCTAACAATGTGAATTTGGTGCGAAATTAAGTCACATAAAATGGAAGAAGAGCGCGATGATTTTTCTTAACAGAGCACACATTTTGATAATAAAATTCAATAATTTGCAAGCTTTGTTCGTTTGTAAGACTGAACATGTTTGACAGTGAAACAAAACACGAAACGTGCGTGATAATTGCTAATCATCAAGGCATGGGGCACTGAGAACTAAAGATAACATCATCGCTGGTCAATTTTAAGAGTTGTTGAGCAATAGTATTCATTGAAATTCTCATGGAAATCACAAAGGTTAAAGCGAGGCGGCACTCAAAATGCGAAAGTGAGAGTCGACGGAAACAGGGTGAGCAACCGTTCCAGCCTATATGTTCCAAATTTATGTTTTCTTTATAACTTTTATAATAAGACACACTCAGCAATAAGGAGGGCGGTCAACTGTACAGCTGTTTCATATATCTCTTTTTTTTATCAACAGCAGGCATTGCCCGTCTTCTGCAAGTTGGCATAGTCGTTTCCTTACTCACTCTCTCTCTCGTGCTCTTGGCAAAACAGCTTATCACAATGTTGCCTGAATGGAATAGCTCATTTATTTGCCCCTTGGAAACGTTTCTTTGGCATTTTAACCCACTTCGCAGTGAAAATTTCCAAATTTTCTTTGTTAGTGCGCGCATGCATAACTAACTAGATCTCTAGGATAAGCAGTTTTGGCTGTGGGTTGATATGTCAGTCAGTCAGTCGGGCCTACACATTTATAAGTAAAGATTTATGCGGTCGGGGTTGATATTTTATACTGTTAAAATATTTGGACAGCGATTGAATGCATAAAATTACATTTTACTTTGCGCTACTTGAACAGAAGCCAAGGGATTGGGAAGGAAATTGATTTGACCCTTTGCTCTAACAAATGAAAGATATTATTTTTAATTTTTTACCATAACTTTTGAGAAATCAAAAGAATCATTTCGGTGAGAAACAGGTGCAGGTTTAAAGACTTGTCAGTTTCGGTCAAAAAACTAATAGTCTAACTTATGTTAAAATGGTGCTTAACGCTGACACCCATAAAGGTTTCGAGCAGAGCACAAGCGGCACAAAAAGAAATGCTTTTTATATTTCAGCTTTCATATTTGTGAACATTTCTTTTTCCTTTGTAGGTAGTTTTGAAATAACTTCTTAAGCGTTTGTGTAAATCATAAACCTGACCTTTGATCATTGATTTACCGGATCAAAGTTTTAAAAGTGTTACTTTTAGTTAATTTTGTAAAAATCTTGGAACAAAAAGCTGATTATGCTTAAAAACTTGTCATGTTAATGAAATGCTGCCCAACTTAACAAATAACATTTAAATGTATCATAAGCAAACAGCTTGCTCTAGAGAAAACTTCTCACCAACCCAAAAGCGTAATTTGATCTAAATGAAAGGCAAAATAGAAAAAAAATACAATGTTAAACTTTGTGTGTGTATTCAAGTTATAACTGTGCTATATAATGCTAATGCAAACACCACATATCCCAGCCACCCCACAAACAAAATATCCCAAAATGTGTGCTATAATTTAACGAAGCTTATCTACCAACCCATATCAATTGTATCAATGTAAGTTTCAAACTATAAAAACAAAAACGCAAAACAATAAACGCAAATTTAAATATACACAAAGACTGTAATTCTTTTACTATAATTAACACATTGCGGCCACCTCATCAATCCATTTGTTCCACTGTTTCGTCCATTTCCTAAACGCCTCCGGTTTCTCTTTGTCCAAAAGAGCGCTATACTTGATCGAGTTCATGGCCAGGGCCTTCAACAGTTTCAGATCAGCACTCCAGGGCCCAATGCCCAGAAAGGCAAAGTAAAAGTCATGCGACAGCGGTGTGGCACGCCAAAATGAAGGATCATCCGAGGATATCACAATGGGCACATTTTTGGCCATTAACAAGGCAGCCGGATGACTGCGATAGTCTTGACCCAATTGCAAAACCTGATTCGACACCGGACACACTTCGATGGCAATGTCCAAGTGCTGGCACAGGTTCATGGCCAATGGATGCTTGGTAAGTGCATAACCATGCCCGATTCGCTTGGTGCCCATTAAAATGGCATCAATCAGATTCTCATCGATGGATGAACCAAACCAATTTGTCTCACCAGCATGGAAATAGAAATTTATTTGCTCGGGCATTTTGAGCAGTTGCTCGATAAAGTCAATAAGAGGACGTCCCAGCTCCTCCTGTCCAACCAAATCGAAGCCTACCAAAAAGTCGGGAAATTCTTGCTGTAAAAGAGTGATTAAAAATTTGAGTATTAAAATGATACTGAAAATTCTCAATTCAAGCACGAAAGTTTGGATTTAATCCCAAGATTTTTGATTTGATTTTGATCCTTTCTTAGAATAATCAGAAAAGAAATAATCTTTGATTTTTATTTGGTACGATTTTAACTTGAATTAAAAGCTTGTTTTCTTTTAAAAATAATTGATGAATTGATGTTAACATTGATTTCAATTATAAGCGGAGTTTTTTTTCTGGTTATCAGGCTTTAAATAAACGGTTAACTATTTACATTGATAATACAGGCTTGAATTTGTCCATTCTATTTACGTCTGTCTTAGGCTTAGTACTCAGACTACCTAAAATTTTCGTTCATACCCATCGGAAAGCTCGTCATCGGAAATCACCGATTTGCATAATATGAAATCAATCCATACTTCCAACAAAAATTCCTAAATATTTTCCAAAACAATTAATTAAAATCAAATGCAAGCCAATCAGCGCAGTGTGACCGTTTCACATTTGGTGGTATTTGGATGAAGGTTGGTATTTTGTCGTTAAACAGTCCCATTGCATCGTCCGCTGGGTAATTCATCGCATGGAGCAAAAAGTATTAGAGAGGAATGTTTGTTGACCGTTTCGGTGAAAAAACTGTCAGCTGTTCCATGATACATTTATTACAGGTAAGGTGCTCTCTGAGTGTGCTCTCTTTTCGGGACTCCAAAGTTTCATTGTGTTGCTGTCATGGAGCAAAAAATATAAGAGAGGCACTTTCCGCGTTTTTTCAATTTTGCTGAGGCTATTTCTGATCAATTTCTGCTCAATTTCGATATCTGATCAATTTAGTGCCCAAAAAGCTTAGAGCGAGACGACCACAACCCAAATGTATCCAGTGAGAGGGAACAGCTTACCAAAAAGTATCTGGAGAGCGTAAATGAGAGCGAACAGCTGACAGTTTTCTGACAGAAGCGGTGTCGACTGAGCAATGTTCCTCTCTAATACTCTTTGCTCCATGGTCGGAGTACTAAGCTTTTTTCAGTATTTTTCTGTCTTTCTCTGTCTCTGTCTAAAAATTCTTTCACTCAAATTACGCTTCAATAACTTCAAAAATGCTGGTTGTTATGGAAAAATCTTGAAAATTTCAATAATTTCAATTTTTTTTACACCAAAATATTTATATCGGGATGATACTTTTTAATATCGCCAAATATATCGATATAGATAGATAGAAATATTCGACAACCCTAGTTTCCACTCTACTTTGGCAGATTGAACAAACTATTCTAATAAAATATAATGTCAGTATTAAAGAATAAGATTCAAGAAATTTGAGTTCAGGCGTCTTAATAAGTTTATGCACACTCTACGTATTGGTCCTTCGAGGCGGATACACCAGATTACATATTAACACAGCCAGTTTAAAAAATTAATTTGATATTTTATTTTAAAAAATCATTAACATACTATATGAAATGCTGGTTTTTGCATTTGCCCGGGCGGAAAAACTTTCGATGTGGTCCAATTAGATATAAGAAAGAAATATATTTTCGATATCGAAAATTTTTTGAATATATATAATATAGGATATGACTATTACTGATATTAATATTCAAGAGAATGTCTGACTAAACTTACCTTTTCGTCAAAAGTTATTCGATATCGATATTTCGGCAACCCTGCTTTCCCCACAAGAGCTCTTCAATTTGCTCACTTTTCAACACTGTTCAGACGAATAATTGGTATATTTGTGCATATTTAGCTCCGGTCACACTGTTTGAACTTACTTATAATCTGACACAAATTTAGGTGTTCATTCAGACACAGGCAGGTCTAGCGAGCAGACCTGCCTAGCTGAATATTTTTTATTTATTTCTTATTTTTATTTTATTTATTTTGTGCCTACTTGAAGATTTTTCTTCAAAAGATTATACTGGCATTTTACGACCGGGACGAAAGTCGAATTTCTCGCTCCGAACTTATTTATTTCTTATTTATGTTTTAATTATGATTTTAAACCATACTCCATCCAGATTAAATATGCAGCAGATTCCTTTGAATCTCGTCTTTCTAACTTTTCAAAGAAGACATAACTGTGTGTGTGCCTTGATGCTTCTTTTTTTGTATGGAACTTACGTAAACCTTTCCTTGGAATTTTAAAGTTCTGCAGAGCGATTGAAGCCAACGCCACCCCAGTGAGGGTCTAATTTATTTCTTATTGTTTTAGTATGATTTTATTGATGATTTGTTCGTTTTCTTCCCTTACTCCCTACTGCCTTAGTTCTTCATATCTAAACGCCATCCAAATTGTATACTCGGCCGAATTCTTGGTCTTTCGTCTTTCTAACTCTGCAACGAAGCTATAAAGTGTGTGAAGTGCTTCCCATTTTGTTTTCTTTATAACTAAACCATCGTTTATGTGAACCAGCTCAATATTCTCCTTTGCCGGTACGATAAATAAAAGAATATGAGCCAATCATAAATAGTTATAATCTGGTAATACCAAAAAAAAGTTATATATATTTTGGTACGTGCTCAAAATGTATTTTTAACAATAAGTTGGAAAAAATAAATTTTGGCTTTTAAATGGAAATTTCAAGAGAATTTCTTGGGATTATCTTAACAAGAGTGATGAACTCAGTTTTTTTTAAAAGCGACCAAGCATCATGAAAAACCTCTGTATATAGCTGGTATAGTGAACTCAATCGTGGTGGTAGTTAGTCCAAAATCGGTTTTTAGTGTCAAAAAAAAATATCGATGCTGTGCGTGAACAGATAATGAAAGATCATGAGACATAACCTAAGATTAAGTCATCCCTAAACATTAGTTCCAATTTCTCTTTTCCGATCAACATGATCATACTGTGAAAATTTTGTGAATTTCGGTTGAGCGGTTAAGACCGTTGTACAATAGAATAGAATAGAATAGACAAGACAAACCCGTTTTAACAATGTTAATGGTAAACCGTCGAGAAATATAACTTTTAAATAGTGTGAAAACCCTAGATTTGGTTAGAAATCAGTTTTGATTTATGCCAAGACACCGAGATTAACAAAATCCAAATCTAAAGCAAAGCCCATTCTTTGGCAAATACCGTAGTTTCCGTCAAACTTGCGATTAAACCTCGATGAATCCGTATTTTGTTTTGCACCAGGTCACTATTGTCATCTCCCTCTCGCACGCACACAAGCATGACTCGGCGGCAATGTTGGTAGTTTCTATTTGTAAATGCGCTTTTAAAAGCATTTCATAAGAATTTCAATTGGCTCCAAGTGTCTGGGTTTCGATCTAACAATAACGAGAAAGGCAAAGCTAACTTCGTCTGTGCCGAAGTTTTGATACACTTGAAAACGCTTGTCTCAACGGTAAGCGAATTCAACCAAACTTCGCAGATCAGCTTAAAAACATTTAATATTACCCATGACCGTGATTGAGAGCGGTAATATTGAGGAAAAACCAGTTTTTCTCATCAAAATCCATTTTTCGACCGATCATTTGTATGGCAGCTACAAGAAGTAGCCATCCGATACGGTCGACATATTAGCTGCGTGCAGACAAAAGAAGACTCTGTGCAAAATTTCAGCTCGCTAGGGACTGAGGGACTAGTTCGCGTAGAAACAGACAGACGAACAGACGGACGGACAAAGCTTAATCGACTCATCTCGTCACGCTGATCAAGAATATATACTTTATGTGGTCGGAGATGATTCCTTCTATGCTTTGCAATCTTCTGGTCAAAATTATAATACACTTTTCAAGTGTATAAAAACATCTAGAAAAATTTTGATAAATATTGAACCGAACTCATTTGGGACTTTTTTTTTTAAAATATTTTTCTGCTCCGGTTCGGTTCGAACTTCCCGAAAATCTTGAAGCCCAGGCTTTAACCGCTCAATTAAGTTTCACGAAATTTTTTGCAGTTTTAAAAGAGTTAGAGAAACTAATGTTATACATTAGGTGGTTGTATACAACAACCGATTTTGAACGACCTACACAGAATTCTTCACTGAGTAAAAAACGGCCTTGGTTGAATTCACTGCAGTGGTTTTTGATGATGCTTACTCGCCATACACACCAGGGTTTCCCAAGAAGAGAGCGCTAAAACGTGACTGTGTCTCTCTCTAACACACCATGAAGTATGACTTCGGCAAGTAAGTTCGTGCTCCCGGGGCTATTGCTGGGGAGCTCTGATACAAAGTATTGAGTACATCGACCCACTCTTGATGAGATAATCCAACGAAAACGTTCTCTTAAAAATTTCATTTAAAAGCAAAAATGTATTTTTTCAACTCACTGTAAAAAAAAACTCTTCGAGCACGTAGCGAAAAGAGAGTTTTTTTGGTATTACCAGATTTTAACGATTTATGATGATGGCTTGTACTTTTATCATATTCTTTTATTTATCGTACCGGCAAAGGAGAATATTGAGCTGGTTCACATAAACGATGGTTTAGTTATAAAGAAAACAAAATGGGAAGCACTTCACACACTTTATAGCTTCGTTGCAGAGTTAGAAAGACGAAAGACCAAGAATTCGGCCGAGTATACAATTTGGATGGCGTTTGGATATGAAGAACTAAGGCAGTAGAGAGTAAGGGAAGAAAACGAACAAATCATCAATAAAATCATACTAAAACAATAAGAAATAAATTAAACCCTCACTGGGGTGGCGTTGGCTTCAATCGCTCTGCAGAACTTTAAAATTCCCAGAAAAAGTTTAAATAAGTTCCATACAAAAAAGAAGCATCAAGGCACACACACAGTTATGTCTTCTTTGAAAAGTTAGAAAGACCAGATTCCAAGGACTCAGCTGCATATTTGATCTGGATGGAATATGGTTTAAAATCATAAATAAGAAATAAATAAGTTGGGGTCGTAAAATGCCAGTATAATCTTTTGAAGAAAAATCTTCAAGTAGGCACAAAATAAATAAAATAAAAATAAGAAATAAATAAAAAATATTCAGCTAGGCAGGTCTGCTCGCTAGACCTGCCTGTGTCTGAATGAACACCAAAATTTGTGTCAGATTATAAGTAAGTTCAAACAGTGTGACCAGAGCTAAATATGCACAAATATACCAATTATTCGTCTGAACAGTGTTGAAAAGTGAGCAAATTGAAGAGCTCTTGTAGGGAAAGCAGGGTTGCCGAAATATCGATATCGAATAACTTTTGACGAAAAGGAAAGTTTAGTGAGACACTCTCTTGGATATTAATAAATTAGTAATAGTAATATCCTAGAGATTGACCCTTTTTGTGGCCAAATCGAGTCGGACAATATTGATTCATACTTTATTTTGTTGCCTTATCATTAGGCTTTATATTTTCCAGTATGTGTCGTTGCGCTGAAGTGTACACAACATTTAGGGTGTTCACCAGCCCGCGTAAAACCGTAAAGCAAAAAGCGTAAACTCCAAAAGTTTACGCCACAACAACAAAACACGAAGTATGTTTAAAAAATCAGCTTAAAAGTGTAAAAAGAGTAAAAAGCTTAAGTGTGTGTAAAATTATTCAAAGTATCGACCAAAATACTTGGTATCGCACCGATTTTCGAGATTTTATTCTTAAAAATATGCGGTCACACCTAAAATATTTCAAATTTATTTTTGTCAGTTTAACAGCATCTGGCCAGTAAATAAATTGAGACATCTTCCTCAAATAGTTCCACACTCTCAGTCTGTAACAACACCTAGAGCGCCGTCATCACCTACTACAACATATGTAGTTGTAGCTTTCTTTATTGATATAGCTTATCCAAACTTCCCCAAACAAAAAAGTGCTACCTGTAACTCAAGTATCTTTTGAGGTCGAAATGCAGTCGACATAAAGCAGGGACCGCATGAAGACATCGACCATAACAACATGGTAGGACATTGTTTCGCCAGTTTTTAGCATGCGGCATGCAATTTCATTAAGAACCTCCATAAGGCCGTCTACCACTTCATCGACAGCATCATGGTCCATATTTAATTTTAATTTTTCTTCATGTTCGTATTTATCTTGATTTGTGCACGTACAATCTAATTTATTTATTTCGGCAACGCATAAACTTAACTGGGTACTAAAATCAATGCTTTTAAATTACGTATTAAACTTTGACACACACAAGTGACAGAAAAACGTACAGCTTGTCAAAAACAGCTGATTTACATCAAAAATTACGAGGGTAAACCTTCTTCACAATTACGTTTTTACGCGGGCTGGTGAACACCCTAATTGTTTTTGTGTGCTCCGAATATTGCAAATTTTGTGCTAACAAATCACAACTTGCGGGAAAGTTTACTTTTCTGCTTTCATTTAAAGAAAAATACAGCTGTAGGCTGTGCCCCAAGCGTAAAAAATTGTACGACCATACGGACGCTAAGGCCGAATATTCGCAGTGGCAAATTAAGTCTGTGAACCGATTCAAAAGCGGTTAAAAAAAGCTAAAAATGGTCTCAGAGACATACATTAGAAGTAATTTAAGCTATGAACTTTATATATGGTTTAGAATGATTGGTAATATGGATTTGGATATTATACCGAATCAGGACCGGTATTGAATCGATACTGAACCGGTTTCGAACCGGTTAAACAGTGGTTTATAGCCATATCTTACAAATCATTTGAGGTGTAAAGTTGAGATTTAGTCTATAGGTGTGTAATATTGAGTTGGAACTTTTACTGTTTCAGGACCGGTAGTGAATCGGACTCAAACCGGTTCAGAGCCTTATCTTAAAAGTTGTTAAAGGTAAGAAATGGATATCTGGTCTTTAGGTGGGTAATATGAAGTTGGACATTTTACCTTAACAGGCTCAGTATTGAACCGGTATTGAACCGGTTAAAAAGTGTCTCAGAGCCATATTTAAGAAGTTATTAAAGCTGTGAACTGGAAATCCGGTTTGTGGGTGGGTAATTAGGAGTGGGATATTTCACTGAATCAAGACCGGTTTCGACTTGGTGTGGAACCGGTTAAAATGTAGTTTAGAGCCATATGTTGGTAATATGGAATTGTATATGGTAAACTGAGAAAAATAATGATAGTTTTGCTGATCCTTAGGATATTTTCGGTATCCATTTGGACTGGATAGTTAACTATCCTTTTTGGGGATCCATTGGATATTTTCGAAATCGATTTATTTTCGTTTAAAAAGGGTATATCAGAAAAAAAATATTTTATTCATCTTTATTCTTCATCCAAAGGAGCAGAAAAATGTGAAAAGTATATTTTAATAAATGGATCTTAATGTGAATATTCGAATATCCCTTTAGTGTACTAAATCAGAAACGGTTTTGAACCGGTACCGAATCGGTTTAGCAAATGTGCAGAGCCTTTTCTTACAAGTTATCATATCCCATATATCATACTATATAATGATTTCCTCAGCCTACTCTAAGACTTGTAGCTATAGCTGTTCATTTGGCTGATGAAAAGTGAAACTTATATAAATGTGGTCCAAATTCATTCTTATATTACCTAAATTATTCCCAAACTCTCCCCATTTACTCACATTAAGTTTCGTACACGTTTGAACATATTCCTCCACAACTTTTGGTTCCACCCCCCTTAAGGGTGCATAGATTAACTTGGAACCAATAAATCCAGGATTATTGGACACAAAACGCTCCACCTCCGATTTGTACACGGCCACCGTATCATTTATCTTTAACTGCTTGCCTTCCAGACAATACAGCTGGGGCAGCAGTGATCTCAACTCCAAGTACTGCACTCCATCCGCATAAAACTCCTCGAGGGCCCTATAATAGTAATCACCCCAAACGGGTGCATAAAGCAGTAGACCATCGAGCAATATGAATATGCTCATAAAATGCATCCAGGCCTGATTATTGGATCGAAAATTGGAATAGGGATACATGCTAAAGCGCTGCATTAAATAACGATCCACATTCTCCTGTCCACGTCGCTCACGAAACTCCTTCATGGGCTCCCAGGAACATGCCTCGAAGGCCTTCATGGTGGGCTTTTCCTTAGCGAAACGAAATCCCACCGCCTTGCAGCCCTCGTCGGTGGTGCAAATCCACAAATTCTCACGATACGTCAATTCGATGAGGAACTCTGTGCTACACAGGGCCGTGTCGTGAGCATGGAGTACCCCACCCTTGGGCATTTTCTTGAGTATATTGAATAAGGGTGACTTGTTGATCTTCGGTAGCTTATCGAAAATATGATGACCCGGTGAGAATTTCGAAGGATCGAGCAGACCTTTCTGTATCTCTTTGAGCTTCACACGCATAATCACCTGGTTGGCCGCCTGCTCCTTGTCGCTTAGCTTGAGCTGTTGTCCCAAACCGGACACCTGTTCCATCTTGCAAATGACATTGCGTACCAGTTGGTAAGCATTAGGGGTGGTATTCCGCAAGCTGCGACTAATGGAAATCCTACTATGCTGCTCCTCAACGCAATTGGAGGCATTTCGCATGAAGGTGAATCTCATGTCGAATTGTAATTTTGAGAAGTAGTTTCCGAAAATGAGATGTGAATTTATATTCAGCGTCAACTACACGCGGCTTTTATTAGTAGCCCTCAACACCACATCAAATTGATGAGCCTGCCACCGGCACACACACCCATTCACACGAGGCCATCAATTTTATGCCTCCAACCTGAGCACATAAAACTCCCAGCTCATTACCAGCCCCAGCCAAATCAAAATCGCTCTCCAGGCACGGCCACAGGATGCCATCGATACCACTAAAAACAGGCCATCATAAAATTGAAACATTTGCAGCAATCGCAAGCATGGCTCAAAGGCAGTCATTCGACTGATGGACGGGTTATTGGTGGTTAGAAGGCATCGTGCATATTCATTAAACATTCGCTTCGACTTTTCTGTGCACTCAGCAACAACGCCAGCAGCAGCAGCAGGAGGAGCTGGAGCAGCAGCCACGGAAGTGAACAACGTTTTGAGATTTATGCGGGTCCCTCTCACCTTACAAAGTGTGGATGGATTTCTGTTAGAGATGGAATCTGGATGAAAGTTTGCTTTGTCAAACAAAAAGTCAAAATAGTCATAAAACAATGCTGAATATAGTGTATTTTATATATTTTCGGAAACTAAGAATTCGCCTCTCAATTGGATCGTGTGACAGGTGGCACCGTCTTGTCGAAACCACACGTCAATCCAGTCCAATTCTTTCATTCTGGTTCAAAAACAGTCTCTTATCATCAGAAATTACTTTGTTCCAGTTGCGATTTTTATTATTTTTGGAAAAGTGCACTTCCATTTTACCGATTTCCCACTAAACGCACCAATAAGTGCATTTTTCAGAATGTATTGGTAGCTCTTAAACTGCCTCCGGCTGCTCTTCAGACCAAATTCTGCAACTTTGGTTCTGTGTCTGAAAGTGTGGGCGGAAAGTGGACGTGACTAAACAGTGACTTAATAGTGAATTGACAGTGACTCAACCGTGACTAACCACTGACTAAAAATTGGCTTGACAGTGAGTAAACAGTGACTTGACGGTGATTAAACAGTGGCTAATCAGTGACCTGACAAAAAAAAAACGAGAGCGCAAGTTAAAGTCGGCTCTATCCGACTTCGATATACCCGTTACTCATGAAAAAACATGTTTAACAGTGTTCCTGCGTTCCTTAGGGTGAACATCTGAAAAACATCTGAACATCTGAAACTTGAGAACCGTTCATCCGATCTTTATCATTTCTTCGGCAAATCGATTCATTTTGCTAATTACTAACTATCTCTAAAAGGTACGAATCAAATATCTTCAAAACTGTAGGAGATATGACGTTTTTTCAAAATTGCGGGGGCGGGAGGGGGCGTGGCCAAAATTTGAAATAAACTTGATCTGCGTGCAGATAAAAGAAGCATTTGTGCCATACATGTCAAAGCTCTATCTCTTACCATCTCTGAGATCTAGGTGTTCATACAGACAGACGGACGGACAGACGGACGGACAGACGGACATGTCTATATCGACTCGGCTGTTGATGCTGATCAAGAATATATATACTTTATATGGTCGGAAATGATTCCTTCTGCCTGTTACATACATTTGCACGACTTTAGTATAACCTTTTTACTCTACGAGTAACGGGTATAAAAAAGCCTTATCTGATTCCCAATATGGATTCCGCAAGGCACGGTCTACGGTGGACGCAGTCAAGGCGGTGAACATCTGAAAAGTATGCAACACTTTTATAACTCGGCATTCACATTCTTGCTCATAACTTGAGAACCGCTCATCTGATCCTTATTATTTCTTCGGCAAATTTATTCGTTTTTCTAATAACTAACTATCTTTAGAAAGAACTAGTCGTCTATCTTTAAAACTGAAGGAGATATAACGTTTTTTCCGAATTTCGGGGGCGGGAGGGGGCGTGGCCAAAATTTGAAATAAACTTGATCTGCCTGCAAGTATAAGAAGCATTTGTCTCATACATGTCAAACCTCTATCTCTTACCATCTCTGAGATCTAGAAGTTCATACAGACGGACGGACGGTCGGACGGACGGACGGACGGACAGACGGACATGTCTATATCGACTCGGCTATACTTTATAAAGTCGGAAATGATTCCTTCTGCCTGTTACGAACGACTGAACGACTTTAGTATACCCTTTTTACTCTACGAGTAACGGGTATAAAAAGGGAGAGCACAGCAGTTATTGATCTTGTTGTTGGTATTTCTACTCCCTGTTTTTTTCTTTTGTACGCTTGTCCTAAAAAGGTCTCAATCCGGAACTATATGTTTGTCCCTGCCAGTCAAGTGGATGCTGAAAACATACCACTCCCGAACGACCACATAGTGAATTTCGGGTATAGCGATATTATATAAAGAATGTGAGTTTCAGAGCAGCAACAGCACTCTTCAATTATAATTCCCGTCTTTTCCCCACCCCCTCTTTCCATCTTCCACCGCTCTTCACTCTTTCCCCTATTCCCATTCTAACACATATAGCAGCTGTCATCTATCTCAGAGAGCCATAGCATAGTTGAAATACACACATACCTCTCTCTCACTCTCTCTTGCGCTCTTAGAAAATCAGTTTAGTCCAAAATATTATCTGAGTGCCACAGTTACAGTTACTTTTCTTTGGCTACATATGTATGAAAATTTTTTGGCTACTAGCTTTGTGAATTTTCAACTTCTTTATACGGTCTACACATTTTTAAAGCTATGTGCCATCAAATTTAGTTTAGTTGGATATGGCTTTACGCTCTTTTGCATTTTGTTTTTGTCCAACTGCCAACTGTCACTCAGAGAGACGTTCACTCTCTCTCACGCTCTTACTAAAGCAGCTTATTATGATATGTGCTCAACAAACTTTTCTTTGGCTCTTTAACTCACTTCGCGGACAAATTTTCATGCATAACTTAACGAAGGTCTAGGCCAAATCTTAAATCTGTATGATAAGCAGTTTTGGCTGTGGGTTGATAATATCAGTCAGTCGGTCCTACAGATTTATAAGTATAGATAGATTGAGAGATTTCGAAACTAAGCCCTTAAATATAGCATCATGTTCGTCAAAGCCTCGTGAGTGCTAACGACACTCACACCTTTTTTAACACCCATTCGGCAAACAAACGATGTTGTGAAGCTGACTTTTGTATGGTTTCATACCGATGTTCTTTTGTGTATGATCTTCCAGGTGCTCGAATAATACAAGCTCAGTTGTTGAGAACATTCTTTGGTCGTGTATCACAGCCTATATTCAACATCAAAGTTCATTCAACTCACCAGCTGTTACGGCAAATGGTAAAAGCGATTGACTTTGCAAATACAACGTTTTTCTAGCTTTAGTCTCTCAGTCTAATGTTTGTAAAAGATTCTCGCTCTACAAAAGAAACGAGAGCGTAAGTTAAAGTCGGCTCTGACCGACTTCGATATACACTTTACTCATGAAAAAACATGTTTAGGATGATCATCCAAAAAGTATGCAACATTTTTTTTTGTGGTGAGAGGAGGGGTAGCGGGGGGGCTTGGTTCTTTTTTTTGCTCATAACTTGAGAACCGTTCATCCGATCTCAATCATTTCTTTAGCAAATCGATTCATTTTGCTAATTACTAACTATCTTTAGAAGGAACAAAACGTCTATCTTAAAAACTGTAGGAGATATAACGTTTTTTCCAAATTGCGGGGGCGGGAGGGGGCTTGGCCAAAATTTGAAATAAACTTGATCTGCGTGCAGATAAAAGAAGCATTTGTCCCATACATGTCAAACCTCTATCTCTTACCATCTCTGAGATCTAGGTGTTCATACAGACGGACGGACAGACGGACATGTCTATATCGACTCGGCTGTTGATGCTGATCAAGAATATATATACTTTATATGGTCGGAAATGATTCCTTCTGCCTGTTACATACATTTGCACGACTTTAGTATACCCTTTTTACTCTACGAGTAACGGGTATAAAAACTCATCTAAAATGTTGACTACAAATTTTTTCAGAATCAAGATTCAAAAACCTTAAAATTAGCTGAGAAACCTCAAAAAAGGAGATTTATCATCTCGCTACTTATCTTTTGAAATATCTTTTGATCTCTTCTCTATATCTATAAAAGAGAGTGTCTGACTGTCTGACTGACTGACTGATAGGCACTCATCGCTCAGTCCAAGCGGTAAGAGATAGAGGGCTGTAATTTGTATATATTTCATCAGATTGATTTGAAACTCGGTGTTTCCGATTAAAATGAGACTCCATTTGTGATTTCATTTTCCAACGTAGGAAATACCGCCGAGATGCCCACTGGGAAGTGGGTGGGAACTGGAGGGAGTACAAAAAACACACTCCGGCGAATCTAACAAGCAACCATCCCAGCTCACGCTGCCATCACTAATGCACTTTCTGCCCCACTTGAATGCATTTACTCATTACGATTACGCTTAGCCTTCGTTTGAGTTGGCAACACACATAAATTGCAATGCACTTTTCAGTTCCGTACGGCAACGACTAACACAAGCTTACAAATTTATTACGATAGTTTTTGGCTTTGGTACAGAGAAAGAGAGAGAAGTTAAAGCGAAGGACTTCAGCTTAAGACTAGGACTTAAAACTAAGGCATAACAATTAACTTACAACCAAATTGGCAAGGGATTAATCGAAATAGAAATGTGTGAGTCGTTATAAAAAAGGGAGATGGGGAGTCTGACTAGTGCCAAGGGCCAAGGCTCAAAAGGGAGAGCGAGACCAGAAGCGCTGTCACCACCCGTGCTAGTCAATCGAGGTGCTGACCAGATGAGGCTCCATTTTTCTGCTCATTGTTTACCTCGGCAATGAAGTCATCCCATTTGGTTTGCCACTTGGTCAAGGCCTCAAATTGCTGATCCGTGGACAGAGAGCTGTATTGTATGGAATTCAAAGCCAATTTCTTGAGCAAACGCAAGTCCGCATGCTGTGAGGCGATGCCCAAGAAGGCAATGTAAAAGTCATGCGACAAGGGTGTGGCCTTCCAGAAGGAAGGATCATCGGAGGAGATGACCACGGGATAGCCATCGGCAAAGTAATGAGCACAAGGATGATTACGAAAATCGCTAACCAGCTGAAGAACCTGATTCGAAATGGGATTCACTTCAATGGCCACATTCAATTTTTTTAGCATGTCCAGGACCACGGGATGCTTGACCAGGCCATAACCGTGACCTATACGCTTGGTGCCCAGCAAAATGGCATCGATGAGATTCTCATCGACAGTGGAGCCAAACCAATTGGTTTCAGCAGCATGGAAATAAAAGTCAATGTCATCTGGTATGGTTAGCAATTGATCCGTGAAGTCTCTCAAAGGACGTCCCAGCTCCTCTTGACCCACCAAATCAAAGCCAGCCACAAAGTCTGGATATTGAGCCTATATGGGTAAAAGAAAAAAGTTAGTAAGAGTTATTGAGGTAAAGCTAGAAATTTACCTTGATTTGTTTCAAGACTTTGATATAGCCATTGACTCCCTCCGCATTGGTATTACGCAGAGGAGCATAGATCAAACGCGAGCCTATAAAATCAGGATGAGCTGCCTTGAACTTGGCCAAAGTTTCCACATAAATGCGCACGGTATCCAACTCAGTATACTGTTTGCCATCCAAATCGTAAAGCTGTAAAAACAAAAATAAAATTAAAATCACAAAAAAACGAGAGCGTAAGTTAAAGTCGGCTCTGACCGACTTCGATATACCCGTTACTCATGAAAAAACATGTTTAGGATGATCATCCAAAAAGTATGCAACATTTTTTTTTGGGGTGAGAGGACGGGTAGCGGGGGGGCTTGGTTCACTTTTTTGCTCATAACTTGAGAACCGTTCATCCGATCATAATCATTTCTTTAGCAAATCGATTCATTTAGCTAATTACTAACTATCTTTAGAAGGAACAAAACGTCTATCTTAAAAACTGTAGGAGATATAACGTTTTTTCGAAATTGCGGGGGCGGGAGGGGGCGTGGCCAAAATTTGAAACAAACTTGATCTGCGTGCAGATAAAAGAAGCTTTTGTCCCATACATGTCAAACCTCTATCTCTTACCATCTCTGAGATCTAGGTGTTCATACAGACGGACGGACAGACGGACAGACGGACATGTCTATATCGACTCGGCTGTTGATGCTGATCAAGAATATATATACTTTATATGGTCGGAAATGATTCCTTCTGCCTGTTACATACATTTGCACGACTTTAGTATACCCTTTTTACTCTACGAGTAACGGGTATAAAAACAAGTTAGAAAGTCGGTCAAGCCCGACTATAACATACTCTGTACCTGGAGTAGAAGCTGAATCCAATGCTGGTGCTACGCTCATCTCTAAGTCTCTCTCTCTCTTTCTTTCTCTCTCTCTCACTCCCTCTCTCTCTCTCTCTCTTTAGGACTGTGCGGTGTTAGTTGTGAAAGGGTGGGAGGGGACGGGGGTGGGTGGTTCACTTATTTGCTCATAACTTGAGAACCGCTCATCCGATCTTTATAATTTCTTCCGCAAATCTATACATTTTTCTAATTTGTAACTATCTCTAAAAGGTACGAGACGTCTATCTTCAAAACTGTAGGAGATATAACGTTTTTTCCAAATTGCGGGGGCGGGAGGGGGCGTGGCAAAAATTGAAAATAAACTTGATCTGCCTGCAGCTATAAGAAACATTTGTCCCTTACATGTCAAACCTCTATCTCTTACCATCTCCGAGATCTGTTTGTTCATACGGACGGACGGTCGGACGGACAGACGGACATGGCTATATCGACTCGGCTGTTGATGCTGATCAAGAATATATATACTTTATATGGTCGGAAATGATTCCTTCTCCCTGTTACATACTTTTGCACAAACTTAATATACTCTATGTACCTTCGGTACAGATTATAAAAATAATTTTCGTATCCTTTTGGATAATAATCTAAGGTCAATTTGACATTAAATAGATATTTGAAATATTCTTTTTACATTATTCATAATAAGATACAAATTTATTACTTACAATGGGCAACAGACTTCTAAACTCCACATACTGTACACCATCCTCCAAGAACTCTTCCAAAGCATTATAATAATAATCCGCCCAAACGGGTGCATACAACACCATTCCATCGAGTAGACTGAAAATGGTCATGAAATAAGCCCACGCGGCATTATTATCCTCAAACTTCTTATTGGGATACAGAGTAAGACGTTCCGCCAAATATGCGTCCACCTTATCAGCTCCCTGTTGCTTTCTCACTTCCGACAACAAACTCCACTCACAATGTGGATCAGTCAAATCCTGTGGCTTGGTCTTGGCAAACCTTAAGGCTACAGCCTCCAAATCTCCTGTCTTTTGGCAAACCCACAAATTGTCATAGTACGACAATTTAAGTATGCAAGCGGTGCTACATAAAGCAGTGTCATGTACATGCAACACCGCTCCCTTGGGCATCTTCTTAATCATTTTAAATAGATCCGTTTTTTGTATGCCCTCTAGAACATCGAATATATGCTGTGAGGGTTTGAAAAGATGTGGTGTGGCCAGACCCTCGGTATATTCAAAAATCTTGGCCTTCATTATGGTCCCATTGGCCTGCTGTTCACGCTCTGTTAATTCTACATCATGACCCAGCATGCGGGATTCCTCAAAGCGGAAGAAAAGACTGCGTAAAGTGTTATAAGTCTCCGGGGTGGGTCTGCTACGTCCCAGCAGTGGCTCCGCATGCGTAGTCTGGCCATATAGAGTCAATAGGTGTCTCTCGCTGACTTCTTTGGTACGCGTGCGTGACTCCGTCACACCCAGGCACAGGCACAGGCATAGCCCCATTAATGCAATTATATAGTTCCTCATTTTACAGTTCCGTTTGTCTTCAGGTCTGTGGCACAACTAACGTCTTCAGCTAATGGCGGGGCTATCACTATGACTTCGATTTTGCTTATCTGTAACGACAATGGGCAGTCATTGAAATATTTGGGGCATTATCTTTGATTTAACACGCGTATAACTGGATTTGTTGATAGGACACATTTCTGAGTTGGTAACGCTTAATCGTGGCCAGGCAATCAGGCATCTTGATTTATGATAGGCCCACTGATAAGATTGCATAACCACAAACCATGACATTCGGAACAAAAAGAAAACATCTAGTGTTACAGTGGGTAAAATATAGATGCGGACCGACTTCGATATACCCGTTACTCATGACAAAACATGTTTAACAGTGTTCTGGCGTTCCTTAGGGTGACCATCCGAAAAGTATGCAACACTTTTTTTATGGTGGGAGGGGGGTAGCGGGGGGCTTGGTTCACTTTATAACTTGAGAACCGTTATTCCGATCTTTATCATTTTTCCGGCATGTCGTATATTTTGCTAATTACTAATTATCTCTAGCAGGAACAAATCGTCTATCTTCAAAACTGTAGATGTCTATGCATTAAGTCTTCATAACAATCTTTCGTCATATGAAAAATTTAAAATTTCACGGTTGTCGGACCATTATAAGCTTATATGAAAAATGCTGAACTTTCGCAATTTGTTGATCGTTTGTATACCGACATTTTTTGTACATTTTATTTTAAATATTTTTTGCAAATCTAGATCAGTTATGCAGGCGCGCACTGAGAAAAAATATTTGGAAAATTTGACCGCAAAGTGTGTGAAAACTGAGAAAATGTGAGAAAAATTTGTATGAGCCACATAAAACGAAGAGCGAAAGAGAGAGAGAGAGTGAGAGAGAGAGAAAGAGTGAGAGAGAGAACGACTCACACTCACACAAATTAGGTATGCATCTGTCTTGGCTCTCTGCGACAGATGAAAGTTACTATGAGAGTCATGTGTTAGAAAGATCAGCAATTAACAGGAGAGAGGAAGGGAGGGAGGTGGAGTGGAATGAGGGGGTACGGAAAAGAGTGGAGAGCGCAGGAAGAGGGAGGGGGAGAAGATTGAGACGGGACGAGAAAACGCTGCAAGAAAGAGGGAGGCGAGGGGAAAAGTCGGAAATAGGGGAAAGCCATATTGAATTAAATAATAATGGAAGCGTGGCTGACATGAGATACTTAGTACTTAATTATTGATTCAACGAAAGGGGACTTACGTCGAAGTTTTATCCGAAAATATTGTCTCTTAAATTTTTGAGAAAGACTTGGGAGTCTATACAATCCAATGTGCAAGCAGTGCTATGAAAATACAATTGAATTGAAATTTATGTTTAGTTGAAGAACTTGTAAGATCTTTGGATTTTGTGCAGCTTTTGATTTAAGAGTTAAATTCTTACTGAATGGGGGCAAGCTTGGTTTTGAGTGTGCTTAGGTGCTTGTTTTATAGTTTTGGAACTTTGATTTGAGTCTGTCATTCTCTTTAATCAAAAATTCTTCTAATTGATTGAGAAATGGATCAAGTTCTTAAACTCTTGGATTAAGAAATACGTAGGAAGAACAGAACTAGGACTGGAAATAAGGAAAGGACAGAAAGCCACTGTTGAGTAAACCATTCTTCAAAGATCTGGGTAGTTCGGTTCCCTTTTTATCAACTACTTATTACAGATTATGCGTATCATTCAATCAATTCAATTTTCTATATCAAGTGTGCAGGTCTGTATATATATTTTTTTAAATTTCACTTAAATTCACTCAAAATTTGTGTCACAGCTAAATTTCAATGCCAAATCTTTCTCAATGGTTGACAAATTTCTCCACCCATTGTTGCCAAGTGTCGCGCCATTTATTCAAAGCCGCTTTCTTTTCCTTATCCTTCAATGAGCTATAAAGCAGCGAATTCAGGGCCAACTGTTTGAGCAAACGCAGATTGCCACGCCCACTGGCAATGCCCACAAATGCCACATAGAAATCATCAGTCAGCGGGGAGGCATTCCAGAAATATGGATAATCCGAACCGACCACAACGGGAAAACCAGCGGCAATTAAATACGCCGCCGGATGTTGACGAAAATCATTGACATACTGCAGATAATGATTCGAGAGCGGACACACCTCCACGGGGACATTCAATAGTTTCATGGCCTCCAAGATGGCCGGATGGAAGGGCAAATTAAGGGCATTGCCTATGCGTTTGCTGCCCAACAGCAAGGCATCAATCAGATTCTCATTGGTTTTAACCACATCCCGACAACGTGATTCGCTGGCATGAAAATAGAAATCAATTTCCTTGCTAATGTGCAAAAGTTGCGTGGCCTGGCCCAAGGAGGCAAATTGGCATTCATCACCCAAATGTATGAGATCAAAGCCCACGAAAAGATGTGAAAAGTGAGCCTGCAGGATGGAGGAAAAGTTAAGGGTAGCTTTAGTGAAACGAAGCGCTGAGCCGACCTTCAGCAGACGTGCATTGGTTATGTAGGCATCTAGGCGACTGTCATTGAAATCTCTGAGAGGAGCATATATTAGTTTAACTCCTATGAAGTGGGGATAAGTGGATTTGAATATTTTGGCAGTGGTTATAATGGAATAGGTGGTGTCCAATATTGTATAGTTTGATCCCTCCAGATCATACAGCTGCAAAGAGGGGAGACTTTAATGTGGATTAGGTGGGAAAAAAATGCGCTTCCAACGTACTCGTTTGTTCTTTATTGTTCAGTTGCTCATTTTAAGTTCGCTCAACCAGATCAAACAGAACTACAAGAGTATATAGAGCTTTGTATTAAATGCTTTATGTATTTTTTGCTCAGTCATGCAAGCATATTCTCCCTCTCTTCCTCTCTCTTGGTAATTGCTAATTCTTTGTCTCTCATAAGTCTCTCCATTCGTCTCAGAGAGCCAAGACACATACTTACAAGACATACCTAATTTGCGTGAGTGTGATTCGTTCCCTCTCATGCTCACTCTCCCACACTCCCAAATGCCGTTAGCAAAACAGCATTCATAATTTTACTAGCTGAACCCGCGAATTCGTCCGCGTTCAAGTTTTGAAAAAATCGTAGTAAGTAGAAAAAAGATCTCCAGAATATTCTTTTGTAAACGATTTATGTAAATCAACGCAGTAACTATTAAACATGTCTAAACTATGTTCATTTTTTAAAAATAGAAAAAATTAAATTAAAATGTTATGAATTTTTAGGATGCTCACGACATGGGTGCCATCACTTTTCCGATCTCACCTCTAACAAAAGACGGACGACTGACACTCTGTGTCTGAGGTGCATATGACAGAAAAAACACACACACCATTTTTGGCTTCTAGTTTGGTGTAATTTTAACTTCTATATTCGCCAAACTTTTCATTGGCCTTTTCAGAAGATTGGAGATAAATTTTCCAAATTATCTTTCTTAGTGCGCGCTTGCATAACTAAACGAAGGTCTATGCCAAATCTCAACCCTCTAGTATAAACGGTTTAAGCCGTTTCCCAATTGGGAATCTCTTCATATATTTGTTCAGTGTGAAACTCTTTGGTACTTGGAAAAAAAATCGGAAATACTTAGCTTAGGATTTTTTTGGGCTTAAAACAAGAGCAATTTGGTGGTTATTAAAACTCTTCACTCTATGTTTGTAAATAATATTGGGATTGACCTAAGAACTCATTTAACATAAAAAATCATTATTTGGTAATTATTTTAAATATGCAAGTTCTTGATTAAAGACTATTTGTGGCTAACTGTTATCTAAATTCAAACTGAATTGGTCTGGAATCTAGTATCTCAGTAACCTGATTCTTTCATTATTGAGTCCAGTAAAAAATTCTTAATTTTTGGTTGAACATATAAGCAACTGAACAATAAACTCCATTGAGTAACTCAGTGACTCAGTGAACCTCTTATGATGCTTGGTACTCACAAGTGGCAGCGATGAGCGCAACTCTACATATTGCACTCCATCCTTATAGAAATCCTCCAGCATGCGAAACAAAAAGTCTGACCATATGGGACGAAAGGTTATCAATCCATGTATCAAGCGATGTGCTCGTCTTAAGTGTTTTGACATTTCACTGGCACTCACAAAACTCTCCACATTCACCGTCAAACTAGATCGCAATTTCTGCTCAAACTTTTGCCAATCTCCACCATGCTGCCTAAAATTGCTCATCAGCATCCAAATGCATTTGTAATCCTCTTGAGGTTTAACTTGTGGGAAATTCAACGAAAAGCGGAAATCTTCAAAATCATGATCCAAGCTCACACAGGTCCACAGATCCTCACGGTAGGTCAACTCGATTAACATATCTGATCTAAACATGCCCGCATCATGGACATGTAGAAGACCACCCTTGGGCATATCACGCAACAGACCATAGAGATCCGTTTCGGTGATGTTATACTTGCTGAGACAGTGCGGACGCGGTTGATAATCACGCCAGATATGTTGTTGCTTCATATCATCTGCCTGCTTAAGGGCCATTAGTCGAGCATTGGCCAACTCCTCCAAAGCACTCAACTTGAGTTTACCACCCAAATGCAAGCGTTGCTCCTTGTTCACAAAATTATGTTTTAAATGTTCATATCGCTGCTCCGGCGTGCCCACAAACTGATCCGTACTAAAGAATGCCAGCCAGAATAAGGAAATTAACGAAAGGCAAAATAAGAAAACTAATCCGGTATAAAGACAGCAATTGGCAAATTTATATGGACGCCTGGGGAAGCTATTGATTTCCTGAGCATCTTCCAAGGTGTCACTTGCCCTGGGCCATTGCAATTGCAGTAACTGCCCAAATAGCCATTTGTTACTGCTGTTTGACATTGCCCAAAATTTTCGGTGTGGTGTAATTTAGTTAAACTATTTCGAAAAAAAAACTGACTCACAAATCAATGTCCACAAGTCCAAGTGTTTCCATTTATTTACTATCTTAGCAAACACGAACTTGTGATTTGATTCCCATTACATTCTGTTCTGTGCGAGCCACTTGATTTTTTTTATACTTCATCAGAACCACATGTTCAGTTATCATTCCCGGCTGTTGTTGCTCTTTTAAAAATAGCCCAACTCTGCGGCGATAAAAGACAATCGAACCCCCAGCACACCCCTTCAGTTCCATTCAGTTCAGCCATTCAGCTCTTTTCGAAACGCATATTGAGCGCACTTTGAGCGGACGTTCGAGTGTCAGCAAGGGGGTTGCATTTCTTTATTTATACCGTAGTTGCCACCGCCACCACAACCCAGCGACCACCACCAAGATTACATGTACCGTGGTTAAAAGTGTGTAAAACGTGTAAGAAAGACCGAAAGCCTTATAACTCAGCCTTCAGACTTATTTTTAGAATAATAAATAAAACTCAATTTAAACTTTTTTTTCGAGGAGTAAATAAAAATCTTCTTAAATAATTTATCAAATCAATAAATCATTTTTTTAGTAAAAAACCTTGCAAGATTTGAATAGTCCTTTGGCTAAGGATCGTTTTGGTGTATTCCAAACGCTTGTGCAATTATTCTTGAACAATGATTTTTTTATCAAAATTTGAAAAATAACACTTATTTTCAGCCCATAATTTTGTTGATTATAAATCATTCGACATACCGATAAGGTCAAGGTTCTTTGAAGCCCTGTCTACCTTTGGTTTAGTATCTACTTTAGCGAGTACGTTCGACTTTGCATGATGACGTTGAGAAGCACTCAAAGCTCTGTCAAAATAAGCAAGAAACTTTCCGAACCAAATGATACCAAATCGTAAGACTTCTTCAATCTGCTGATTTAGTGACAGTGAGTTGACTGACTTGACAGTGACTTTGCAGTGACTTGACAGTGATTTGACTGTGATTTTACAGTAACTTTTTGACAGTGACTTAATAGTGACTTGGAAGCGATTTGACTGTGATTGTACAGTGACTTCTTGACAGTGACTTAATAGTGTAAAATAGTGATTTGACTGTGATTTTAAAGTGACTTAATAGTGACTTGACAGTGATTTTACAGTGACTTGGCAGTGACCTAATAGTGACTTGACAGTGATTTGACGTTGACTTGACAGGGAATTAACAGTGACTTGACAGTGACTTTGCAGTGACTTAATAGTGACTGAACAGTGATTTGACTGTGATTTTACAGTGACTTCTTGACAGTGACTTAATAGTGACTTGACAGTGATTTTACAGTGACTTGGCAGTGACCTAATAGTGACTTGACAGTGATTTGACGTTGACTTGACAGGGAATTAACAGTGACTTGACAGTGACTGACTTCACAGTGACTTTGCAGTGACCTAATAGTGACTGGACAGTGATTTGACTGTGACTTGATAGTGATTTGACGTTGACTTGACAGGGAATTAACAGTGACTTGACAGTGACTTTACCGTGACTTTACATTGATTTGGCAGTGTCTTGGCAGTGACTTGACTTGACAGTGACTTAACAGTGTGGAGCAGAGTAGGAACATACAAACTTTTCTTTATAGTCTTCCATTTTCTTACCTAAGGCCCATGCGCACATCAGAAGTAACGAGAAGTTTTATAAAAAAATTGAGGGAAGAAGAAGCAGAAGTTACGATTTCGGAGGTGAGAAGTTGGATGTTACAATTAACAGTCAATGTGGCAGTTAACAGCACATTTGTTGAGACTATGTAAATTGGCTGTGGGCCTTATTGTGATTTGACCATGATACAACTATACCTGAGCAAGGTATACTAAGTCATGGAGCAAAGAGTATCAGAGAGGAACGTTGCTCAGTCGACACCGCTTCTGTCAGAAAATTTTCAGCTGTTGGCTCTCATTTACGCTCTCTAGATACTTTTTGGTCGACTTGCTCTAACCACAGTGATTTCCTACTGGCACTTTAAAGTATCTTTTTGGGCCCTAAATACTTTTTGCTGAATGATAAGATCTCTAGGAGAAGGTTGAAAATATCTCAGTCAGTCGGGCCTACAGATTTGTAAGTATAGGTGCTTTTTTTTTATACATTCCACCCACTGTGCAGTGGGCTTGCCACACGATCTCTTGGAGTGTGCGTACATATGTGCGTGATGGTTGTTGTTGTTGTTGGTGTACGCAACCCAGGCTGCGATTGCATGGAATTGTCAGGCAAAAGCAGCTGACGGTGGCGGCACTGATTCAGTGATTCAAAAACAAGGGTTCGGAAACCGTCCCGGCACGCGTCCCCTTCAGTTGACAAAGCTGACTCATTGAGGATGCAACTGAAGCGCGGTAACTAACCAAATCAAAACTAAGAGATCCCCTTTTTCCATTTTGAATTTTGCATTTTCCATTTCCCCAGCCCCTCGTCTCACGCTGACACTGCTCAATGATGATTGCTTGTTGCTGATATGCACGAAACTGCCAATTAAGGACCAATTTGCACTCCTGCAGCTTAACGAGCGCCTGGGCCAGTTGGTGCTTCGCATTTGGCAGCACAAATATGCCAAACAGTTCGATTTAAGCCGGGAGCCGCAATTAAAATTGCTGAATCCGGGCGAACAGAGGCTGCTTCTAAAGTTGGTGGCCAGAAGAACGCAGGCTCTGCTGAATCTGGAGAGCAGCCATTTGGATGGACTAAGCTGGTTGTGCCTCAACCAAATGCAACGCATAAGTTTCAAGGAGTGTTCTGTTGGGATGTTGCGGCAATTGCCAGAAATGTGTGTGAACCTGGTCCACCTGCAGCTGAGAGTGAGCTGCATGCAGCTCAATTCCGAGCAACTCAATCTAATCTTTGAAAATCTAAAAATGTTGTACGCTTTTGAATGGCAGCCAAGCGGGCAGGGGAACTGTTCCGGCTCCAACTCCACTTGGACTGACATCAAATATGGCCAAACATTGCAAACCCTGAAATTGCCCGCGTGCATTGTGCGTGCCACTGCCAATGAGTTGCTACTCCAATTGCCGCAGCTGCGCCAATTGAGGGGCTTCCTCTGCCCCGCTGATGATGACAAAGCAAAAGCAGCTACCGCCACCCTTGCTGCCTGCCTGGAGGCTGCCGCCTCCTGTCAAATTGTGGGACTGCATTTGCAATGTCAACTTGATGCCAGGCTGCCACGTCTGCTGCTGGGAGCGGGTCTACAACTGCTTCGACTCGCCTGGCACTCACAGCTGACGGTGCACTATGATGTCGCGGATGGTAGCATCAAGTGGCTGCCACAGCAGCCGCAAGTGGCGCGTGCTTTGCTCCCATTCATTGCCAGCCAGGCGACGAGTTTGCTTGAATTGGATTTCACGCGCAATGTGCACGCCTCACCCACATTTCTGGCCCAGCTCGACATGCATTTGCCCAGATGGGCGGCGGTTTCCGTGTGGCATGATAGTTACCCCAGGATGACAACGGCGGAGGCGGACAGAGAAACAAACGGTTTGGCCTTTGTGGAGTTGGAATTGCGGCATTCGCCTAATGAACATGTGGGCACAAGAGGAATATCAAATAAAGGCGAGAGACAAGACGAACTGAATCCGGCAAATAGATGGCACAATCAGCAAATGGAAGCCCGATAATCGAGTAATAGCACGCTCAGCTCTATGAGCTTATGATTGATTAGATTGGGGGGGGGATAATCCCAGCAATATTTTGTTAAGCCCTTTACGGGAATTGACTATAAATTAATAGATAAAATAAATCTACTTAAAACTTAAATGTGAATAGTTTTTTAGGGAATTGGCATCTATTTCGAGCTGGGGTAAGTAAAAATCTGATTATCTTTAAGTTAAATATTCTGTTTATACGCCATCTGATTTGTAGGCTAGTGAAGCATAACAAATGGTCCTTCGAGTCGGATATTCTGAAAACAATGTGAGTCAAATATCTTGTTGCCTGGTCAAAAGCTCTTGAGGTTGGAGCTTCACTTTAATACTTGGCTTTACTTACTCTTCTAACTATGTGTGATTTCGGCCTAAGATGATTCAGGAATTTAGCAAGAACACTGTTACAGTGAAAAACTAGAGAATCTTACTCTTGAATCAAGAGAGTTCGGTAAGTTCTTGTATGAACGAAATTCTTAATAAAAGAGTAAATTTTTGATCCCGACATTCTTGGTTCATGATTTTGAGTACTTGAATTAAGTACGGGAAGATAGTAGGGAACATAACTTCGCCAAAAATAAATACTTTTTCGTTGTGTAAATTTTGCATTTTAATTGAAAGATGCAAGAAATTTTCCTTATCATTAGTTTAAGAAAATAAATTATTGGGCCTTTTTTTATTTTATATTGAAAAAAAAGTGACTTTTTTTACCACAATTATTCTTTATTAAATAAAAAAATAAACAATTTTGCTCATATTCTAAATTAAGAAATATTAATAAAAAGTGAAAATAAATTTATGACCGCGGTCTTGTGTGATTGACTTGAAGTCTAAGACTGAACACACGGACTACGGCACCTTAGCCCACTCTATTATAAGCCATTTAATCATAAAAACTTCTCGCCGATCGCATCTGACAAAGACAGACTGCTCAAGACCTCTCTCTTTCAATCTCTGCGAGAGCGTGTTTACCGCTACTCTTTCAAAAGTTTGCTTGCCCTTACTCCCCTTGCTGTAAAAACTCAAATTGAGAACGAATTTAGCTGGATTCCCAGAGCGAAATTCTGAAAAAACTCAAGAATGAATATATTCACTATTTACTCAAATGCTCATATTCAGCGGTGTCACAGATATCTTTTCCAACCAAATTCCAACCAAAAAACCAATTCTCGGTGTCACAGAAATCTCTTTCAGTTGGTTTTAAATCTCTCGTGTTTTGTTGGGAGATTTGGCACAATTCACCACTAAAACAATTTTGATAAGTAAAATTGGTATTGGAAATGTAATCAACATTATTTTTCTTCATAGGTTGCAGCAAATAAATTAAATATTTTAATTGTTTTAATATTAAAATTTGCGTTTCAACAATTGTTGTGCAAAACCAACCGAATGTTGACAAACAAACTCGCTACTCTATCTGAGTACCAACAAGCACTCTCTGATTACCAACAAGCGCTAAGGGTTGCCAAGTCACATTTAATGATTGGCGCAAAAAAATTTTTAAATTTCATTTTAAAATTTAAAATTTTTAAATTTTAATTTTGAAGAATATGACTTAAATCTGACGTCGTAAAACATGGTAAAAACATCAAGCAATTCCATTTAAACATCAAGTTAACTCATAACTAGAAGATGGGAAATTTTTTTTGCAAGAAAGGACAACCCTGTTTATAGATTTGAGAGAAAAATACCTTTAGCATGGACACAAACCTTCCAACTCGATTTCCAAATAAGAAAATGAAATAGATATTGTTCCGTTTTCCAAAAAATTTTAAGCTTAACCAGGAAATAATTTTTTATTAAGATCACTATTATTTACAAGCGTTGGATATGATGCTGCTTCTCAGCCTATATTTCATAGGATCAGAGAAATCACTGTACCATTCCAAGAATTCACTGGGAATTTAATTTTGAGAGCATCTTGTTTTAAGTTAAAGTCATGGATCCTACCAAAATAATGTTTTCAAAGATACCAAAATTCAAATAAAGCCTTTCTGGAAATACGCAATTCACTTACAACGAATTTCTGTTTTATTCAGCTGTTGTGGATTTCGCATATTTCGTCTGCGTCTTGCATATTACTTCAGAAGAAGCCAAATATTTCCATTAAGTGGAATGTGCAAACTGACCTCAACCGTCAGCTCAACCATACCACACAGCACATGGAAATAATGGAATTTAATTCATCTCTTTCTTTGCTTTACATCAGAGTTCGGCGCGGCCAACAAAGAATTGTTAAATGAGTGGCTAAATACACACACGTTACGCTAAAAAAAGCATGTGTGTTTTGCTGCCCCCTGCTTTACTGATTTTTTCACTTGATTTTTTTTACACATAAAGTAACTAATGATTTGTGTGTCTCTTTTCTAAAATTCACATTGTTCTGTACACACAAAAAAGTTCTGAGTAAAATTTTCACAATCTTTAATAAAATGTTAATTAGAGTTAACAAAGGTTAGTGCAAGAATAATTTTGCATTTAACCTTCAAAACACAACTCAACTCTACATTTGGAATCAGTATCATATATTTTTAGTAAGCAACTAAAAAACTGTACGCTGACTGCATGTAAGTAGAACCATTTCTCACAAAACCTTAAGATATGTTAAAATATTTTACAGAAATTGTATCCTGCTGCCCGATGAGCTGTTCGCCACCTTAAATCGATTCCTAACACATCAGTCCATTCCGAGTGTGACTGGCTGGCTAAACGATTTTCCGCTTGAAGATTGCTTATGCCTACCCAGAAACAGTCCAACACAAAGGGAAAGCGAAAGCGAGCATTGTGTTTCACAGGGCAGCGTACAGGATGCGCCAACACTAAAAAGATCCACACAAATGGTAAAATATGACAATAATAAAAGCCAACCTTCTCTCAATATAACAATAATATTAATAAATATTTCAAATCTTTCCCTTAGTACACATCACGCAACATTCAGAACAATGCACCAGTAAGTGGAAATTGCCTAAACTTTTAAAGCTAAGCCTAAAGTGAAATTTTGTTTCTAGCAGCACAGCAGACAAACATCCTGGCAGGAGCCATTTTATCAACGTCATCAACGTCACTCGCTGGTTAATAAAACAGACGATCATAATGCCATCCGTTCGCAAAGTGCCCCAGGTGGGCCCAGAAATGATTCACGTGCCTGTCAACGTGGCATGGAAAACTTTGTAAGTACATGCGTGTCTATTTTACAGGGAATTTGATTAAGAAGTATTTATTTCTAAAGTGCCAAACAAAAAATAAGACCAATATCATAGGCCTACAGCCCTCGGCAATGAATGTAAGTGAGAGAGTAAGATTTAGCTATAAAGTTGAAATATATAGACTTCAAATAATTTTACAGCAACTCGACTCACCACCACCACCACCAGAAGATCTAGAGATAGAACAAGAATCGCCAGTAAGTTTTGATTGAAAATATAATTTTGTGAAATTTAAAATTTGCTAAAGCAAGATTTGCGATTTTCAGGCAGCTAAGGCGTATGAGTTAGTTTGCGCACGCGTATGTGTGTGTGTGTTTGTGTATGTTTGCATGTGTGCCTCAATTGTACAGGGTATTTAGGAGTCAGGCCACTCGACTGCAACTCTCTTTCTTGTTATTTGGAATTACAACCAAAATTTTAAGTGCAGTGTCATATTTTCTCCCAAAGCAAAGTAAGGATTTCTGACATTTCTTGTTAAGTTTCCATTTGGGGGCTTTTAGAGTTGCTTAGAGTTTTGAGTAAATTTGTGGATAAATAGTCAGACAGAATTATAATTCGCTTTATTAACTATTCCATTGAGTAACGAATTCTCAAATAATGTCATATAAATTGTATTGTATTTTAGTTTGGACTGTTTTTGTTTTTCATTGGTCACACTACTTGATTTAAAAACCCAAAGTTCGCTTACATTTGCAAAGGGAAATTTGTGAGTTTTAAAAAATTCATACACAACAGGGTTTGGTCCAATTAAATTTTATTTGGACAGTTGCATATGACATTTTGACAGAATCGCAAATGGGTCATCTTACATTTCTTAGGGACGCCAAGTTATTTTATAAGAAAATAGTGTGGCCGTGGCTTGTTCATGTAGGATTGCAAAAACATCGAATGTGAAAAAAATAACATCGATGTCTGCAGCTTAGATAAAAACATCATCATAACATAAAGTTACCATCGATGTTTCGCCAGCTCTATGTAGTTGGGATGTGAGTGGGAATTGGAGGGTGTGGGTGGAGTCGTAACGGTTAAAAATCGAAGTTGATTTCAAACCTATGTGTGTAAAATTCGATTTCTGGTCTCTATAGGGGAAAGTTCTACAGAAATTATAAAATTAAAAACTTTCTTAGTCATTAAGAATTTATCTAGAATGAGTTTATTCTGCTAAGATACCACCAAGGTGAAATCCACGATCATTTCCCTCCCAGATCCCACCCAAATCTCTCCCGGATACTATCCAGATTCCTCACAAATCCCAGCTAGATCCCACACAGATTCCACCAAGATCCTACTCAGATCCATCCCAAAACCCATCTAGAACACACAAAGATCTTACCCAGATCCAACCAAGATCCCATCCAGATCCAGCCCAGAACCCAACCAGATCCCAACCAATTCCCATCCAGACTCTACCCAAATCCCAACCAAATCTCACCCAGATCCCACTCCGGTCTCTCTCAGAACCCTCCCGCATCCCACCCAGATCTCTCTCAGAGCCCACCCAGATCCCTTCCAGATCCCTCACAGATCCCTCACAAATCCCTCCCAGATCCCACCAATATCCCACCCTGGTACCACCCAGATCCCACCCAAATTCCTTCCACATTCCACCCAAATCCCGCAAAAATCCCACCTTGATCCCGCCGAGATCCCACCCAAATCCCATCTAGAATCCAACCAGATTCCGACCAGATCCCGCCCACATCTTATTCAGAGCCCACCTACACACAAAAAAAAAAAAAATTGTAAATGTAACATTTTTCGTTTTTGACCAAAAATTGTTGATTTAATGATTTTTCTTGTTGATTTTACCAATTTCAACGTACAATCAAGACAAAAGTCATTTAAAATTAACCATGTGTCCCTTTGATTTCAAAATGCTAACACTTTTGATTTTTTCTTCGCAAATTTCGTGTGCGCTATTTATATGGTCCGTGTGTGGAATTAGATCTTGAGAATTGCAAGCAGGCAATTATGCAAACATTTTCTACACACATCTGAAACCCCTTTAATATAAGTAGGCTTTTAGTTGCATTGACCCAGACGAGCTGCGTGGCCCAGTCGTCTAGAACGTCAGTCACATCGAATTTCAGTGCAAGGGAACCGAGTTCGAATCCTCACAGAGTAAGTAAAAGTTTTTTCAATTAATAAATGTAAGTTAATTTAATTCGTTGTTTTTCGGAATAACAATAGTATTGAGGCAGCGCAGAAGTGCGCATTAATTAGATTTTTTCCTTATATGCAAAAATCAAAAGTGCAGACATTTTGTTATTAAATGGAAAAACTTTTGGGCAAAAATCAAAGACGGAAATTGGTGAATTTACCAATGAAAAATGTTACATTTACCAACGTTTTTTTTTTGTGTGTAGATCCCTTCCAGATCCCACCCACATATATTCCCAGATCCCGCCCAGATCCATTCCAGATCCCTTCCTGATCCCGCCCAAATCCCACCAAGATCCCACCTAGATCCTACCCAGATTCCTTCCTGATTCCACCCAGATTTTTTCCAGATCCTACCTAGATCCCGCCGAGATCCCACCCAGATCCCAGTCAAATCCTACCCAGATCCCACCCAGATCTCACCCCGATACCACCCAGATCTCGCCCATATAAGACCCCACCCAAACCCCTTTCATATACCACCAGATCCCACTAAGATATTACCAAGATCTTACCCAGATCTTTTCCAGATCACACCCAGTTGCCCCCCTTCAGCATCTATCCTACCTCTTCGCGTTCCCCTTCGTGTTTGTGTGTGTGTTTGTCGGGAAAGTCTGCAAAACAACAACACAAAATATGAACGACGTCTGCGTCACGTGACGCTGAAATCAAATTTAACTCCTTTTTTAATTATCCGTACCGAAATCAATAATTTGGAAAAAATCGAGTAAAAAATGAATTGCGTGCACAAACTTAAAGACCGTGTTGACTGATAGGTTGCTTGCCAAAAGTTAGGTAATAGGAAGAGAGGCACTATTTAAAAGGTATATTTTTTTGTGGCCAGTAGTCGGCACAGACGAAGTTTGCTTTACTTTCATGTTAAATCTATTTTAAAGGGCCAGGCTAATACAAATGAAGCACCTGAAAAGATCATTCTATCTAAACCATTTGACGTGCATTGTGTGGAAAACTACCCTTTTGACCAACTTATGCCATTATATAAAAAGATGTGACTTTTACATCCATATCATTAATTTAGAACGGAGTTAAGGAAAATGTATTAATATAAGCAAACTCACTCGCCAGAATGTGTCAGTACAAATTCAATCTAACAAGCGTGCTCATAAAAGGTGTATAATTATACATAATCAGTTTTCTAACTCAGCGAAATTTTTATTACAATTTAGGAAACTTTTTGCCTATAACCTTAGCTTAACCATATTAACGTTTTTGTGTTAAATTCTTCAGGAAAATAATTGAACCATAAAAAAAAATTCAATTTTTTTTTAGCAAATGGCGAGGGAAAATCCTCACAGGGCATCTTTGGAACCGTCCAGCTTAAACAATAACTCAGGCTATAGGAATCAAAATAGTGGAGCTGGGATGCTCTGTGAAGCCTGGCAAAGACAGCTGCAGCAACAAAGACAACAATGCCAACAACAGCTAGATTGGTCAAACAGCGACGAATCTCTGGATAGATTTGTAAGTCAACTTGGATACAAATTATTAAAGCATTAAGCTTAGTATACAGCTCAACAAAGGAACTGGCAAAACAAAAATCTCTTCAAACAAAGTCCAAAGCTTAACTAAAAATTGTTTCTTATTCTAGGAACCAAATCTTAATAGCACCATGCTGGGACCTGAATATAGTAGAAATGCAGCATCAGCCCAAAATCAATGTTGCAAGCATCAACAACATTATCGACCTCAAGCGCCTGCACCTAGGAGACCCCAAGGCAATTGTTGCATGTCAAATAGGGTAAGTGTGAGAAAAAGTAGTTTTAAAAAATAGATTACTTAAGAGTTGGAAGTTTTGTCTTTTTAAAAGCTGCCACCACCATCCCCAAGCTGTTACAGTCCAGGAATGCAAACGAGGGAAATGCAGGAGGTAAGGCTATGTTCTAACTAGCACTACTTTTATACTACTTTCTTCTCCATTTAGTATGACAGCACTTTCAATGAGACCAGCTATATGCAGCTACCCAGGCCACAAAGACCTTCGTGTTTGAGACAAGGGAATTCTGGGGCCCAGACACAGCAACAGAGTCGACATGTGAGTGAAAAGATGTGGTTGTTCCTTTTGTTATTTTTTTTTTTTTAATTGACAGAATCAAGTAACTTTTCGGGATTGCTCCTCCTTGCAAACAAGTCACATGGGTCCCTTGGGATCACCTTGTGGTAATCGTTCTCAATCTCAAGGACCTCGTTTTCAGACACCAATGCATCGGGAAATGACTCCAAATAGCACTTGTTGTACAGGCAATATGCCACAATCATCGGTTATACCTAACAAAACTTTGTTTAATGTAAGTTAAATTTTTATAAATATCGCACATGAGACTTAAGAGTTTTCTTTAACTGAATAGCGCTCTAGTGTGAGATCCATTTCATCAAATCAGTCCCGATCTTTTGGAGCGGACACAACACGTAAGATTTATACTTCTACAGCTGTTTGAGAAGGGGTCGGCAAAGTCAGCAGAGAAGTTGCCACTGGCTACTGAGAGCTGCTCAGAAGCCTTAAAGATTGCTCTAAAGAAAGCTCTCGCTTTTCACTCTTCGGTTAATTTCAAATAAATGTGGTCAACACCTTGAAGGATTTTCTTTGCCTTTTTAACAAATCTTTAACCAGAGTCCGGCACATTCTTATCTTCTATGTATACAACACTGCTCTGCGACACACCGACAGTATTGGAGCTTAAACTGCTCTCTTTTGCAACATTAAAGAGGTGCTCAAACACACACACTTAACACCAAAATAAGCATGTGTGTTTTCACGGCTGAACCTTTGCTTCAGCTCTGCTCCCAATGCCGACCCCTGTCTTACATATATTAATATATTAATCACTTCACCTCCCCCTCTTCACAGCGGAAGAGCGTCTAGCTCAGCGCACTCGAGCTTTGTTTGTCGAAACCTTGGTCAAGGATCACTATTGTCCCGGTGTTATACAGGAAACTCTAAATGGTCGTGAGGATTTCAATGATTATGCCTTCGAAATAGCCTTTGCTGGCATTATTCCTAGCAAACCCGAACCAGTGGATCCCATTACCCTTGTAGAGGCCATCAAATTACGCATCGACCATGAACGCTCGGAAATACGAAAAAACTATGCCCAAGTCACCAGCGTCCAGAGGCAGACTACTGTGATTCAGTATGATTCCAAATCTGCCAAAGATCAAAAACGTCGAAATCGTCGCTCTTCAAAGGATGGTACAGTCATCGTCTCTCAGGAGCGTAAACAACGTCGCCTTGTTGTATCCGAGGATATTGATAAGCATTTTGCCACTAAAAATCAATCCGAGGTTAATGAGGGTGTGTGTTCGTATCTTCAGGCGGAAAATGACTATCGTAACTCAAATGTGGATGCGGTGAGTAAACTTTGCACCAAACTTGTTAATTTGAGACACTTTGCTTGCTTTTCTCACCATAGCAAAAGGATTTCGAGGCCAATGTCAATGCTTTGGAGTCAAATTTTATGGGAGCCCCAATTAAACTCAATGCCTATACAGCTACCACCTCACCCATTGATGATTGAGGCCAAGTGATGCAATTTGACAAATAAATATATTGGTGTAAAATTTCCCTTATCCCTTATCAGCTTCTGGGTGCTGCTTACTTGATTACTCATTGATTTGACATCATCAGTTTATGACTAAATTACAGTAGGAAATGGCATATATAACTTTCGCATTCCATAAAATAATTCCGTTGACTTTAGCTTGTTATTTTCCATTAGAAATCGAAAATCTTGGAAACTTTTCATTATTATTTTACTTAGTGAGGCTTTTCTTCTTGGTAACAAAATATTAATTTACCTTTAAAATTTGTAAAATTTAAGTTATCTAGTAAATACTTCGAAAGAAAATTGCAGTCAAATAACACTCAATGATTATTTTCTCACCCTAGCAATTATTGTTAATTATTTTTGAAACAATGTAGGGTGAACTAAAATCGATATATATATAAATTTCGCGTCACATGTTAGTTAGCACATACTCATCCGAAACGGCTTGACCGATTTAAATTAATTTTTATACCCGTTACTCGTAGAGTAAAAAGGGTATACTAAAGTCGTGCAAATGTATGTAACAGGCAGAAGGAATCATTTCCGACCATATAAAGTATATATATTCTTGATCAGCATCAACAGCCGAGTTGATATAGCCATGTCCGTCTGTCCGTCCGTCCGTCTGTATGAACACCTAGATCTCAGAGATGGTAAGAGATGGAGGTTTGACATGTATGGAACAAATGCTTCTTATACTTGCAGGCAGATCAAGTTTATTCCAAATTTTGGCCACGCCCCCTCCAGCCCCCGCAATTTCGAAAAAACGTTATATCTCCTACAGTTTTAAAGATAGACGATTCGTACCTTCTAGAGATAGCTAGTAATTAGCGAAATGAATAAATTTGCCGAAGAAATGATAAGGATCGGATGAGCGGTTCTCAAGTTATGAGCAAAAATGTGAAAAATAGCCAAGTAAAAAAAGTGTTGCATACTTTTCAGATGTTCATCCTAAGGAACGCAGGAACACTGTTAAACATGTTTTTTCATGAGTAACGGGTATTTCGAAGTCGGTTAGAGCCGACTTTAACTTGCGCTCTCGTTTTGTATATTTTTGTGTATATTTGGCAGGTGTTTGAATAGGTTTTTAACATTATTTCGTATTGCTATTTGGGTGTCCCAGAACATTCTTTTTAATTGAAGCCACTGCATTATTGTGGAAATTTTGTAATTTATTTAAGTATTGGACGTAGAGGTAGCTATTTGGGTCGTCAAACGAATGCACCAACACACATGCGAAATGTTAGGACAGCAAGAACAGATGAACAATTACATGAAATAAATGAAATAGCCCGTCTCAGATTGTCGCAACTGCGTTCTTCTCAATCACAAGAGGCACAACCTTTCCGAAGTCAACAACAACAATTAGAGACTACACAGAAAAAAAAACGTCGAGATATTTTCAATTGGGGTATTCACTTTGTTGAGCACTTGAGCAGTTTTGCCTGACTAGTATTGTGAGCAGCCCTCTGTGCACGAAATTTGTGCACAACTACGTTTGAGAAGTTCATTCAAAGTTGGCGCTTTTTTTCCATACAATTTATATGTATGTTTGATCACACATTTGATTTTAGCTTGTACATATAACACTTATAGCACTAAGGTACAAGTGCCCGACTTTTCGTAGTCAGGGTCTGGGTCGAGCAAGCTGTGCACAATTTGTTCAGAGTAAATTGTTGAAGGAAATGTTTACACTTTTCCCCAAGTGCTCAAGTGCTCAACAAAGTGAACACCCTAAATCTTTTAAGTCTTGCAGTAAGCCCGGCACGAGCTTGAAAATACAATCTCGATTTCCAGGATATTCTACAAAATTCCATCTTTTAAGAATTGGTTCATTCCTTTCGAACTGGTACCATTTCAAATGTGCATACTAGAATCCCTTTCGAGATAACATGTCCATAAATTAGAGAGCGAGAGCGAGGAAATATAAGTAACCTTTCAGACACGCTGCAACAACCAATGGGTATAGATGCCGTGCCATTCCTGTTCAGTGCGAATCCCAGTGGAGCCAAAAATGTTTATATTTATTGTATGAGAATGTCCTATAGAAAATCAAATGGCATGGCGGAGGAAAGGAAGAATAGTTATCTTTCCTGAGATCAAATCAATATTACATATCAAGCTTAAGTCAATCTAGAATAGGCATAAAATGATCCCGCTTTAAGATTAAATTGTGCTCGAATTTTTTGCACAATTCAATCTCTTATAGGATTACCCCGGGATATATGTAATCCCTCTAAGGAATAAACAAGTCGGATCAACTCAATCTTTTTTCAGATCGGGTCAAGCATATCCGGGACTACGTTGTTTTCATTACCGCTTAGGATTGATTTGATCCCATATGGATTGATTTTTTTTTGATAAAGATAGTTCACGTGATGCGCAATTTTTTGTTGCCATATTTAAATTAAATATGAGGAAGTTTGAGCTTGTAAATTAGAAGTGGTCTCATTTATGCTATCGATGTTTTTCAGAATTAGTACGTAGTATTTGAACTGTGATGTGTGGTTTTTGAACTGACGCTGTATTACACTTTCAACTGGTAAAATAAACTATTTTTATTGGTTGGAGCATTTTCAAACGTAATTTCTGAATGAAATCTATTGTGCTACCGTAATCATTACGTTATGTGTTTTGCTATTTTTACCCTCGATTATGGGTTGGAGCATTTTAACCGTCTGCGGTGATTCTGATCAGTTGAATTTTTCGACAAACTTTTTTCTGTGTTGGAAATTTCAATTTTTTCAGGGAAACGATTAAAATTTAAATATTTTATAGCGCAAACTGAACCTTATCGGTTATTTTTTTTTTTAGTTTTGTGTTTGTTGTTGAAAGTTGTTTCAGTTTGTAGTTCTGAATGAGCCAATGGACTTTAATGATTACTAAAGATTCCTTGATATATTTTGAAATTGTTTTAACCATTTTTAATGGTTACAGGGCGATTTTACCGAACTATAGTGTGATTGCTTAGCCATAAATTAATTAACAAAGAAAAGGAAAAGTAATTCATTCAATTGTGATAAGCAAACAATACAAAAAATAAGCAGCGACAGCGGAATAAGCATATGTATTTCATACATATTTATATACATACACGGCGAGTATAAGAGTAGGGCGATGAACTTGCTTAGAGAGCCCACAACTAAAACTAAAACCAAATATAAATACAAATCAGCTGATTTCTCTTACTCGCTCTCTCTGTCTCTCTCCCTCAATCTGTGTCACTTTTAATACCTTTGTTACAATAAATTAACAAAACAAAACAGCTTTAAGTATAGTAAACAAAAACGAAATTAAATTGCATTTTAATTTGAATGCGTAGTTTTGTTTTTGTTTATTTGTTGTGGCCATGTGAATATTCATAAACTTTTTAATTGCTTTTTAGTTGTACTTAATTAGCATTATTTAAATTTCACTTGTTAACTTTACCGCTTGGTATTTCCACGTTTTTTTTTGTTTTCCGAAATAATTTAGACCACGATCTGCTCGCCGAACGCGCAGGCCACAGACTGATACTGATCCCAAAGAACCTGAACTCGAACCCTCCCTTAAAGTCTTGCTGCCGGCATCAATCAATGTCGGCACTATTCGAAATAAACAAAAGTAGCTTATGGCTCTCCCTCTCGCTTTGGCTGCTCGCTGCAGCGAGCGTCCCAAGTGAGAGAGAAAGAGAGTCGCTGTCGGCACTTTTACTTTTTATCTACAAAAGACGAGAGCGACTGGTGACCAATTTTAACTTTATCATTTGACACACATTTTATTCCGTCACAAAATTTTCTAAAAATCTTTCAAAAAATTTCAAGAGAAAAATTTTAATCTTTAAATATGATTTAAACTTGCACTTGAATTTAATTTCTCAAGAAAAATGCTGAAGATATTTTAATGACTGTTTGGCTTAGCCAAAAATAGCGCCATTTCAACAAATTAATTATTTATCTGCTTTCTTGTGTAAACAACTCGTTGAAACGATTAAGCAATGTGCAAAATTAGAAATCAAAGCTAGACCCCTCGGACCACCCAGAATAACAGCGGTGGGGAAGAAACCGAAACACAAAAATTCGTTAACTTCTATCAAAAATCACTTAACACTAAAAAACAACTCACTCTTAAAAGTCCCAAATGAAATAAAATTCTTAGAAAAAAATATTTTTATTCAGGAAATCAAACCGGATCCAAGACTGGAAGCGATTAGCAAAATTTCCGGCTCCGGAAACGGAACCGATATCTTACATTTTTTGTATTCCGGTATGTGAGAACCGATTTTCTGAGAACCGACATTTCATTTTAAACACCCAGGAAAAATATAAAAATAAATACAAAAAAAATGATTCTTATTTGTTCTACTTAAGAATCGAACTTTTACGAAGAAAATATGGTATTGGCGAGGAAAATCGTGTCACACATGTTGTATTTGTGACACGTAATTTAGAAGAGTTAAATTCAAGTACTTTGTGTGTTTTTACAATAAATAAATTTGTATATTTCTTCGATTTTCCATCAATTTCTGAAGTGAGCGACAACAATAATAATCAAGAACGGAACAAAAGTCGAGGAAACGAAAATTAATTTTCAAATAATCACGAAAATACCACATTTTTTTCGCTAAATTGCTCGCAGCTCCTATGTTTGTTCATAGATTTTTTTCTTCGTAGAAGAGCGATTCTAAAGAAGGAAAAAAAAATTATTTTTTTGGATTTTTTTATTTTCTTTTCCAGTCGACCAAAAATTATATATCTTGTATTTTCTAGCAAAATATCGATAGTTTTGAAATATTTTTTGTTATTGTATTCAAACTTGTGAACCGATTTAAAATCATTCTACTTGATTACTGGTAGCGTAATTACCTTTCGATTTTTGTCTTGCTTGACTCTTTCCAACAACTATAAAGTAAGATATAGCTAAAAAAAAAGGTAAGTGCACCTACCAAAAATATAAAAAAAAAATATTTTTAAAGCGGAGCCAACAAAAAAATTTTTAATATTGATTTCTATAAAACATAGTTTTGGATCTGCTTGAAGGTTTTACAGGATGTTTATAAGATTATAATAGAACGGTTAAGCAAATAAGAATAAAATTTCTCAAAGTATACCCTTAAGTAGTTCGGGTTTGTTATGAGTTATGAGTAAGTAAAAATAAGAAGTTGATGAAACTGAACAATTCAACATGTTCTTCTCCAATTGTTTGAATTTGTTCAGTGATTCTTGTTTAGTGGCCCTAGTTAAGTGAGTCTACTTCAGTGAATTTTGTTCAGTGACTCTTCTTAGGTGATTCCTGTTTATTGACCGTTGTTCATTGACTTTAGTTCGTTCACAGTTACTCAGTGACTCTTGTTCGTTGACTTCGCTGCGGTGACTTGTTCGGTGACTCTGGTTCAGTAACACTTGCTCAGTTACTATGGTTTACTGAATCTTGCTAAGTGAGTCTGGTTCTCAGACACTTACTCAGTGACCCATAATCAGGGACTCTTGCTCAGTGACTCTAGATCAGTGACACTTATTCAGTGACTCTTAATATATGACTCTTTTTTTTAGTGACTCTTGTTAACTGACCTGTTCAGTGTCTCTTGTTTATTGACTATTGTTTAAAAACTCTTTCTTAATGATTTCAGTGACTCTTGTTTAGTGACTGATTTTCTATTACCCTTATAAAGTGACTTTTGGTTAGAGATGTTCAGTGCCTTCTTTTCAGTGACTCATGTTCAGAGAAAGATTTTCAAGGTCTCTTGCTCAGTGACTTTTGTTCAGTGATTTGTGTTTAGTGACTCTTGCTTGGTGACTTTTGTTCAGTGATTTGTGTTTAGGGACTCTTGCTTGGTGACTTCTTTAATGACAACTGTTTAGTGACTATTGTTCATTGACTCTTGTGCAGTTACTCTTGCTCAGCGCCTTTTGTTCAGTGACTTTTATTAAATGACTCTAGCTTAGTAACTTTTAATAAATGATTCTTAGTTAGTGACTCTTTCTTAGATTTCTTTGACTTTAGTTCGCTCACAGTTACTCAGTGACTCTTGTTCGTTGACTTCGCTGCGGTGACTTGTTCTGTGACTCTGGTTCAGTAACACTTGCTCAGTTACTATGGTTTATTGAATCTTGCTCAGTGAGTCATACTTAGTGGCTTTTCTGCAGTGACTTTTGTTCAGTAAATAGTTCAGTAACTCTTTCTCAGTGACTTATATTCAGTCACTTGCTCGGTGATTGAGGTTCAAATACCCCTATAAAGTGACTATGATCAGTGACATCAATCTTGTTCAGTGGCTCATGGACTTTACAGGGAGTTAACTTTTGTTCAGTGAGTCTTGTTCAAAGACTGATGTTCAGAGCATCTTGCTTAGTGACTTTTGTTCAGTGACTCTTGCTTAGTGACCTTCGTTGACTTCAAACTCACTTCACATTCACTTAAACTAGCTCACTTACTTTTGCTCAGCGACTTTTGTTTAGTGATTATTGTTCATTGAATCTAGTTTAATGACTTTTGATCAATGATTATTGGTAAGTGACGCAGTGACATTTGCTCAGTTACTCTTCTTCAGTGGCTCTTGTTCAGTGACTCTTGTTCACTAACCTGTTCAGTAACTCTTTCTTTGTGCCTCGCTCAGTGACTGATGTTCAGTTACCCATATAAAACGACTCTTGTTCAGTGACTCTGTTCATTGACTCATTCTGTTGCTATGTGACTTTTATTCAGTGATTTTTGTGCAGTGACTCATGTTTCGTTACTTTTGTTTCAATTCTGATGTGGGACTTTACTTTTGTTCAGTGACTTTTGATTGTTGACTTTTTTTTGGTTTTTTCCTAGGTTAGAGAATCTTGTTCATTCACTGTTGCTCAAATAATGTTGTTCATGGACTTTTCCTTAGCAGTTTCTTGCTTCAAGTTTTTATATTGTCATTGTTATTGTTGTATTCAGTCACTTTTATTTAATGACTCTTGTTCAGTAAGTCTTGCAAAATTACTTTTGTTTGCTGACTCTTGCCCATTGACAAAAATTTGACAACTTTTTGCTCGATAACCAAAGCGGAGTTTCGAACAGAGCCAAAGTCTCCTTGTTCAGTCTTTTTTTTTAAGTGACTCTTCTTCAGCGACTTTTGATGGGTAAACTTAAGTTAGCTTCTCAAACTTTGACTTTGGCGCCAAAAAATTAAACTGAGCTTTTTTGTGCCAAATATAAAGCACACAGATTATAAATTAATTCATAAATTAATGCCTAAACTTTGAGTGTAGAAAGTTTATTTCAACAGCAAAAAATTAAAACAAATTGCCATCAGTAAATTAAATTTATTAGCTGAAATATAAATTCAATTTGTTTATACATAATTATTTCAATTTTATTTGCTGATGCCGTCATTTATGGAATTACTCATATAATAGACACACTCATTTCCCTTCCATTTCTCATAAACATTCATTTCATTTTTTTGTTTTTTGTTTTTGCACTGACATCAATTCTCAACATGCACAAAGCGAGTTCCGAGTGAATGGATAGATAGGGCAAGGGACTTATCATACCATGGAAATCCCTTAAGATTAGCACATGCCATAAATTCATTTAAGTCCGTCTAATCCTTCCACACGCACACACTCATTCGCACTCGCACTCGCACTCCCATAAAGTCATTCATATATTAGTTTAGACATTGGCTATAACCTTCCGTTACCTTTTGCATATGCAGGCATGGAATATTTACCCTTAAAATTTGCATTTGTAATTGCAATAAAAAATTATGTGGAAATTTTCCTTCCTACACTTTGCATTAATATTTCAACACTTGTATAGTCAGAGCCATAAAGTCTACCTAAAAATCCATGATGAAGATTTTAGTTTCAGAGCAATGTGCAATCATTTTATGACACTGGCATTACATTTAAGTAGAATGCAAACAATTGCCAATGAAGTCGTAAACAAAATCATTTTTAATTGCAATAAAGAAAAATGGGAAATGTTTTAAAATTGGAAAATTTAAAGGGCAGTTTGAGAAGTCAGTGACTTGGGAATTTACCGCATAGTCATGATAGTTTGATAAGTGTAAAAAAACTTGAAATGGAATTACAAATTTTCCCCAGAAGCAAACATCTCCAACCACATGACGTCCGTCATTCTGTATCTACGCAAACTAGTTCCAACAGATCTTCGAACTTTGGTCAAAATCGTATGACTATATCTAATGACTCACAGCAACGATTGCTGATTATTGAACTATATTATCGAAAAATTATGCTCGGTTAAGAATGTTCGTTCGTGGTCTAAGATGGCTATTCGGAATCATGTGACTAAATTTCGTCAGAAATTTACATTAATGGACTACAAAACCACCAACACGCATTAGTAGAGTGCGGACAGAGGAAAATGTCGCAGCTGCTTCTGCCAGTGTTGTAATGATCGCCGTTCGCAGTAATTGGGCCTCTTTTACTCCACTATGCGGAAAATTTAGGATAGGGATTTGGTTATAAAACCTTTGTTAAATACACCTGGTGCAATCACCCACAATGGCAAACTTTTTGTGAAGCCCATTCAAAGTTTGATGAAGATCCCCTATTTTATCAGAAAATTGTGTTCAGCGACAAAGCTCATTTCTGGTTGAATGTGTGAAGAGCGAGAATTGCCAATGCACTCCGAAAAATGCACTGAGTGGTATGGACTATGAACCGGTGGCATAACTTTTTTAAAGATGACGAAGGCTGGAAGGCGCTTCCGTGCGATGATTACAAATGCGTGGTTTCAACAGGAGGTTGGGGCCGGTCAATTTGCCGCCTAAATCGTACGATATAACGTTTTAAGGGTGCTTCAGAAAAGTTTAGTTTTTTCACCTTTTTGGTCAAAAACTTTATAAATATTTACAAAATGTTCGATATTTTGGAAAAAAAAATTTTTGAAAAAAAATGTTACTTTGAAATTTTTGAAGATTTTATTTCTGGATAACCGCTTAGCCGATTTTAATAATGTTTTTTCGGTGAAAGCTAACACCCAAATGCACGAAATCCAACTTTTACATTTAATAAAAATAATTTTTTTTTTCATCGAAAACAATTGTCGATACTTTAAATACGATTATCTCGACACTTTTTCCAAAATGGTTGCAAAGATTTAAAGAGTACCTGTTTACCGATTTACAAATTCTTTTTTTTTAATTGCTTCTAATAAACTCTGGAGCAATACTATAGACGCACCTTGTTTTTTCAGTGTGCACATAGAAAGAGTAAAGGTGGAAAAACTTTGCGATTACCGTTTGAAAGAGCGTTAAAAAAAAAAGATGTGAGTGTCGCTAGCACTCACGAGTCTTTGATGTGAAACATGACGATAGGTTTAATAGCTTATTTTCAAATCACAAGCTCTGTCAATAGTATATAATTCAGCAAGGACACTCTTTCGAAAGAAGACAAATAACGGGGAGTAGAAATACTAAAAACAGAATCACCTGCTGCAGAGTTCTTTAATTTCTTCAGGAAGTTTAATGCGCTGATCGAAAGATAAATAATGATGTTTCACCCCCCAAGATACCACCAGATCCGACCCAGATCCCACCCAGATCTTTTCTAGATCCCACCCAGATTCCATCCAGATCTCGCCCAGATCCACATCCCACCCAGATACCACCCAGATCCCACCCAGATCTCGCCCAGATCCCTAACAGATACCACCCAGATCCCTTCCAGATCCCATCTAGATTCCACCCAGATCCCACCCAGATCTCAACCAGATCCCTTCCAGATTCCATCCATGTCCCACCCAGATCCCTTCCAGATCCCACCCAGATCTTGCCCAGATCCGTTCCAGATCCCACCCACATCTCATTCAGATCCCATCCTGATCCATCCCAGATCCCACCCAGAACTCAGCCAGATCTCGCCCAGCTCCCACCCAGATCCTCATCCAAATCCCACACAGATCTCCCCCAGAAACCACCCAGATCTTACAACCATTCTCACCCAGATCCAGTCCATAACCCTCCCAGATCCCATCCAGAACTTAACCAGATCTCGCCCAGCTCCCACACAGATCCCACCCAGAAACCACCCAGATCTTACCCCCATTCTCACCCAGATCCTGTCCATAACCCTCCCAGATCCCACCCAGATCTTAGCCAGATCTCGCCCAGCTCCCACCCAGATCCTCATCCAGATTCCACACAGATCCCACCCAGAAACCACCCAGATATTACCCCCATTCCCACCCAAAACCCACCCAGTACTCTGCCAGATCTCGCCCAGCTCCCACCCAGATCCTCATCTAGATCCCACACAGATCTCACCCATATCGCTCCTAGATCCCTCCCAGATCGCGCCCAGATAAGATTCCACCCAAATCTCTCCCACATACCACAAGATCGCACCAAGATCACACCCAGATCTTTTCCAGAACCCACCCAGTTGCCCCTCTTCAGCATCTTTCCTACCTATTCACTTCCCCCCTCGGCCCATCCTCTTGTGTGTTTGTTTGCTGCACAAATCAAAACAACACAAAATATGAATGACGTCAGCGTCACGCGACGCAGAAACCAAATTTTACTTCTACTAAAATGGTTTGATGCTGCTCTCTGTGCCCTGTCTTTTCAGTACTTAGTAGCACTCACTCTCCCTCTCGCGTTTACAGCAAAAGTTGTGGGAGTACGCTCTATAATGTTCTCTCGTTGTTGTTGTGGTAGTTTTCTCTGTTTTGATTTTTTTTGCTGAGCCAAACTCAAAGAACTGTAAATGAAATGTTGGGAGTGGGTGTGTGATCTTAAACTCTTCTCTGCATCTCTCTCCGCCCCCCATCACCAATCTTCCCCCTGCCATCACTCTACCATCCGTCTTGTGTGGGTGTGCCGAGCCACTGCATAAAGCAAACACAGCAACAATGGTTGGCTTTAGTCTCACGTGACGCTCAAATCAGTTCTTACTCCAACCATCTTGCGTGTGTGTGCGTGTGCCGAGCCACTGCACAAAGCAAAGACAGCAACATAATATGGTTGGCGTCAGAGTCACGTGACGGTCAAATCAAATTTTACTCCTACTAAAATCGTCCGTCAGCGTCACGTGACACTGAAATCAAATTTTACTCCTACTAAAATCGTCCGTACCGAAATTAAAGATGTTTCACATCAATAAGAGAAAAAAAGAGAAACGAGAAGGCCAAGCTAACTTCGTCTTTGCCGAAGTTTTAATACCCTTGCAAATGTTTTAATACAACAGAGTTCACGAACGTCAGCATTAAAACAAACCATTTTTCTGATAAAAGCCACTTTTCGGCCGATAGTTTCTATGGCAGCTATAAGATAAAGTCATCCGATTTTGACAAAAACTTCCAAATTTGTGTAAAAGCGTATAAAACTAATAATTGTCGAAGCGGAAGGCGTTTACATTGAAAACAAAAAAGTTTTTTCACAAAAAGCCACTTTTCGACTGATAGTTCCTATGGCAGCTATAAGATATAGTCATCCGATCCGGTCGGTTCCGACATATTAGCAGTGTGCAGTAAAAAGAAGACTCTGTGCAAAGTTTCAGCTCGATAGCTTTAAAACTGAGAGACTAGTTTGCGTAGAAACAGACAGACGGACAGACAGACAGACAGACGGACAGACAGACGGACGGACAAAGCTCAATCGACTCAGCTCGTCGCTCTGATCAAGAATATATATAGTTTATAGGGTCGGAAATGAATATTTCTATGCGTTGCAAACTTCTGGCCAAAATTATAATACCCTTTGCAAGGGTATAAAAATGACAAACATCAACACTCTCAGTGCAAAAATTAACCGTTATTTTTTGCTCTATTATAGACGCACTTCACTAAATTAAATAATTTATAGAAAAATGTTAACAAATTAATGTATTTTTATTCACTTTAATAATGAGTATAACCTCCTTTAGCACTATTTAACTATTTGGTATACTGTTTACGAGGTTTTCAAATCACTAAGGGACAGTTCTTTCCATGCCTTAATAATTGACAATTTGAGCCCCTTAGTACTATGGTACTCGGGGTTTTGAGCATAAATACTTCGGACTAGCAACGACCACAGGATTTCCATCGGATTCATGTCCAGAAAGCACGCGGGCCACTTCAAAAACCGAACATTATTGCCTTCTGTTGCGTGCATTGATGCGTTGTCCTGTTGAAAAACGAACTTTTTACGCCTTCGACCGCAAAGAAAAAGCAATAAATTCATTTGCAAAATGGAGTTCATTCACTCGCAGAGCGCAGCCCAAATCATTAATGATCCTCCTTCAAAATTAGTCTTAGAAAAGTACCGGGTATCCTGCCTCAAATCCCCCCAATAGTGCGAAAACCCTTGAGTACTGTCCAAATTAAACTTTTTCTCATCCGAGAAAATGATCTAGAAAGATAAATTAACATTTGCATTGCTCTATATAATTTTATTACTTCTGTCCAGTCAGTTTCCATGTTAGTTCTGGCGAATTTTATTCGGGATTCTTTTTGGCGGTCTGGCAACCTTCTGTCACCTTAAATTTTTATAGCACTATGTTTTTAGATTCCTTTCAAGTCGTACAATGGTCCAGCGAGACACTTTTAGGCCACTTTCAGTTGCTAATTCATGAGCGGTCTTTTATGAATTACTTGCAGCGCTCTCTAATCGGCGCTGGTCTCTTTGATTTATCTTTGTCTTACGTCCTCCGTGTCTTATTCTCCATATTCATTTCCCCATTGTCCGACAATTTCACAAAATAATCAATTTTTACTTTTGAACGCTAGAATTTGGCCCTTTTCAACATCTGACAGCACTGGCCCACTTGGCATATATACAAACTTATTACAAAAAGTAACTCACAGTTAGCCTAAAAATTTAAAAATAGATCGTACTTAGTTCAAGTACAAAATTTCCTGGATTAAGTACAGAATAGACTTATTATGCAAGCTCCAAAAAGTGTGGTACAAAAACTGCGAATTATTATTCGTTGAATTTGTTCTTGAAATTCCTTCCTGGTTCTAACACTGTGGTAATGGAGTATGGGTAGATTTCCGACCTACAATATAAACATCTTGGTCTTTGGTTAAATGATTTCCTTTGGATTTTGATATTATATAGAGACCTTTATAGGGTTAGATCAAGAACATTTTGTACTTAGTTTTTGAAGTATTTTTTTTGCTTCAAAAAAGGTTTGGGGTTGGCTTTCAAATTATTAGACGTCGATGAAGAACCTTTTTGCACTAATTTTGACTTAGGACCATAATTAATAATAAGACCAAAAAGGTATAATAATAGTTCGAAATTTGCTTAAAATATTCCGAAACACTCTTCAAACAAATATTTTGGGATTGAAAAAATCATTCTTGAAATAAGGATTTTGTACTTGAATCAAATATTTTCGTACTTGTAGTATTTCTGAGTGTACTCGACTTTAAGACGAAACAAACTTATTTTTCAGTATGAAAATAAAAGAGCATTTTATTTTTAGACACTCAATTGCAATAATATTAAAAAACAGAAAAAATGTTTGTTTGACTCGACTGTAAAATTTCAAGTGTCAGTTACACCGCATACACATTTAAAGCGAGTATCGACTATCTCTGGAGCACATGCTCAGTTAACCGATGCAAGCTGGATGGGGTGTACTTAAGATTACTCTCAAACGAGGCGTGTGTTAAATATGGGTCAAAAAGTAAATATATTACACATAAATATCACCAATACTTTTGCACCAGTTGCATCAAGAACCATTCATTAAATCCATTCACCATTAGCATAGTTCATCATATTTCCACATTTATACACAATCCGCACTACCAATTTGCACATTTCCAATTGTGTATCCATTCTGGTTGCATCTCCAAAAGATGTTTGATTTATGACTTTGCAGCTTGAATGGGCTTCAAAGTCAACTCAAGCCATAAACCAGGGTCATAGATTGTGCCACTGAGGCTATAAATTTTGACACGTGCCCCTGGAAAGATGTTTACAAATAATGTTATTGACACTAATCAGGTGGCGGTTTGTTGGTGCTCAGGAAGATGTATGTATATATACGTGCTTAAGATAAATTATGTACGCAAGGGGGCCAAAAATATTATAAACAAAATTTTGCAAAAAATTTTGCAAACAAACAAACCACGAAATTAACATTTTGTGCAATAAATTGAAATGTAAACAAATTTGAAAAGATATTTCCAAAATAGAAAGTGGCGAAGTATTTGAGGTTTAACTATAAATAGCAAGTGAGATGCAGATCAAAGTTGGGAAAGTAGGGAAAAAGTCGCCTTATAGTCAAAAGAAGAGAAAGTAAGAGAGTTGGTCAAGCCCGACAGTTATATAGAGCTGGAGAACTATCGATAGTTAGCACCATTAATAGTTTTCGATAAATTTAACCAACAAGTAAGAGTGTTGCAGTCGAGTGCCCCGTAGACTCTCTGGTACCTCTTCCCTTATTTAAATGCAAACTAATTGCAAACATGATTCTTTTATTCTATGAACTGCTTGCAAATTTTTTATTTTGGAATATCCCTCATGTTTACGCCATCATCGTCACTCAATTTGCCGGAGCAGCAAAGTTTAACAAGTCGAATCTAAACAAAAGCAGCCACAATACTAAACTGTTTTGTTTGTTATAATTAGTAAACGCAGCGGGTCATAAACTGAATATAATGCAGGGAAAAAGGGAAGGGAAGGTGCATTAATGAGAACCAAATTTCAATTTGTGAAAATTTCGTATGGGACCATATGTAGTTCCTTAATAGGCTTAGTTACCCACCCGAAATGCCCATACAAATGTGGCAATGTTAAGCAGCAGCAGCAGCAACAGCAGCAGCAGCGGGGCACAAGTTGATTATGCGTTGTTTTGGCACTTAATATGATGAAATATGCACAATGCCATTAGGCGAGAAGGTTTTGGTTTTAGTCATGTGAAGGCACCAACCACATGATTACAGCACGCATTCTCCGTTTGCCAAATAGCATCATCATCATGTGCACGCCGTAAATTATGCAACTGCAACGCACAAGTTTCCAGCAATTTCGTAAGAATATTGCCAAAAAAAAAAAATAAAAGTAAAATTTACATATAAATAAAACATTTCCATTTATTTGCTGCATACTTTTGAGCGCAGCTGTAAAAATCAAAATCGAGTCTTTGCAGTTCGTTTGTATGCAAAATATTTATTATAAACAAAAATAAATAAGTCAAATTGTGCAAATATTTTTAATTGGTTAAATATTTCGCTTTTATTTACCGTATTTCCCTGTAATAACAAAGTGAAATAAAAACATTTTAAGCAGAGCACCATGAAGGAATGGATTTTAGTTCTGAATGACGGTCAGCAAGGGATGAGCTCTGTCTTTCAACTTATTTGTTGTTTGTATATCCATTTGGACTGGGTAGACGATATATGTGACCTGCAAACCCGCTAGCAAAAAGAAATTTTCAACTTCCATAGAGCCTGCGACGATATTCTGTATATCCCGGGGTGACAGTGTATCCACTGGATAGTACACAAACTGTTTTAGAAAGGCTATGGAATGGAAACCTTTGGATCCCCAAAAGCTGGCCAAGAGACCAATCCTCTTTTTAAAATGTCAATTGTCATTACATTATCCATTCAAAGTTGGATCCGCCATTTCTAATTTTTGATTTCGACTTCGTACTCTGCGATCCCGAAAATCCCCGAGTACAGACTGTAGCATGTAACCTGTAACAATAAGTTACAAAGTTCTTGCCAAAAGCGAGTTGGTGTAAATGAAGTTCCTGAGTAGAGCGCGCTCTTGTTCCGGCTGTATGGTCAGTAGATGGGGGTGGGTTCCCATTAGGATTACCTGGACTTCTTACTCGAGGCTATATAATTCCGAATCTCATTAATAAATCGCGTGCTAAGTTCCATTAGGTTCGATCAATCAAAGGGGAAAGAAAAGTTAAGAGGAGAGAAAAAACAAGGGTGAAAGGTGCTAGTTCCATGCATTGGCAGTACCATGTCAGTGCGGCAACTGACGCTCCTGGTGCTGTGCTGGTGTTATGGCAACAGCTGGTGCCCTCCCTACCATGATCACCTTGCTTATAAAAGTCTTGCGGTGATACCATAAAAAACAAGTGAAAATTCACATGTAAATCCTCATATTCCTTTTTAACGATGCATGACTCCCAAACACTAAACTTCTTTAGCAATTCATATTTCAGTATTTATTCATAATATTTATTAAACCTATTTATTTTAGTCCCTAACATAAACTTCTACTTCTAATTTCTTTTATTTTTATATATACGCATTCATAAACAAAGGCGAATTCTTCGCAATTAAAAATGCACGGTGATTACGGATGAAGAGTAGCTCCAAGATAAGCATAATAAGTAATTTAAATATAAAAGTAGATAACAATATGTAACTGTGTGGGAGATCAAGTATTTCGCATAGGGTGACTTATTCATTTTGTTTTTCTCAGTGTATAAAGGCGTTTTAAATTTTCTTATTCAATTAAAGACTTCTAATTTTCAAACAGCGAAAACTTCATATCGAGGTCGCACTGTACTCTATTAATTGTAATAATTCAGCCAGCAAACGCATTTCCTTTTGTTTACTTTGTTTTGTCTACTGGCCAACCTTCATCGGTCGATCAACGGTTGTTCTATATTTAGGCTATGCGTTGAGAATATCCAAATCAAAACGTAAGGAGGCCATAAAAGGCTGATCTGACTTACCGCCATTCCGCGCTGAAAGTACTTTCGGTCGGACGAGCTGGAAGGTAATTTAGGTGTAGCCTGGAATGATTATAATTATGAATTTGCCACTCTTACATGGAAGGCCACGTTTCGAGATTTTGGGGATGATCAATAACTTTGGTTGGTTGTGATTGGATTAACTGATTCGGTTTGTACACTTGTTGGTTAAAGTGTTAAGCCAAATACACAATAAAAATTAATAGAATTCAAAATATGTTGATTCTCCCTGCTTCTCTCTTTGTTAACCACTTATCTTCCTTTTTTCACTTATGCCTTATTTGTTGCAAAAAAAAAACAATTAAACCAAAACAAAATCCAGCTGAGGCGTCTGCTAGTTCTCTCTGGCTGCTGTTTAAGGTCTTCCCAACTCGACGTCACTATAGGCACTGCTTGGGCGCATTTAAATTCGTCGCTTTTCGAGGGCCTTGGTGATGTTGGCACGATCTCCAGAGAATCATCCACAAGCGACCCTTTCCAAATGGTGAAAAATAAAGATTGGTCGAAGCTCGACCTTTTGACTCTTCGGTGTGAACAAAACTTTTAGCGGCCAATGGAGTAGTTTTTTTTTTTTTTTGCTCACCTTCTGGACGAGGGTGGAGGTGAAAAGGCGAGACAAATAAAAGAGCGTCTTCTGCTCAAACACAAACATCACTTCAATAATTACCCTTTTATATTTAGGGGCTGGGCACTTTTATTGTGTGGGCGGTCTTCACGATCCGTTGGCACACCAAAAAAAAGATAATTCACTCCGGTTTCTTGACCCTTGCGGGGAAAGTATATTTAAGCGGCAGTGTAGTGGATGAGTAACTTGATTTACACAATTTGTATATGGTTGCGGTGATGTATATGAGTCACTCGGAGGTTGATTCCCTTTTTAGGTAATATTTTTCCGCTCACGTTGTGCTCTGGATGCTGGTACAAATTAAACAGGCGGAAGTTAAGCCACCTTGCCGCGACTCGGAAATACTGGTGACACGCACTTGTCACTTAGCCGTCACTTGTAAACTATCGAGTTCTTTTAGGGTCAACTCTGATCAAAAGATTTATCGAAATTCATTTTCTTATATTATAAAAGAATTTATTTCTAATTAATATTCGTTGGGCTAGTTCATATTCATTGTTTTGTTATTTTAATTTCCTAAAATATCAACAACTAAATACACTACTAAAACATAGCCAATTCATTTGATGCGTTTTCATATAGAATGGTGTTGCCTACTTCTAGGCTTTTCCTTAAAGTTTTCCTTTCAATTTGTTTATCCAAATCAAGTACGTTTTTGAAGAAATTTACCATTTATATTAGATTCGTCATATTAATATTTTTCTACCCCCTTACACCACTCAAATAAGATTGTTCAATGCGAAAATGTAATTGTGCTGCAATTCGATTTTCTTTATTTTTTAACAAAAAAATGTATATATTTTAATAAATCGTCTTTATCCCTAATTTTAATTATCCTCAGACTTACTCTATGGATTTAAGATACATTTTCCCCTGCTAAAATGAAAATTTTTTGCTATTTTCTAAGACTTCGTAGATTTTATTTTATTGTTAATATTATCAACAGCCGCACAAGCTCCAGACGCACATGAACATCTCATTATTTGCCAGTACTTTAATGAAATTGAACTCCTTAACTTCGTCCTGTAATTAAGTACATCATGTGCATGCGTTCGATAGTTTTGGTTAGCTTGTTAGACATAAGCCGTCACACTTTTGCTCATTATGCCTGAGGTTAACCAGCAAGGATGTGGCTGTGGGTGTGTGTGGATACCACTCTGGTTTTGGGTTACAAATTAAATGAGTTTTGGCTTTAGTCTTTGGACCACGTTTTACAGTTCAATTATTGTGACATTTGTTTTGTAATTAAAATTGTGTATGACATTTCTGCCGATTAGCAGACATCAGACCCAGAGATACTACTCAACATACTGAGGCACAGCTGCGTGAAATGAGCCTCGAGGGAAGGGATGGGCACAGATAGAAGAGTCGCCCACCACCCTTAAAGTTTCTGTGGTCACTGAAATGCCTTGTCGCTTTGTGTTTTGCTGCTTTTAATTTTAAATGTACGTGACTTGTTTTAATTAGAAAAAGTAGAAAAGTAGAGCAGAACAGAACAGAAATAAAAAACTGAGAATATTTTGCATTACTTTTTTGTTATTGCCGTGTTATTTTGCGGTGTAGTAAAAACTGTGAAAGCCTATAGGTAAATATTAGAAATGTTCAGAGGCAGCAAAGGCTAGCCGAAATGCGTAGGAGAACAGCTTAGTTTAAATGTGTTAAGGGGAAAAGTTTTTTACTGGACTGTTAATTAAGGCCTTTGCCAGAACTTGACTTGCTGCTAATGTTTATTTGTGGGCCATAAAACTCATTCTCAATATGTGGCCTCTACTTTTGTTTCTGTTTCTATTTCGTATGCAAAATGCCATTTCGTTTGCCTCAATCAATTTCAATTTATCAATTTTTACAATCAACTGATTTTATCAATTTTATGGCGCATTTTAAGACCACGCATCGACCAACTGACAGCCAGCGGGCAAAATGTGCCCAGAAAAAGGACACGCCAAAAAGGAGGAAAGTACGACGGAAATTTGACTGCCAGACACAGAGACACGGTCTAGCAGCTCTGGCGCTCCAGGAGCCAAGTGAAACATGTCAATAAAATCAACAAATGTCGTTGCCGGTTTATTGGTGCTTCTTTTGACTTCATCGCATGTAAATAAGCATTACTCAACATTCCCTTTATTGTGGTTCCCTTTTTCATGTGCATGTGGCACATTTGTTTACGTTTCTTAAACCAAATAAACTCTAAGGTTACCAAATAAGAAAGAGACAGAGAGAGAGAGAGAGAGAGAGAGTCAGCTTATTGACTTGCTTTTGTTAAGTCGGATCCAGAGAATTACAAATTAATCATAGCGGGAAATAATCAGCTTAAAAGCCTGGCAACGTTAAATAAATTTTCGTCGTTTATTTGATATTTATTTTTGACCTCTTCACAAATTGAATTGAATTTAATTTTTTTTTGCGTTGCACATTCAGTCTCCTCGCTTCTTGCAGAAGTAGTTTGGCTCAATCATTCTGGCGCCCGAGCAGGGACTTCTTGGGAAAGGTTCTAAATTAGCCGGCTGGAACCTATTTGGAGTTCATTTTTTATTTACCCAGAGACATTGCTGGGCTGGAGCTCAACACTGGAGCTCATCTTTAGTTCACCTCACCATGTTTTCTAGGCAGCCATGTCAATAATTTCGGGATTAGGTCATAGGTCCAGCGACCCTTAGTGCTCCGCTCTCTCGCTTCTTGCTGATGTAGCCTCCGAGCAGGGCGCCCGAGCAGGGACTTTCTGGGAAAGGATCTAAATTATCCGACTGGATCCTATTTGGAGTTCATTTTTAACTTACCCAGAGACATTGCTTGGCTGGAGCTCAATACTGGAGCTCATCTTTAGTTCACCTCATCATGTTTTCTAGACAGCCATGGCAATAACTTCGGGATTAGGTTATAGGTCCAGCGACCCTTAGTGGATAAGGCCTTAACGGTGCGGCCAATTCTTAATGCTCCGCTCTCTCGCTTCTTGCTGATGTAGCCTCCGAGCAGTGCGCCCGAGCAGGGACTTCCTTCGGGATTAGGTTATAGGTCCAGCGACCCTTAGTGGATAGGCCCTAATGGTGTGGCCAATTCTTAATGCTGCGCTGTCTCGCTTCTTGCTGATGTAGCCTCCGAGCAGGGCGTCCGAGCAGGGACTTCCAGGGAAAGGTTCTAAATTATCCAACTGGAATTTATTTGGAGTTCATTTTTAACTTACCCAGAGACATTGCTGCTTCATACACCTTTTATATAGCTAGAGAACGCCATGGAACGCCATAGCCCTGTTTTAGTCCGCGTGTGTTCAGCATAATTCTAGCTAAGGCGCTGCTTGATTTTACAGCCTTCTCTCCGATGTACGCCGTTTTCGGAAATATAGTCGTACATGACGTTACATAGGACAGGTCCTAGCACGGAGCCTTGTGAAACACCTGCAGATATCTCATGAGTTTTATTTCCGTCTGCCGTGGAATACCTAAGAACTCTGCCACTGAAGTACGATCTAATTATTGCCTGGAGGTTATCCGGAACACCAAATTCACTGTTTAATGCATTACCTTGTTAAGAGGCAGATAGGTCTATAGGACGGTGCAACTTCGATGATTCATACAAGCGAGTCGGAAAGAGATTTTCGACAATAGCTCACACGGGTCGCTGGGATAAAGGGCCTCCTCCAGGGGACTCTATAAACAGGCGATGATTGAGCCAATCTAAACTTTGAATTTCTTTTCTTACTTTGAACCTCCAAAAACTTTAAGTCATTTCCCCACTTAAACTCACACATTAATCGCTGCCAAGTGACTTCAGATGGGGTCTTTTTGAACGTTGTTTGCCCAAAATGTTTCTGCTTAAGCCCAGCCACAACAAGTATAACGCTTAGTTGGCTCTCTAAGTATGCATATTCCGGACGACTTATTATGCTCACAAATTTTCAACTGCCTTGGCTCAACTTTCTTCATAGTGGCCCACACAACAGCCACAACAGAACTTTCACTTGGCAAAGCCGTCGATAAAGAGAGAAACTTGTTAAATAAGACTTCTAAATTCATTTGCCCGAAACGCAACTTAACACCAAGTAAAAACCTACTGCAACTACATAAAAAAGAGAGAGAGAGAGAGAGGTTGTGGTTGCTGTGCAAATATATTTTTGGCCATTCTTGGAGCGTAAAGAAAATAGAAAACTCTTTTACAACCCGGCTTGCAGTTTATATAAGCTGAGCCGCACTGCCACTTGGCCACCTAAAAGTATGCAACACTTTCTCAACTCCCGCCTTGGCCGAAGCACACAAAAGTTTCGGTTGTTGTTTTCAGCTCTCTTGTGCATTTTCATTAAATAGTCCGGCCGTTGTTGTTGCTGCCTTTGTACTTTGCATATTTTAACTGCTTATAACGCGCCACGTCCCTCTTACCCAAAAGAACATTGTAATAAAAAACAACTACAGCAAATTTCTTGTTCGCGCGCGCTCAACATACAAAAAAAAAAGAAACAAAAATGGAAAGTAAACTACTTTTGTGTTTCTTATTATCATGTCCTTTGTGCTTGTCATTTGTTTAGAAGTTTTTTGTAGGGTAGCAAAATGGGTGTTTGGGTTTGGAAAGCAGGCCTAAATGAATGAAAGTAGCCTTGAGGGATTGATGGAAGATTTCAAATTAAATTATTACATCGATATTATTTAGAACTGTGGCTATAAGGTCTCCTACTTTAAGAAACGTGACGTTGACTTGTCAAAGTCTTAGAAACCTAAAAATTCTTAAGTCTCTCCTCTTTACGCACCATATTATAATTGATATGAAACTAATATTATATAATAATTTTTTACCTTTCGAAGACTTCAATTCTTTTACCTTACACTTTGGGTCGCAAATTAGAACAGCGCTGATCTCTGGTTCCCCCCCAGGGGCGAGAACACTCTGCTATTTACACATCTACGACCAGAACGCAAGCCGAAGCTGAGACCAAGAGAGCAGAAAGCAGTCAGTCGCTCTTCAGATTGTGAAGCAAATTCACGGCGCTTTATTTTCGCACACTAATTCAGTTTCTTTTTGGTTTCGATCTCTTTCGCCAACGCTGAAATAAAGCAGTGTTCCCCAAGAAGACAGTATCTCTCTCTAACACACAGTGAAACATGACTTTGGCAAGCATTCGATGTAAATTGGCGAGTATGTTCGAGCCCCTGGAGCCAAGATATACTTAACAAGGTAGTCGCACTCGCTCTCTCACAACTTCTTATTTAAGCCGCTACTTATACAAAAAAATGCATTCTCCGAAGATGCCTCGCTCACAAGGATTGTTTACAGACTGACATTTAAGAAGTAGGTCAAGAGAGCGAGGGAGCGTACGGTCATGGTGGAATTGATGAGGTGAAGCCGTCAGCCTCAGCTGAGAGCCAGTTGATGTATGCCTGTAAGGTAGAAAGAGGCGGTAGAACATTTATTTGTCTCTGTTTGTATAGGGAAAGTAATAGGACTAATTTTCTTCCGTTGCGACTGTACTTCGGTACGCGATTAAATTCTGGGTGTAATCGCAGGTTATGATCCCGAGACAAAGAGTGGCACACGCCGGTGTCTCCTTGCCCAAAAAAGGGAAGAATGTGCCAATTCAAATGAAAACAATGCACATTGTCTATTTTGCCATCATAGGCATCGTACACCATTAATTTGTTCCTTCTGCACAAACCGTCACATCGCCTATCTCGTGAATAGCTAGCTACCTGACTAAGGCCGGCATCCCAACGCTTCCGCAGCCGCCACACAGCCCAGATGTTAAATCGACTCAGTCCTATTACTTTCCGAACAAACCCAAACAAATGCCCTGGTCCTTTGGCTTTACCAACAGAAACAGATAAATTTCACCATGAGTACGGCTATCTTGTTTGGTATATCTTGCCAGGGGCTATGGCTGGGAATCTTTGGAATAGAGGTACCGAAACAACCTTTAACTACGTTCTCTGTCTCTGTTTCGTTGTAAGAGAAGAGAAATACATATATTTTTTTCCATAATTCGACCTGTAAGCGTAGAGCCTAGGCTCGGCTCACAATATAAATATATGTGACAAACTATACGACTTACCACCAACAGCCTAAACGCTTCCCGCACACATTCCACTCATATCCCACCCACATCATATCACAATCAAATCACTTCCTACCAACTTGGCACGTACATCCCACTAACATCCCAACCACTTCCCACCCACATACTACCCACTTCCCACCTACTTCCCACCCACTTCCCACCCACTTCCCTGCCTTTTTCTAGTGGGGATCCCTGCGCTATTGCCACGTCGGAAAATAAAACCACAAATGAAATCAAATAACCTAGCATAACTTTTATAATATTTTGAGGAATTTCTTTCAATCACTTACTTTCCGCGAATCTTTTGCGATTTAGATATCAAATTTTGCCTCGAAACCGGTTTCAAATCGCAAAATTCTTCGGAAGTCAAATATAAACAAGAGGAATAAAAAAAGACAAATAAGAAAAGTAAGAGAAATTAAAAAGAAAAAGTGCTTTTTAACCACGAATTCTGCACTAAACGAGAAAAGTATGGAATGGCGCGCTAGCACATTGAGCTGTTGCACACTTTATTATGTTCACACCAAGAAGGCTGCTTACACTTTTCTATGTGGGGGTTGAGCTGACAAAAGTTGACTTGAAAAAAAAGGGGAGAAGTTGAGGGAAGGAGAGAGAGACAGTAAAAAGAGAGCCTACTCACCCGGTCTTTCTGTCGCAACCGGTTTTGGTGTTGTTATAATGCATCTATAGCATGTTCTTGCTCCCTGTATCTTTTCAACTTGTTAACCAGCAGGGTATCAACCATACTAAACTGTTAATGTTTACTTCAGAGTTTACATTGTTCGTTCGGTTGTTACAATGAAAATGATTGCTAACCAGCGTAGCTGAAGGCGTTACATGAGCTCGTAACGGAAAAAATGAAAAACCAACTCAACAAAAAAGAAATGGTAAATTTAATTGGCTTAAGGAACCAAATAAGTCCCAGGCAAGCAAATGCACACACTAGCCACAATTGCCTGCAAGGTTTCTCTGTTCGAACCCGAACCCCAGCCCATCTTTTCTCCGCTGCCAATTGCAACTGCATTGTTGTGGTTGTAATTTGTTTTATTGCCAATTGTCTTGTCATGTCTCGGTGTCTCTTGACTTCGTTTTTATGACTTTGCCAACAGCAGTTTTATAGCCCCAGACGCGACCACGCCCTAAAAACCAGCAGGAACAATGGTGAATGCTCGAAACTTTAGTGTTGAGCGGCTTTTGTTGTTGTGTTTAACTTAATTTGCAGTTTTGTGTTGGTCTAAATTAGTTTTATGTGGACCCAAATTAATTTGTGCATATTATAATAATTAGAAGTGTTGCACAATTAGAACGAAAAAAAAAACAGAACATACTCATACCCAACGGGCTCTCATGTCTGGCTTGTCGTTTTGTGTTTGCTATGAGCTTTTAATTAGCATTAAATTACTTTTATTCACACACCAATGCGCCGGGGCATATGCTGCACCTTGTTCGAGCTGCCACCAGTTAAGTTACTTTAGTTTGTTTGCCTTTGGGACTTTTGGAAGTAAAGCCGATTTCTGCCTGTTCCACTTAGTTGCTAGGATAATAGAGTTGAAGGGGAAAGTACTTGAGCTGTTTATTATTTCTTGTTACGATTGGCAGCGTATTTGAGGGAGTTCACTTGAGTTGAAGCAAGATTTAAATCTGTGATAATTTAGACCATTTTTTTGCAAGTACATAAGAAACTGTGAAAGCTTTTGTTGGTTCAGAAGGAACTTTTCTTTTGAAACTTAAAAATCACATTTGATAACGTTGTAACTTTAACTATTGTATACAATTTTCTAATTACACACGGTTATTTATTTACAATGAGTTTTTACGCGTTGACTCTTCTCTGTTTGTCGATAGGGCTTTTTTTTTTGTCTGAACGTTCTGTTCTGGGGCACATCATCGTGTAACTATCAATCGACTACGATACCTTAACATACCCTAACAATATCGATATATGTACATTTACAACATGGCGGCTACTTTAAAATAATTCTAACGACTATAATATTCACAATTTTTTTAATTTTTACAGATTTCAGAAACAAAAATATCTAAATTTAATTTTAATCATACTTAAACTTAGAATGACATTTTTTCTGAGTGATCCCTGCACTACCCTTGTACTAACCCAAAGAACTATTAACTAAGAGTCTAGGGCTCTACGCAGGGAAGTCCTTGAAGAGGCCCTTAGAGACCAGATACTTGGTCTCTCTTTTTGCAAATACTATTTTCAATCCAATTGACTTGAATCTCTGTTTGTAATGGAATCCGTCCCCCTAGGGTGGGAAAATTTACGGAAAATTCAGCATGTAAACAACTATTTTTCATCCGAATGTCTTCAAACTCGGTTTTAAAGTATACCAAGGGAAATTTTTTCTATCCTTCACTATTGTTGAGGAATTTTCCAAACTGACCAATAGATGGCACCACTACAGCTAACATGTGACCGATCAGGTCACACTCATCCATCGAAAGCTGTACTATAGTCTCATCTCTAGTTTGCAGACTTCAAGCCTTTGTACAGCGCACTTGAAATAACCTTAATAAATATAATATTATACAATTCTAAATATACTTAGACCCATATTCTCAATGTCCGGTTAGTCAATCTTACCGGCAGGTTAGGCGAATTTGAGTGTCTCATGCTGTCTTTGGAGAAAACACACAGAGACTGATTACACTAGTTTACAAAAATAAAAAAAAAAAATGACCCATTTCAGCTGAAATTTTTTCTTAGTATAGTTTGGAATGGTGATCTAAAAAATCGATTTCAAAAATGTTTTCATGGCTCCGTTTTTGAAATATTAATTTTTTTGGTAGGTACTCTTACATTTTAAGCCATATCTCAGTTTATAATTGTCAGATAGAGTCAAGTAAGAAATAAATCGAAAGGTAATGGAGCTGCCAATAATTGCGTGGAGCATTGTTTTTAAATCGGTTCAGTAGTTTGAATTCAACAACCAAGAATATTTCAAAAAAATCGATTTTTTGCTCGAAAATCCAAGAAATTTCATTTTTAAACGACTAGAAAAAATATAAAAAAATACAAAAAAATTATTTTTATTTTTTCTACTTAAGAATCGCACTTTTACGAAGAAAATAAGGTATTTGTGAGGAAAATCGTGTAACACGTACCATAGATGGATCAAATTGAGTAGAGGAACTAACAGTCAAATTTGAGTATATTGTGTGTTTCCAAAAATTAACATTGTACTTTTCTTCGTTTTTTGGTCAAATTATGAAGTGAACGAAAAGCCAGAACAAAAATAAAAATTAAAAACGGAACAAAAGTCGAAGCAAACGAAAATTTATTTTAAAATATTCAGGAAAATATCACATTTTTTTTGCACTAAATTGCTTACAGCTCCTGTGTTTGTTTACAGATTTTGATCATCGATATCTGTTTTTCTTCGTAGAAGTGCGGTTCTTATGTAGAAAAAATAAAAATAATTTTTTTGGATTTTTTTATATTTTTTCCAGGCGACCAAAAATTAATTTTCGAGCAAAAAATCGATTTTTTCGAAATATTTTTGGATATTGTGGTCAAACTAATGAACCGATTTAAAAACAATGTTTTACTCGATTACCGGCAGCGAAATAACCTTTCGATTCTTATCTTGCTTGACTCTATCTGACATTTATAAAGTGAGATATGGCTTAAAATGTAAGTGCCCCTACCAAAAAATAAAAAAAAATTATATTTAAAAAACGGAGCCATGAAAAAATTTTTGAAATTGATTTTTGAGATCACCATTCCAAACTACACTAAAAAAAATTTTCAGTAGAAATGGGTCTTTTTGGCTGTAAACTAGTGTTATTTGTGCCAAAACTTTATATCAATATCGGGCGAACCTGCCTGTAAGTCTCGTTGAGAAAACCAAATGACTTACCGGCAGGTTATTCCGCCCGGCAAATTTGACCGCCCGGTACCTAACCGCAACTTTTGAGAAAATGGCCCTTAGTGGTTTAATTGAAAAACAGCAAACAAACAATTATCTGCTACAATTCTCTGAGGCAAAAAACACCTCAGTCGCAGACTCACGCACACACGCACGTACACGCACATACACAAAACTGTGGGAGATATAACGATTTGCTCACAACGGCTAAAAGTCAAAACAAACTTAATCTGCCTGCAAGTATAGAAAGTTTATCTATACTTACAAATCTGTAGGCCCGATTGATTGACAGACAGACATATTATCAACCCAGAGCCAAAACAGCTTATCCTACAGATCTCAGATTTGGTATAAACCTTCGTTTAGATATGCAGGAGAGCAATAAGAAAAAAAAACTATTCCACGAAGTGTGTGGAAAAGGCCTAAGAAAAATTAGTATGGAGCACCTAACATGTTAAGCTGTTTTATTAAGAGCGCGAGAGAGAATGAACGACTGTGTGTTGTGTAGGAAAATACGTAGCCAAAGAAAAGTAACGGAATTGTGGCGCTCAGATAATTTTGGACTTAACTGTTTTTCTAAGAGCGCGACACGTAGTAAGCATGCGAGGGATAAGGTCTCAGAACAGCTGCTACATGTATAACAATGAGAGGTAAGGGGAAAGAGTAAAGAGCGGTGGAAGATGGAAAGGAGGGTGGGGAAAGAGTGGTGAGCGGGTGAAGAGGAGGTGGGAAAAAAACGGCAAAGCCTATTTGATTTCGATTATAATTGAAGAGTGCTGATGCTACTTTGAAAAAAAAAACAGTCTTCAGAAAATATCGCTAGACCCCAAGTTCACTATGTGGTCGTGCGGCAAAAGTATGTTTTTAGCATCTTGATCCCTTTGCTTTGTAACAATTAACGAATAATTCAAATTAATTGAATTGGAATTTATGCTTGGTTAATTAAGCAAATTGGGCGTGGCTAATAAAATCTAAGAAGTTTAACTATTTAATCAATGCACATGCATATTTTCGCACGTAATGAAGTGAGTGTAACAATGCATTTCGATCCCTTTCTACCAACCAAAAGCCAATTAGCATGCGTAACAAGTATGAATGCACAACTTGTACACACGCACACACACACACACCCACACACACGCACACATTGTATTTATGTGCAAATGCATTAATACTTCTATCTGCATGCATGTTTTTGCATATTTTGTGCAACGCTTCTTATTTAGAGGCAATAGTACGAGTGTAGTACGAGGTGGCAGCTGCCATAAACTCTCGCCACAGAAAACAGCCCAAAACTGTATGCTACATTATGCGGCATGTGCGCCCAAACAAGTCATGAATTTCAAACAGGCAAACACACTTGGTGCATTCTTTGCATGCGTAATAAATGCGTTGAGGACGAAACGAACCTATGAAGCGAATGACTTGTTGGCTCGTCTCGACTTCCGCTTTTCATTTGCATGTCGTTTAATACAGAATTGCAAATGCATTTGCCAAAATGCAAACTGCGCCAATAAGTATGCTAAACAATTGCCAAAGCCCATATCCACACACAAGACATTTAGCAATTTCGCTTTGATTTGTGAGAAAAGAAAGCAAAATTGCATCCTAAAATCTCACCTCCCTTCCCGCATTGGGAATAGCAACTTCTCATGAGCTTAACCACAAGAAAAAACAAACTGAGCAACATCTAATTGCTTGCCAGCCACGCCCATACATGCCCATATCTAGCATCCTTATAATATATATGTAAAGCAGGCAACCGTGAGCCGCGCTTTCGCTTGGCTGCATCCAAGCCAACCCACACAGAGGCAAACATTCATGTGCGAGTTCATGCAGAAGCCCAGACAGCGTGTATTTAGTTTAACAGCTTCACATGCGACACTGACACGACAAGTGTTAATACCAGCCACGCCCAGTCGCCCTCGCCCACTTTTACATTCGCATCCAAGTAGCAAGCGGTTTTGCTTTTTGACAAATAAAATGATGTTAAAACATTTGAAAAAGCCAAACTAACTGGAACTTCGTTACGCAGCGACAAGTCCCACTCCACACACACACACACACACACACATTTGCACTTGAAAATCCAGCAAAAGTACGAAAAAAAAACACAAGTTTTTAATCAAATTTTGCAATTTAGTTGTGTGGGTCGTTAATTAAAAACTGCGCATGCTGCGCAGGGGTTATATGTGTGTGTGTGCGTGAGTTAGTTTGACATTTCCAGCCGCTTGTCAAGCACCAAGTTAAAAGCATTTAATTTAATTATCTTTATCAACTTGAACGCAAATGAGTCTAGTTTTAATTTCCCCAACTTGATATTCAGCTGCTGTCACTCCTGACTTTCTAATTAGCTGTTCAACTTACAACAATTTACACACACGCCGCGAATTTTCTCAGCTGTAAATTGTAAGAGATTACACTGGAATACTGTGAACATTTTGGGGTTTCTCAGCTTAGATATTTGGTCACTAAGATGATTGCAATGACATAGGCACAGCCCATAATCTCTATTTGTTTCACAGGAAAGGAACCAATCGTACAATCGTAGGTTGTGTTGCAGGGTTGCCCAGAATAAGATTACAGCCGCGTAAAAACATATACAAATGCACAAAATATATCTCAGGCAAAAACAACTACAAGATATAGAACCAGCTATTCATTTGCATCAAACAACAACGAATGCGTGGCTTGCGGAATGGGCTTGGGCACCCTGCCCTACAGCCATAGGAATATTCAACAACTTTGTTGATGTGATGTGATGTGACACAATTCTCCCATACAAAAAAGTGTTAATGTAAAGGATGTACATCAGTTCATAACTTTGGCATTAACCCCGAACAAACTATGTTTTTCCGAGAAACTTTACATAAGCTACTCAATGTTCACATAAAGTACTCAACTTTCTATCGATATTTCAATGATTCCACCATCTTCACTGCATTGGCGTTACTTTGATAGAATTTTTAGCAGTGGAACACAAAAATTTGTTGATGTACATATATGTGGCAGTGGAACTAAGCTATTAGATTAGATTAAAATAGATTAAACTAGATTATTTATTTCTTCTTCATAGATCTTCCAGGAGTTTCATAAGTTAATGCATTAGAAAATTCCGAAACTTAGGCTTAAGTCTTCTGTTACATTATCCACATGGTATATTTGTTGTCAAAAAAATTTAATTTAATTACGGACTTAGTGCCCATTGGATTTATGTCCGAACATAAGGCCCAATAAAGTTTTGAATTGTATTTCAAAATTGTGATCGAAATTTTTCTTGCTTTATGTACGTCACGTTATACTCTTATTTTTATACCCTTGGAGAGGGTATATTAAAATTGTCCGGATGTTTGTAACGCATAGAAGGAAGCATCTCCGACCACATAAAGTATATATATTCTTGATCAGCATGACGAGCTGAGTTGATATAGCCATGTCCGTCTGTCCGTCCGTCTGTTTCTATGCTATCTCCTCCGTCAGTTTTAAAGCTATCGTAACCAAACTTTGCACGAAGTCTTTTGGTATAAATACGCTGCACATTTGTCGGAACCGGCCGGATCGGATGACTATAGCATATAGCTGCCATAGGAACGATCGGTTGAAAAACTAGTTTTAGTGAGAAAAACTTTTTTGTTTTCAATGTTATCGCTCCCAACGCTCGTATTTATAAGTTTTTAGTGATTTCACATAATTTCACCAAGCCATTTTGAAATCGGACAACTATATAGTATAGCTGCCATACAAAAGTTAGGTCTGAAAAAAAGTATTAGTGAGAAAAACTTTTTTGTTTTCAATGTTATCGCTCCCAACGCCCGTATTTATAAGTTTTTAATGATTTTACATCATTTCACTAAAATTTTTCGAAATCGGACCAGTATATAGTATAGCTGCCATACAAACTGTCAGGCACATATCAAGCTCCAAGGGTATATAAACTTCGGTCGAGCTGAAGTTAGCTTGCCTCTATTTTTTTAACTATGATTCAAGTTTACTTAATTAAACAGAGGAAAAAAACCTGTTCAGAAAATAAGTTGCCATCTACGTGAAGTAAGAGAAAAATTCTTTAATATATTTGCGTTATACAACGCTGAAACTTGTTTTAGCAAATAGGAGAGATAGAAGACAGAGAGAGGGAGAAAGAGAACGAGTTGGCATTCTATTTGATCTCCCTCTTGTTCTTTTTCCAACTGAACTTCTTGTCAGCTCAACCAAGCATAAGTAACCCCTCTAGCTGTGAATCTGCAAATGTCTGCAACGGCTGAATGTGTTGGGGCGTCATTTTATACGTTAATTGCTTAAGGTATTAGTCAATCCCGAACAAATTATTCCAAATATTTAAGCAAAATTTTACATTATCTTGATCGCGCCAACACTGACAGTCCTTAAATGGCAACATAGCGTATGGGCTATAAGCTATATGATACAGCCGTCCGATCCCCGTGATGTTTTAAAGCACACGTGCCAAGTTTCAATCAAAAAGCTTTAAAACTAACAGTGTGGCAAAGCTTTCTTTAAGAGCATCTCTTTTTTTGTTTATAACTTCAAAAATTAATAACTTTTAAACTTAAACCATTATTTAAGTTATGTTTAGGGCAATAAATTGTGTATCCTTAGAAGCTATATCATGGTGGTTAAAATTATAAATAATTTTTGGCAACAATTACTTAATATTTTTAAAAAATTGAAAAATCTATAAAATTATAATTTGAGTAGATCTAGTAAAAAACTTTTCGCCAATATCAACTTGAGACCTGTCCGATGAACCAAACCTAAGATATTACGTTTTTAAAAAACCCTTTTTTCCAATTTTTCGATTTTGACGATTTTTGAAATTGTTTAAAAAATTAACAAAAAAATTTTGTCCAAAACCGCAAATTACGTTTTGGTGGGCATGTCGAGATCTAATTTCGGATTTTTTTTTTATTAAAATGAAAATTAAAAAATTTTTTTACTGTTCGGTTTATAAAAGAATGACCCATATCCCTGGCCTTAAATATCTATGTGTATACGACGGTATCTGCATCTGCCATTAAAACGGTCGAGACGATGCAAAACAAGATCTTGGCATTCTTCAAATTTGCTTCCAGATCAACCGCCTCAACAGCAAATACAACGACCGCTTGGAGGAAGGTGAACTTGGTTCACCCTAATTGGCTCCCACGCAACAAGTGTTGAATTCCTCATCCGGTTAGTAATGTAACTTTTCCAGCTTTTCAAAATTCGTAATTTCCGTGCATCATTTTTGATGAATGATTACCCAAGTTCACCAATAGATGACACCACTTTCGTGTGGCCAGTTGTTTTTAAAACATTTCGAATTTGATCAAAATCGTCAAAATTGTGTTGTGTCAGAAAGTAACAACAAAATCTTCTGAAATCTTCTGGGATCAGATTTTGGCTCAATCTTGCTTTTACTCTAATTTTATTCTCAGTGTACTTTCTTTTAAGTTTACCAAAATAAAATCGCCTCAAAAGCTTTCGTCCTGGCCTACAATTAAGGCATAATTTGTGGCCAGGACAACATCATCACATGGCCTGGCCAACCTCATTGGGTTCATATTCAAAATACACAGAGAGAGCGAGTGAGTTGGGGTGGAAGCACTAATTAAAGTCAACACTCGTTACTATGACCTCATTACACGCAAATCTGCCGGAAAGCTAGCTACCGGTGGGTGGAACCCAGGAGCACACCACCTGGTGATTGTCTTCGACTTGTGTGTGTGTGTGTGTGTGCAGCCGCCTGTTTGGACTCACTTTGACTTTTGTGTACATCCGATACTTTTTTCAAGTTCATTAGGGTAATGAAGCAGCCACCAGCCCCACCCACTAGCCTCGACCTGGCACAAGGCGAATAAAATAGCGTGTACTTCACTTTATGCCAGCCATAACTATACGCCTCGTTGTTCTCTTTGTAGTTGTTTCTGGCTTTCTGCATAATGAATGGACATAAACTTGAGGAAACGAATAAAAGTTTTTCACAGTCGCACTTACATACATATAAAGTACAATAGTGATTATTACACTTGCACAAGATGGCACTATTTTTAACTCAATTTACTTAATTAATAATAAACTTTTGGGTTTCAGGTTTCATTTGATAACATTTAGCCAAAGGGAAATTAGTTTTGGTGGGAGGAAAAAAAGGAAATCATGTAAATTGAACTCTGCTCTTTGGTGGCAAAAAGAAAAGATAGTAATTTGAAAAAGGGGAAGAGAAAGGTAAAGGAAAGGAACAAAAACAATATAGAAAATACATACAGGAAGTTGGAAGTGGAAATTGGCTCCGTATGTGCGATTTTCGAATCAGCATCTATGTCTGGACGGGTTGAATAGTACCATCGATCGCCCACCCAGACTCCCAACGGTCGATCTCCCGACCGGCTGCGGGTGAGTCTAAGCTTGTACGATTTCCAAATCGGCTCCCTGACTAAAATTTCAGGTTGGACGCATTTTACCAGTGAACAACAAGCACTACTTAGAACGACCCCCCGGTCCCAGGGTGGCCCAGGGGCAACCCACAAGATAAATAATGAAACAATCGGCGATTACAGTTTGACTATTTGGTGGGGAGGGAAAAACAATTTCAGTGAACAGAGTAACCAAACAACATCTGAGACAAACCCAGGCAGCAGCGTGCTACATCCATGTCACGAAAAGTGGCAGTTACAATGGCGCCCGAGCAGGGACCTTGGTTACTTTTAACTGAATTTTGTCATGGTTATTTCTCTTGAGCAGCCACAAAACAAAAGCTTGGTTATACAAGGTTGCCTTCTCGACACGCTCTTATTGAAAGTTGTTTTTAATGACAGATTTATAAAGTTATTTCAAATTTTTCAAGAAAATTTTAGTTAATTTGAATAAATATTTTCAGGCCTTTTCTGTATTCCATTTTTGCGGAATCGAAATTGTTAAATGATAAAGTCCAAATTACCTTCATTCGATCCTGGAATCCGAAACGAGAACAGGCTGGATTATTTTACTCTTTGGCTTGATTAGCTTGTGACAAGATTGTAAGTCATACATTAAGGTTGTGAAGAATTTAAAAAAAATATTTTTTTGTATTGTATATTTATAGAAATTCTAAACAGAGTCTTTGTAACTATGCTACACATTTTGAAAACGAAATTTCGTTTTAAGTTTAGATCTACAGTGTGTCATAACCAATTTCAATTATCAAAACTATTTACATTTACTCTACGCATCTCAATTAAACATTGATCCTAAATGTCCTTCTATTACATTTGATTGTTTGCCAGCAATTCGTAAATGATTTTTTGGCAAATTGCCTGTTTATGGGTTTCTGACTGCTGTTGCTTGTCATAAATATGCACCAATTGCAGGAAATTGAAAATTTTGCAAATAAAATGCAGACATCAATCAAACCAACAAGTGAGGCCACATGGCGTATACGCAATTGGCATGACGCTTAAAACCCATTTAGGAGCATGAATTATGCTCGTACCGAATTCCAAATTGAAATTGCCCCTGCTCTCTGTTGGAAACCAACTATATGACTTGAACAAAGGTCAACAACTAGCCTTGAAATTGGTTATTGACATTGAGGTCCTGTGACTATGGACAACTGTGATTTGTCCTCAATGAATTGTTAAACAAGGCTGATTAGAATCGCGTGTTTATAAATAGCTTGCCCTTCTAATTCGATTACATTTAATCATATATAATTTCCACATTGATTAAAGAACAAAATTAAATTTAAATAACAACATGTTGACCCATCCGTCTGGCACTTCTCTGACAGCAAACAAAGCCTTCAAATACAAGAAGGATACATATGTATATAAAGGCCTGGGGAAAAGGTCAAAGCAAGTACAAGGCCTTTGCATGCAAATTGCCCTTTTTGTTGTTGTTGTGCTTTTGACAGTCAAAGGATAACAAAATGGATTGTAGGTGAATTCTGTTTACAATTTTGTTTGTACTTTCCGTTGCCCCCAACAACCAGTCCGTAACGCTTGTTCTAATGGCTTTTTAATTGAAGCACAAAATTCAATGAATAAATAACAGATTGTCCGAGTAGTTTAACAAAAGAAAGTGTTGAAAATTAAAACCAAAAGTTGGAAAGTTGAAGAAAAAGGAAATTTTCTAATTGACTTAAACTTTGCAGCCATTATGAATATGGAGAAAAGTTAAAGTTGGACCGCCCGCCCCCGCTCTCAGTGTGTGCTAATAAAATTCATTCAATTGCCATGAGAGGTTTTAGTAGGGCAAAAATTTTAAAAATTATAAAAAGTAATGGCCTTTGATAAAGAATTTCAAGGTCAAAATTAATTTACCAGGCAACAGGATTCAGTATTTTGAAAGGTTGAATTTCTACTATTTTTCAGAAAATCTTTAAAGTGAGGCTCCACACGAACTGAACTGAAGTGCTACGCATCACGGTTGCGGCCGTTCCTGCGTGTAGTCTATTTTTACCATTTGATGATTCCCAAACTTTCCCCACTAAGATCTAGCAAATACGACTCAGACAACAGGGAGACCACCCTTTTGAGAGAAACTTTATTAATTAATACAATATCCACGAACGCCGAGAGAACTTTTCCAGCAAATGAAAGAACCAAACGTCCTAGAAACACATAATTTCAAAGGTGAGCTACGCCCGTGCCTCGAAAAGAGGTCGTTACAATGGCGCCCGAGCAGGCACCTTGGTTTCTTTGTTTGAGTAATCACCACCGAATCGTTTACCAGTCACCACATCATGGCTGAACGCGCAAAGTTCCCACTTAAATGGGTATTCAACGTCAACAAGACGGCATTAAGTTGGATCAGACGGCCAAAGCTATGGCCATATTGTTCCTATGAGACGCCCTGGATTGGTAGCACACAAGCCCGATATTATGTTCCGACCGATTCTCATCATCGTCCATTTAAACATACCTTTTGGGGGCCCGTGCCTCGAAAAGAGGTCGTTACAGTGGCGCCCGAGCAGGGACCTAAGTCTCTTTGTTTGAGCAATCATCACCGAATCTTTTACCAGTCAACATGTCATGGCTGAACGCGCAAAGTTCCCACTTAGTTGGGTATTCAACGTCAACAAGACAAAACTAGAAATATACGCAAAGGAGTTTGGTCTGGAAACCGAAGTGTTGGCAGAAGACAAGTACATAACATACATACCTTTTGGTAAAATATTTCTAGTTGTGTCTTTTTGACGTTGAATACCCAACTAAGTGGGAAGTGGGAAGTGGAAGTAAACGATTCGGTGATGATTGCTCAAACAAAGAAACCAAGGTCCCTGCTCGGGCGCCACTGTAACGATCTCTTTTCGGTCCTGTGACTATTTTAAAAATTTTTAAAGTTGTAAGGAATAGAAACTTAGTAATTTTAGATGATAATAAAATTCTATCTAAAATATGCAGCCACTTTACCTATGTTTTCTCTACTTTCTCCCACCCTTCACTTGCAACCCAAATTACTATACCTTTAACAACTAACTGAACATCTATTGACCTTTACCTTTATATTTGTGCACTACACACAATAAACTTACCTCAGGTGTTGTTTCCTGCACGCAATATGAAAATAAAGTAGCAAACATACTACATACATAGTTCTCCTACGTTTTGGCTGTAGAACTGCCTGCATACTTAAATTAAATTGACATTGACCAATTGTGTGCACAATGTCCATTGAATTGCATATTTAATGTGGCATTTGATCAATTTGAATTGTCCATTTGACGAAAACTGACAGTTTGGCATGTATTTTAAGTGAAAATGTGTATAATTAAGACACTTTTAAAGAGTGAGCTCATTTGATATGTGGTCGTTCATGTTTTTTAATGAAATTGCAATTTCATTGATGCCAGGCAAACAGGATTGACGTGCACTTACACGGTCATTGAGTGTCAGGCGTCGGTGGTCAGTGGTCAGTAACGACAGCAACGATATATTGTACATGTAAAATGATTGCCTGCTTCAGTTTAATGTTGTTAAGTTCCTGAAAGCATTAATGCTGATATTTCAAAAAGAATTAAAGTTAAACTTGATTTTCAAAAACAAAATTTTTATAAAAGAGTTAGCCTAGAATTTGGTTTAGTTTTATATTAAGTCACTTAAAAAGAGAAACGGTTTTTGGGAATATCTTTTATACCTCAAAACGTATAGACTCTGGCTATTAAAGTGACTCGCTGAAAAATTGCCCACGATTATCGTTGACGGTTAACAAGCCAATCGTTATCGTTGTGTATCTACATAAAATACACTGATAAAAAAGAAAACTATAATTTGAGCATTTCTCTAAAACCCATGTCCCACTCTCTGGAATTCTAAGTACGCTATATTTAAGTCTATTGTAGATAATTGGCTTAATATTAATAGTGAAAATACAACGACTTTTAAACATAAATATTGCAACACTTAAAGCTTGACTTGACTTCTGTAAAGACTTTAAAATCATTTTTAAGGATATGCAAACTGGGAGCACTCCCTCTTTGTGCTTCGTATTACCATCGATCCATAGATTCATTAACTTAGAAAATGAAAACCGTAAGAACCACTTTACTTGGTATTGGATATTTTGGAGTCGGGGCTCTAGACTGCAACACTCTTACTTGTTTTAAATAAAGCATTTGAATGATATTTTTTATACTAAAATACTATTATTGTATCGAACAATTGTAACCGCTCAATAGATGGCGCCACTCCTGTGACCATATGTCGGTCCCAGTTTATCCAGCTCCCAACATCTAACTAGTTCATCCATTACTTACAACTATCCATGTTTGATAATCTATTATCTCTCTGCCATTGTGTTACATTCATTCTTACCGGCAGCACGCCATCTACAATGTACCGAATAGCCATAACACTTTGGGAAGCCAGCGCTGCAGTAGCGAACTTTTTTTTGGTCATAAATTGAGAATACTTCCTTCGATCACTATCATTCCTTTGGCAAATCGATCAATAATTCTGATTACTATATATCTCTAAAAGAAACAAATTATAATTTGATAATTATCGACTATCTGGCGCAAGGTTTTGAAACTAAGTTTAAAACAAAGGCCTGCGTTCGAGTCCCAGCTAGCATGAGCTTATAAAAAGAAAACGTGATTCACGGGAATCAATCCTGAATAAATTTGGAGGGCATTGGCTGACAAGTCTCAAATGGATGTTAATCTTCCATATGTAAATACCATTCCCCGAGACTTTGTCAGTCATTGCCCTCAGTCATTTAAGCATCCCACTTGACCAAGTAAACGGTTTTCCGATGCCAGGGCTCTCACACATTTGATCGATTCACGTGATTCACATTTTTTTTCTTTTTTATAGGACCATGCCCTAGCTGGAATTTGAACCCAGGACGTTTAGAAAGCTAGCGCTACGACCCAACCAACAGAGCTGTTCCCGGCGGCAATATAGAAATATGAATTTAGATTTAAAATCTTGGCCTACTTGTATTGCAACACATTTGCTTGGATATAACAAAGTCATGTTCTAAATAAATAAAAAAATAAAAGAAAAAACTGCCCTTTTCAGGATTTGACAACTTAATTGGATATATAAAAGGAAACTTGTCTCCACTTAAGGGTCTACATCAGGGTTTGTCAACAAGAGCGTGGACAAAAGGTGATGCGAAACAGTTTCTTCAAACGCTAGCCAGCGATTGAAAAGCTGTTTGCTCTCTTGGCCTTCACCTTTAAAGTGCGAAATAGTGTAAAAAATCATTAATTTTTGAGGTTTTCTTACATTCGACAACTTTGCATTGAAAGTGCCCAAAAGTACCCCTTGCAATTCTCTTGTGACTTTGCTTTTTAATTTATTTAAATATTGCTCTATGGCTGTAGGTATGGGCTTTTAAGCAGTTTTGCTTTGGCATTTAGGAAATGTTCTTAGAAATGTTGTTTGTTTCAATTTAATACATGTTATTATAGTAAAAAAAAAATGTCTGAAAATTATTTATAATATAGAAATCGAAATACAAATTGTTTCAAATAAAATTGAAGTCTTCAGGGCCCGAGTCCAACAAAGAAACATTGTTTTAAAAATGTGTGGCTGGAACCTTAGAACCAATATATTCTTAAATGTCCTACACTGAAAGAAAAATCAAGAATTTGCAGTTTTGAAACTTTAGAAAATTCTTGAAATTCTAAATTCTAAAAATCCGTAAATTCTTGATTTCAAGGAACGTTTGGGGGGAAATGTTAAGCCCGATTCGGGATTTTTTTTAAGAACTTTTAGAGCTCTAAATAAGCATGATCTAGACTTATTTATGTTCGCTAAGCAAGAACGAAATGATCTTAAATTAAAATTTTTTTTTGATCAACATTTTTATTTCTTTTCTTAATTTTTAATAGTCAACTTAGAGTTTCAGAACGATTAGTACTCAAAGTAAGAATTTTCAAGAGCGAATCGTTCTTACCAAATTCTAGACCGAATCAGGATCAAATCAAGAGGGCTTTTAAGACCCATAGAATAAAATAAATATGAGTATATTCTTTTAATTTAATATAATTTAAGTGTTGTAGCGAAGCTGTTAGTTTTTTGACTACGAATCTAAGATACCAAGTTTCAATTTCCAGACGGGATGGAAATATATTTATTTTTATACATAGTGATTATTTGTAAATAAGAAAGTTAATAGCAAATAATGATTCGAAAACATGTAAATACAAACTGTGTAAATGGTGTGTAAACCAAAAAAAAATTTTATTATATACTCTAAGTTGAAATAAAAATTTTAATTTTAATATAATTTTTTACTATTGATGTAAAAAAAAAAAGAATAATACAAACATCGCTCCTTCCATTTTCCGAGTGTACGCAGGCCTCATTTGCATGTGAGACCGTATCTTAATGCTCATTAAGAGTGCTTTTTACATTAAACCGACACTTAATTGCAAAGTATTGAGACTTTACGCTTCATCCATTTGCCATGGCACAAAAGTTTTTTAATTACCAAAGTTTTGCCAGAGCGGCCAGAGTCAGAGCAGTTGCAATTTAAATATTTACTTAATAATTTGTTATTTGTTAAATACCTAAAGCAATGCAGCTCATTAAAATGTGACTATCAATTTGGGGGTGGGGCAAGCGTTAACTTGTCAAGTTGACTTATGGACATTGTAGCAGAAACTTTGGAAGCACCTCCTTTTAATGGCAACAGCTATAAAATGAGCAAAAGCTAACAAGACAGGCGAACAAACGAGCTGTCTTATTACAGCTGCTGCAGCAGGTTCAGCTGCTGCTGATGCTTCTTTTGCTGTCTTTGGATGAGGCTGCTGAAACTGCTTCAGCTGTGGTTCTTAACGTCACGCCCGCGGGCCTGAAGCGTTTTAAACGTTGTGGCAGCTGCTGAAGCGAGTTTCTTAAGTGCCTGCTGAAGCCGCAACTCTTCTATGAGAAAGAATGTGTGTGAGTGTGTGTGTGTGAGTGGGTGCCTCCTGCTTAACCGCAAGCGCAATTATTACTTAAAAGTAAAAGGGCCAAAGTTTACATTTAAGTAAAGCTTTAAGTGCCAAAAAAATATAACTGAAAGATGAACTGACGGCTGAGCATTACATTATAGTTTCAGCGTTAGGTTCTGCCATTAGTTCATCTTTCAGCCGCATGTGTGCGCGAGCCCTTAGAAAACAAAGAAAAGCTGTGAAATTGAACTTTATAGTACTTGATTTAAATACAAAATTTGGATATCAACTACACTATTTTAGTCCCGATATATTTGATTAAATACTGTTCAATTCCGAACCATTTTACTTTCAGGGTGTATTGGTGTGCGAACTTGAACATGGGAATTGACCACGATCCTAATGTGTAGTGGCTGTGGCATTTAAGCCCCATTTGTCAATTTCCTACTGCCACTTTAAAGTAATTTATTGTATTTGATCTCCTTTGTTATACTCCCAACAAGAATAGTCACCTAATAATAACTAGTTTCCGTTGACTAGGAACCGACTTAGTGGCTTTTGTTCCACAATGGCTTTGGCAGTAACAAAACAAACTAAGCCACTTTAGCAAAAACCCTTTAGCCAACAGGTAACAATGATGTTTGTAAACAACACACACACACAAAGTCACAAAAGCCGAGGCCAACATCCGTTTCCGCCATTGCAATTGCAGCAAACAATGCAACTAGCAAACTGCAATCACAACTGTACTTTCTTTTGCCATGGGCCACTAAATGACATTTGGCAATGCGAACTGGCGGCTGGCAGCCAAAGCAATAAAGTTACTTCTCGCACTTATCAAATTACAAGCAAGAGTTTTCATTTCCTTGTTCTTTTTGTCAACAAAAGTTTTCGTACCTTTTGGCCAGGCAACAATAAAAAATGCAGAACAACAACTTATTACCATTGCTTTTAGTAGTTCTTATAACTTTTACGACTTTTTAATAAAGTTGCAATGCATTTGCTGTGGCAAAGACAAAGTTTCGTGCCCATGCCTTGAGGCCATCACGCATCCGCCATGTGGTCTAACGTTATTTAAGGCTTTAAGCTCCAGCTCGCTGACATGTTAAGCCCTTGACGACAAAGACAAACAGGCAAACAATGTTAGACAGGGTAAGACCCATCCAAGCCCAAGAATGCTAATTTCCATACTCACACATGCAACTAACAGCTGCTGTCAGTGGAGGCGAGCGAGAGAAGGGTGGGGGATGCAACTTTTATCCACTTTTACCACATATTAAAATCTAACCACAAAATGTCAAACCAAAACCAAAAGTTATGCGTAAATTATGTGTGTGTGAGTGTGTGTGTGCGGTTTTTAGACAAATGCATTTGACAGCCAGAAGTTAAACAAATTGCATATAAACTTTTGATTTGAGGTAAATTGGTTACGAAGGGTACAAGTCCATAAGCATTTCTTTCAAGTCTGAGAAACAGCTAAAATGAAACGAAACTGGAAACTGATCTGGTCAGTGGTCGACCGAGTGTACGTTTTGTTTTTGGATGTACTTAAATTAACAAAACAAACTGATTCTGAATACGGGTGTTTTTTTCTGGTTTCCGTTATTTTCATGGGTTTCGGTTCTACGTCTATTCAACACAAAAAAATTTCAACACGTCAATTCAACACACCTCAATTCAACACAGCACAATTATAACACATATACAATTTCAACATAATCAATTTCAACATAAAGCAATTGAACATTGGCAAATTTCAACATATTACGATTTCAACACAGTACAATTTCAACACTGAAAAAAAAAAACAATTTTAAAAATATTATTTTTTTTAATCTTGCAAGTGGCAATGTCAGTCGAATCTGGCTTAAATATCCTCCGAAAGTGTAAGCACATTTGAAAGCACCAGAGATAACATTCTTTTGTTCACAACTTGAATTACTTTCAGACGTTGTAAATATTGTTCGTGTTTAATTGGTTTTGTGTTGAATTGACGTGTTGAAATTGTTTTGTGTTATATATTATGTTAAATATCGTAAAATTTTTGCCTGCCGCTTGTGTCACCCTTCCTTCCCAGCATGAATTTGTTTGTGTTTAATTTGTAATGTGTTGAAATGACGTATGTTTAATTGACTTTTTGAAATTTATGTGTTGATTATACTGGGAATTGGTTTATTAAATCGACGGTTCCATGTCTATTCAACACAAAAGAATTTCAACACTTTAATTTAACACACGTCAATTCAACACACGTCAATTCAACACACGTCAATTCAACTCACGTCAATTCAACACAAAACAGTCTTCACAAAAAAAGTCAACTCACGTCTATAAGTCATTTCAAATTTAAGTTTAATCATAAATTAATTATATTGTTTTGTGTTGAATTGACGTGTTGAAATTGTTTTGTGTTCAATTAACGTGTGTTGAATTGTTGTGTTTGGTGAAATGACTTAGTGTGTTGAAATTGTTTTGTGAAGCCTTTGTTTTGTGTTGAATTTGTTTGTGTTGAATTGACGGATTGTTGAATTGTGTTGTTGGGTGAAATGACTGTGCGTTTTATAGACGTGTCACCGTTTCTATATGGCAGACTGAAACAGAAACAGCAACGAACGATCTCTCACTTAAGTTCTGCTTTTGCATGTTCACTATCTGCTTAGTCTTAGCATTCTGTCGCTTTTGTATGCATCATAGAGCTCAGTAGTAAAGTAGCCTAAATATGGCGGTTAATCGTTCAAAAATTTCTATTCGTGGTAATGTGAGTTTGATGTTACTTGTGTATACTTTCCAAAATTTTCACATACACATTTGTAAGCTATTAAACTTTTCTCCGTTTGCCTTCCTACAACTTTTGAAATTTCCCACTCCAACAGACCGCAGCCCTAGTCAAGGAGTAATTCCTTTGAACAAACGAACTGTTAGTAATGTTATTCTAAGTATTTTGAAAAGTGCATGTGTGCAGATCAAATTATGCCCATCATGATCCTATCCGAGTCCTGTGTGATAACTATAATGACCTTTAAATTGATAAAAAAAAAGCTTGACAGTTGATCAGCAAAACACGATTTAAGCACAGGAAAAGAAAACTGCTGGTTCCAGGTGCATTGATGAATTGTTTAAACCCAGCATATGTGTGGCAATTAACAAACAGACTATCGAGATGCGTGTTTTTCTCTGTGCTTGTTTGAAGAAAGTCCTTACGAAATGAAGAACGTTTATTTTCTGGTGTGAAGTTTATTATGTCTCCGCTAAGAAATCAGATGGACAGGTATTGACCGCAAGCATTTTAAGAGGACAGAGGGGATCCAATAAGCAGCACCGCAAGGCAATTCCGGAGAATGCCTAATGCTTCGTTTTTTATATTTTTGCTATTTTTAAAGAGCCTCAATTCGCTACGCTTATGCAATAAGCTTCCTTCCCTTCCTCAGCTTAGAAGAGCAATGCACCCAATTGGATTTTGTAACGTGTAATTAGATCAAGTATGCGACGTGTTTGATTGAACGATTGAGCAAATTGCATTGAAATTTCAATGGAATTATGTGGAAGCCCTTTTGGCGGCAGATGCAGATGATGATGAAGATGTTTGGATTGGGCGTGGGCTGAGGGTGCGTACAGCTAATTGGATTCCCCTTTTGAAAATTAATGCCAGGCTAATTATGGGCTAATATGAACACAAATAAACGCTTCAGCAGCAGCTACAATTCGATTTAAATAATTTAAATTTGATTTTCAAATTTCGTCACTGTCAGGCGTAATGCACGTATGCACCCTTCTGTATGTGTGTGTGTGTGTGTTTTTTTTTTTTGTTCCTGCCCTTAATTAAAATTGTCCACATGCAGCCTAAATGTAAATAAACCTTAATTAAAATGTACATTTTGGCCTAAAGTCAATGACCTCCATAAAGTGCCAACTCAATGGACCCCAAGCTAAAGCATTTTTCACTTGGCCACAAAACAACAGACTGGACATAAACCATAGAAGAGGAGAAAGGGGGGCATTTGAAATACACAGAGGACGTGCTCAGATAAATTTTGTACCAAGTAAAAAAAAGGCCAAAAGACGACGACGCTGCACAAAAGTGGCAAGAAACCGAGCAGACGCTATTCTCTCATTCTTTTGACTTTGAAACTTATGCGCCTGCAGTTAAGCTCAGCTCATGTGCGTGTGTGTGGCATAAGCTAACGGATGAAGCAGTTGTAAAATAAGCTGCAGCGAATTTCACACACACACACACACATACAAATTCACATAAATATTCTTGTTCCGCAAAAAGAAACAAAATACAGAATGCAGAATTACTGCTGAAGCTGCTGCTGTTGGTGTTGCTGGCAGAATGCAATTTTTGAGTACCGCCTGCAAGTATGCTGCAGTTTTTTGTTTTGTTTTGTAAGCTTTTACCAGGAAATTGTTACATTTTGTTTTCTTCCTAGAATATTCCTAACAGCAAAGAAAATGAGATTTTTTATTGATAGCATAACAGCAAATACATGTGGCCAATATTTTGTTCAAACTTTACAAACATCTTTTTGCATAAATGTGGCTGAATTTTATAAACACATTTGAATAAATATACAAAAGATAGAGATTAAGAAAGAGCGAGACCGAAAAGTAGAATTGTGAAAATAAAGCCACACAAATCAGCTGGCCATTGACTGAAAAGGTGTTTCTTGGACTGCGATTGGCTTTATTTAACAGGCAACCCTTTAAATATTTTTTCGGGTTTCTTATTTCTCTCGTCAAAAAGAATGTTTGGCGATAGTTTGGTGATAGTTTGGCAATGTACACATACAAAATTTATCGCATTGTTAACAATAATGGAATAAATAAGCTTAATAGTCGTCTTGAAGACATAAATGCGATTCTTTTGAAAGGGGTCTCCCATTTTTATCATCCAATCTGTGAAGATCTAAATGCGATTTTCCTTGAAGTAAGCTAAATAGGACCAACTTTTTGTCGTTTTAGTTTCATATGCGGAAATTTTCGCTTTCCTCGCATTCAGTGAACAGCAATGACGGGTCTGCCTTCGGGCGAACAATGCCTGATGAATCTCGTCTATAAGTATTTGACGATCTTCCTTAATAATCTTTTCAACAAAAACTAAAAGACCAAACAACGAGTGGCTTTATTCAGGGTACAATGCCCAGTACTACAGACTCAGCCATCTTAAGTCCTTGCGCAGTTTATCAATTTTACCAATACAGATCGTTATCCCAGCCCAGCCGGCATAGTTAATCTGTCTGGAGAGATCTGGAAACGTTTTCGTAACTCACAGCAGACACATAAGAAGTTCAAGTTAAAGATGCGTCTGTGGCGATATTTGTTTTTGTGGATCAATTACTGATTCCTCTGACATTGATAAGTGCCTGCTGCCAGAACATGCTCCGCCCGTCCATGCATCTGGCCCTTCTTATTCTAATCTCAATTCCATGCGGTGCTTAAGGACGCGGTTAAGCGAGTATTTCATTTAAATTTGATTGAGGCACGTGTACCAATACTACGCTTTAAGGATACTCCCAATGGCATCGAAGTGGATCTGAACTATAACAATAGTTAGCAGTTATGGGCGCACACGTCCGTTCGTGGTCATGTGAAACTCTGGGCCCAGTTTCATGATATTAACGATGCCAAACGCAGCAATTGCTGCAACAATTGCATCAACTGCCAAATCACTGAATGACCACGGGTTAGCTACCAATGCTATAGGACTCATGAATCAAGAGCATTCGTTCTCAAAAGTACGGTAAGAGTGTTGTTTAGAGACACGAGCGACGCGTGTTGTTGGTCTAAGCTGATTGAATTTCGGTTAGCTTCAGGGATAACATTTTTTTTTACTCACTTTACTGGGACTTGAACTTGGGACCTCCAAGACTGAACATTCGGCTATTTGGGATCAGTGAAACCTCTCGTCTGCGCACGCTCTCTCTCTCAGTAAGAGCGCGTCTAACGCTATTCTCTCTTGTTTGCTTCCCCTCTCTCGCCTTGCCTTTAAAAAACCAAATTGAGAACGAATTTATCTCTTTGCCAAGAGCAAAATTCTTAAAATTATATTTTTTAACTTTTAACGATCAATTTCGAATCTTTAATTAAAACTTTATTTTCTTAAATCAAGCATTTATTATTTTTGATGGAAAACATCTTTAATTTCGGTACGGACGATTTTAGAAGGGGTAAAATTTGATTTCAGCGTCAGGTGACGCTGACGACATTCATATTTTGTGTTGTTGTTTTGTGGAGTTTACGGATGGGCAGATGGGGGAAGTGAAGAGGTAGGAAAGACGCCGAAAAGGGTCAACTGGGTGGGTTCTGGTAAAGATCTGGGTGGGATATGATGGTATTTGGGAGGGATTTGAGTTGGATCTTATCTGGGTGTAATCTAGGTGGGATAGGGGTGATATCTGGTTAGCATTTGGCTGAGATCTGGTGGAATCTTGTTGGCGTATGGATAGCATCTGGATGGGATATGGATGGGATCTGGGTGGGATCTGGAAGGGATCTGAGTGGGACCTGGGCTGGATCTGGGTGGGATCTTGGTGGGATCTGAGCTGGATCTGGAAGGGATCTGGGTGGGATCTGGATCTGGTGAGATGTGGGTGGGATCTGGGTGGGTTCTGGGCGGTATCTTTTTTGGATCTGGGTATGACCTTTGTGTGATCTAGTTGGGTTGTGGAAGGGATCTGAGTAGGATCTGGGTGGAATCCGTGTGGGATCTAGATGGGGTCTCGTTGGGAATTGTGTGGTATCTGGGTAGTATACTGAAACGATCAAGGTGGGATCTGGGATGGATATGAGCACGATATTGGATCTCATTTTGGCGGTATCTTGGGGGGTGAAACATCATAATTTATCTGTGGATCAGCGCAATATACTTGCTGAAAAAATGAAAGAACACTAGTTCCCGTTAATTTTCTGCTTTCGAAAAAGTGCCCTTGAGGATTTATATACCATTGAGAGGTCTTAAACTAAGCGCCATGTTTCACATCAAAGACTGGTGAGTGCTAACAAAACTTACACCTTTTTTTCTTAATTTTTACATTCAATCTCGAATTTAAGAACGATTCGTACTCAAAGTAAGAATTTCCAAAAGCGAAACGTTCTTACAAAATTCTACACCGAAACAGAATCAAATCAAGAGCGTTTTTTTAAAGAACTAATCTATTGTAAATTTTCCAAAATTAAACGAACCCTTAAAAAGACAAAATTCACCCCACTTTATGAAAAGGGTTCACAACCTTAGGCAAATGACAGAACTACAGACAAACTAAGAAAAAAAGACGAAATTCTGTCTAATTTTAAAAGCTTATTTTAATAATTAAAATGTATTGCCCGTTGAACGAAGGAAAACGTGCTTTGTATAATAAATGCAAACAGGTCCTGTCAATTTGAAGTAACTGTAACTGTAAGAACCGCATAAAAGCCAAGACCAAACACTGCTTTTAATTCTCTCTCCCTCTCATTCCCGCTTAAATGACCCAAACATTTTTATAACTTAATTAAACACTGATTTTTCCCTCACATTTTATGGACATTTTCACAGCCAAAAAATAACAAGAAGCAACCGAAACGACAGTGGCACGTCCACCCATTTTGGGTTTGGAGGACACCGAAAATGAAGTTCTATTCGATTTGTTTTATTGTCCATCCGCTTGTGGTGGCTCCAATGGTCTGTGGTCAGCTGCCAACTGGGGATTGGGGACCAAGGGGAGTGGTATTAGTAATATGTGCAGTGTTGGCTATTTCGTTGTTATTTTTGTTTTTATAGAAAATTAAAGCCTGTAGGTGTCAATGACTGTACAAAACTAATCAGTTTAATGGGCTTTCAGCAATCCAAAATAAAGTCATTAAAATGCAATTAAAATTTTGCGTCTTTGTTTTAAGTTATTAAATATTTTGTGTGTTTTTCTGGGCTTAATTTAATTAATTTTCGACCAGGCTAAGACAAGAGAATGTGCTGCGGTTTTTCATGTGGCTGTTGTTAATGTCGGATACTTGTTTTTGACTTAAAGTAATGAGCAAAGCTTAAGATTTTAGTAGAGTTTTAGGGGAAGTTGTGTAGATAAACATTCACTTTATTACAGAAACTCATTTGTGAAATAGAGTGAAAACAATTGAAGAGTTGCTTAGCAATAATTAAGCAAAACAATAAAGATTAATCAAGATTTTATGAAATTGTTTTTAAAAGTCTTAAACATTCTTAAGGACATTTTCTCAAATTATACTTACAATTTCCTGCTGCGTCTCTGTTAAATTTATTTACTGCTGTTAATTAACATTCATCAGCTCAAGTGAAACTGTTTCATTTTGGCATTAAAAGCCGCGTTTCACCATTATTCTCTGCCTTTTGATTGTGCAGGTGGAAGCGTGCTTTTAAATTAAAGTAAATTGATATCTTGATTAAATAAATGCATTTTATATTCCATTGGCCTTTTAATCAATGAAGCATTTAATGTATGTACCTCGTCTTTTGTGGTCTCCGCCCCACTATCATCAATATTGAAAAGTGCAGTTGTTATTCTTTGTTTATTGGTGCAGCTGAACTGCATCGCAGAGTCAAGTGCACAATGTGAATGGCAAAATGCCGGAAACCTGAAAGCCAAAATGGAAAAAAATAAGTAAGGGCAAATCGACAGGCAAACATTTCACCAAAGATGGTAATGCTCTAACAGGGCAGACAGTTTAGACACTATATCAAACTGTTAAATAAAACTATATAGAATAAAATCCATTTTTATATTAACCCGAGAAAAAGAGAAGAAGTAAAATTAAACTTCAAGTCGAACTCAAAAACCGTAGCTTCAGAAAAAATAATGATTTTGCACTCAAATCAATACATATCCCAGAAAATCAGCATAGCAAAGCGTATTAAGCATCATAAAGACCCGAAATATACATTAAACTAAAAACAATACTTAGAAAAAATTGTTATCTTTGCCAGCTGACACAAGGCACAATTCATCAGTATACCAGATACCAGTATAAACAACATTCAAATCGAAACTTTGCCTACAAAGCCACAAAGAAACTGTTTACAAACACAAAAGACAAAATAGCCAAAGAACAACAGCAAAATATTGTGTACGAAATAGCATGTAAAGGAAAAGAGGAAGAGACTTGCGACGACGTACTCATTGGGACAACAAATCGAGCGCTTGTTACTAGGATAGCGAAGCATAAGGAGGGTGCGAAAAATAACGAAACAAAGAGATAGCGCAACACTTGACAATTTGTATTTATTTATCGAAACATCCTAACGCTACAAGTGTAATACTTATTGTTATTGCGTTAGCCACAGATGATCTATAAAACTGTTTCTAGTAAACTTATATCTAAACATATTAAAATTATATACTAAAATCATTGATACATGAATAATTTCTTAATAACTAATGAGAATATTTTATTAATTTAGATTATTCTATTTTTCATTTTCGTTCTATGTTTCTATCATTCCTTTCATTCTATCACAAATTTCAAATGTCAAATTTAGGTTGCTTTTAGGTGTGCCTCTAGTCTTTCACGAAATTGCGTTGTGCTCCTGATATTCTTGAGACTGTGGGGTAATTGATTCCATTTACGAACGGCGTGCATATAAAAATGTATTTCGGAGCTTGAGAGTTTAGATCGGATGCAAACAATGTTATTAGTTCTGCTCAAGCATGTAAAACTTAAAATGTCATATAAATAAGCCGGTTCCTTTGTGTTTATTATTTTGTGGAGAAATATTAACATTCTAAAGCTAATCCAAGAATTTAAGTCAATTTGAAAAATTTTATTTGCAAAGGCGGTTACGTGGTCTGTTCTCTTAAGGTCAAAGACATATCTGGCTATACTGTTGAATGCTACAGATAATTTATGCAGACAGATCACAGCTACCAAATGCTTCTATGCCATAAAACAAAACCGGTGTCACGAAGGCTTTTGCCACAAGCATTTTGGTTTCACTTCTTAAATATGGCTGTGTTATCGCTAGCTGCCGTAAATTTCCATAAATTTCAAGAATTTGGGATCTATATTATCTAGCCCAACAGCGTTTGACTTAATCTTAAGAATTGACTCTAAAACATCACATTGGCTCACACTGACAAATCCAAAGACATTTTCACAATTAATAATAGACACAGAACTTAAGTACGAATTACAGGTAGTTTCAGGTACGTTTGACTGTAAAAATTTCCGGTTTAGGACATCTACGTCAATGTCATTTATAAGCGGCGGTTTTGCCTTGCCAATTCCCAGATTTTTAATCTCTTTCCATTTTTGGCCCACCGATATTGCACTGTTGATTTTGGAATTAAAAAATTCCCGTTTGGCTGCGCTAATAAATTTAACCACCAACCGTCTTTTGAGTTGAAAGTCTTTGTGAAAAAAGTCAATTCTGAACCGTTTCCATTTACTATAAGCCTTATCACGCTTTATAATAGCGTCCTTTATTTGGTCGTTAAACCAAGGCTTTAGTGATGGTCTGATTACTCTCTGCTTGACTGGTACAAACGTGTTGTAGAGACTGTCTATGTTGGTTTGAATGGTCCTCAATTGAAGTTCAGCCGACGGTAAACCCCGGTTCCCACGGCAATCGGGTCTTTGTCCCGGAATCGACGCAGTGGACAACCCACACCCAAGGATTGTCAATCCCGGAAAACGGAAAGATATGTACGTATCACCTCTTTATTTATCCTATCCTATGTTTTTTCACTTACTGAGCAAGCAACGCCGGCCTGCTTGCCCAGGCTTCTCCTTCTAAGCGCCGGTGATGTAGAAGGAAATCCGGGGCCCAGAACCTACTGGTGTTCGGTTTGTGCAAAGCGCATCACTCGAGGTGACTGCTCCGTCCTCTGCAACAGTTGTGAAGACTGGTGTCACCTACGATGCACTGGCCTTGCCAAGCATCAGGACTACGACATCAACTTTGTCTGTGCCACCTGCTCCGCCCGATATGAGCGATTATTCAACTTGATCCAGGTACGGTATTTCACAATAGATTTTCTTCTCTTATGAGTTTTTTCTTCGTAGAAGTTGTATTTCTAAGTAGAAAGAATGAAAATGGGTTTTCAGTTCTATTGAAAGAGGCAATATCCCTTAATGTCTTTATTATTTGAGGTCGATTTGCGTGGGTCAAAATATTATCAAAGGCACTAGATATACAGTTACTGCATCTCATACAAAGTTTTTTTTTTTTGGGATCCAATGTCAGCTCACAAGAAAAATCGTTGTTTTTTTTTGTCACATGTGTCATCTACAATATCTATAAATTTTTGCTTTCAGTCGTACAGTTAATTTAGAAAACATATAGCTAAATTTAAATATATGTATCCTCATAAAGGCAGTGAGATCCATAAATGGGATCCAATATCAGCTCTGTAGAACTATCGTTTTTTGTTTTATATGCGTCTTCTCAGAAAATCAGAAAATTGAACCATTTAAATCTTAAAGTTATGCCATGAAAATTAAGATATAACCGCCAGCAGAAATGAGCATTTGGCAGTGAGGACGTTATTCAAAAATTTTTACAGTTTACTTAAGCCTTAGAAAATAACGATATATCGAATATATAGACATATCAAATATGGAAATATAGGCAACCCTACCACGCACCACAAACACACAACCCACTTGCTGCTACGGCAAATAGCAAGAGTGGATAACTTTGCAAATACAAAATGCAAAGACAAAACGTACCCAAAAAAAACTGTCTAGTCTTAGACCCCTTTATAACAATGCATGTGGCCCATTGAAGCAAAGGTAATCGATTTAAAAATTTATATATTTTTTTATTTGGAAATAAAATTACTAATATTTTGACAAAAAAATAGAGTGAAAATTCTTTAAAGTATCTATGAGCCAAGTCTCGAACTCAGTAGAATATGTATTACATGTTCGGAACCTTGATATCTGTTTAATTTATGAATATTTATTGTATTTAAAGGTGAATCAAATCTGTATTATACAAACATTGTGTGAACTAATATTTCAGATACGATTTTCAGACGTAAAGTCTATAAAAATCTGTGTCATTTAATTGATTTCATACCGATTTTTTAATTCCATGTTCCAGTATATATTAGCACACCGAAATCTAAATTAACTCAATAAAGCAATCTTGAAGAAGTTTTTTAAACAACTTTTGATTGAAGAAAGCCTTTCGGACCCCACACAAAGCCATTATTCATTTTCAGAAATGGGTCCGAATAAAATCTCAAAATTCCATGAAGTAATTCGGTTTATCAAGTAGGCGTTCACTGTATAAGATTTCAATAAATATTATAGCGAATTTTGGGGTTGGTTTTTGGAGTAATACAAGCAGGCCGCGCGATAGAAAAGAAGGTAGTTAGCTAGTTGTGTTCCAGAAACAAGTGTCTTGTTTATGAGAAAAGACTAGAGAGGGCTTCAAATTACAGAAAAGTCGTCATCGACCGCAATTGATGTATCGATAACTCGAAACAAGTCACCTAACCCTACGTATGCGGTTCCAGGGAACCAGTTCCCAATTTCGGAACCCAAGTTCGCTACAATATTATCTGCCGAGCTCCAGTTTTAATTTTAGTCCAAATTTGGTCCAAAAACCCGTTTTTAAATTGTTTCTTTATTCATTTATCTTAAATTTCCGTATATTATTATATAAACTATATTTTTGTAGCGCAACAATAATTCGTTAGTTCCACAAATTGCTTATTCTTTGTAGCATTTGGTGTTTTGTTTTTTTTTACAGCTCTTTTGGCTCCATTTTCTATTATTGTTTTCTTTATTTGTATTACAGTACGTGTTTTCACCTAAGGCACTTTGTACGAAGCATTCGGGTTTTGTTGATGTTTACATATTGTATGCCATTTTGGTGCAGCTGCGTCAGGCTCGCCTTCAAAAAAAAAAAACAGAAAGAAAGAAACTTGGCAACATGATGTGGATATTTTTATTATTATAAATAAAATCAAGAGCACTCGAGCATCAAGTCTGCCTACCAAATCAAGAGTCAATTTTCATTAAAATAATGACACAGTTTGCCCAGAAATTGGTTAAAGTGTCCCATCACTCCGTCCCATTTGGGTATATGTGTGTGTGTGGTTAACCGCGGAGCTTTGCTTATCATCAGAAAGCTGCACATATGCCAGCATGTCCTGCGGCTATGGGGAACCATCACCATTTCGTTACCCATTTCTCTCTATTACAGCCTGTGACTGCTTATGTATGCGTGTAATTGAGTTTGTGTGTGATTGTTATAATCATCAGGGGGTAGGGAATACCCTTTTTTTTTTGGTTAGAGATGGTCGAAAGGAAGCCATATAAATTATGGTTATTTATATGATTTTGTTTGATTTGAGGAGAAAGCCTGTTAGAAGTTGTCTAGAATGGATCACTAAGTTAGGAAATCGTGCTGTTAAAGAGAACTGGTGTGTGAGTAGAATTTTCAGTTTTTTAGGTGTTTTTTGTCGGATCTTTTAAAGAAATTTGACCATAGACAGATATTAGGGTTAAGTTGATGTATTTTAGGTTTGAGACCTCTGATAAAGCTGACTGTAGTCGCTGTTCTTTAGCGATTTTGAAAGTGAAAAAAGTGGTTTTCGGTGTTTTTAGTCGGATCTTTTTAAGAAATTTGTCCATAGACAGATATAAGGCTGAAGTTGATTTATTTTAGGTTTGATAACTCTGATAAAGCTGACTGTGGTTGCTGTTCTCAGCGATTTTGAAAGTAAATAATCTGGTTTTCGGTGTTTTTTGTCGGATTTTTTTAAAATATTTGTCCATAGAAAGAGATTAGGCTAAAGTTGATATATTTTAGGTTTAAGAACTCTGATAAAGATGACTGTAGTCACTTTTTTTTAGCGATTTTTAAAAGGGAAAAATCTGATTTTTGGTGTTTTTTGTCGGATCCTTTTTATAAATTTGACTTTAGACAGATATTAGGCCTAAGTTAACACATTGCAGGCCTTAAAACTCTTTTAAAGCTTTCTGTGGTGGCCTTTTCAGCGATTTTCAAAAGTAAAAAATCTAATTTTTGGTGTTTTTTGTCGGATTCTCTTTATATATTTGACTATAGACTGATATTAGGCCTAAGTTAACATATTTTAGGCTTCAAAGCTCTGATAAAGCTTTCTGTGGTCGCTTTTTCAGTGTTTTTTAATGGTAAAAAATCAGATTTTTTGTGTTTTTTGTCGGATCCTTTTTATATACATATTTGACTATAGACAGATATTAGGCATAAGTTAACATATTTCAGGCCTTAAAACTCTAAGAAAGCTTTCTGAGGTCGCTTTTTCAGTGATTTTTAAAAGTGAAAAACCAGATTTTTTGTGTTTTTTGTCGGATTCTCTTTATATATTTGACTACAAACAGATATGAGGCCTAAGTTAATATATTTCAGGCTTCAAACCTCTGATAAAGCTTTCTGAGGACGCTTTTTCAGCGATTTTTAAAAGTGAAAAATCAGATTTTTGGTGTTTTTTGTCGGATCCTTTTTAGTAAATAATTTTTAGGTTTCAAACTCAATTAAAAACTTCATTTAGTTTCCCTTTCTCACGTCATCATCACTGAGAAAATCTTTCGGCAACATTTTTGTTGACAATTTCCGTTAGATGTCCCGTGTAACCACCACCAGGATGATATTTTTCATTCCCTCTGTCTATTCGAACACGTTGAATGTTGATGATGCATTGAGGCGTTCACATGGACATTGAATAATTTATTTTGGTGGTCAACAGCAGCAGGCAAACTGGGGTCACAGTGTTCGGGGTGGGGACTGACTGGTGTCTGGTTTAGTTTGGAAAAGGACAGTTTCAGTCAATGGTAGTTTATCGCGTTGGGCCATTGTGGATCCTGGTAAGTTATTAAATAGATTACAGTTTCGGGTTGTCGAATGTGCATAAACTTTCACAGATGTTGAAATATCTCTCCAACAATGGCTATCAACTCCATCAGCATGCATGATGAATTCATCATGGCAGTTGTGTCAACTTTTTGGCCCCGTTGGAGTTATTTATGATTTGGTGCAAAGCAACACTTGGCCACGCACAGTTGCACCTTGGAGATTCAGTAAAAATAAGTAAGCTTATGTTGTACCATACAATAAATCCCCTTCAAGACACTTTTCCAAATGGCTTCTTAATACAGTTGTTGTACTCTTTCCCATTGAGCCGGAAATGTGCTAGGAAATGCAATCGAATGCACACTACCCTGACCCATTGCATCCGGTTTCAATGAAGGACACAACAAGTATAAAAATAACAGCTTAACTAACGACTTGCTTTATGATGTTGTCAGTGACAGCAATTGCTGCTCTCCTGCTGTCTGATGACTGTGAAATTGATAATCCAAATGATGGATGAGAATCCTTAATGAGCATAGGAAAAGGGGTAGAAATGGCAATTAATGCAGAAACATGGGAATGATGTATGAGTTATGCATGTTTAATAGGTCCTTTCATATTTTCTTTGTACCTTTCAGGTGGGCAGACAGAGCGAAACTTTCCTTTCTGGAGTCTTGAAATAAACAAGAATAAGTGCTCCATAGATATTTGCTAGTAAAGTTAAAGCTCGAATGGAGCGAAACTTATGATTCGGAAATCGACTTTGTATTGGTACGTTTGCCATTTTAGGGTCGAATTTAAAAATATATTTTTAAAAAAATTTGTTTTAAAATCAATTTAATACGATTTTTTTCAATTTAAATGGTGAGCGCACACATGCGGCTAAGAGATGAACTGACGGCAGAACTTAAGGCTGATATAGACCGAAACCACATGCTACCAGCTCCGCGTTGATATTTAAGGTTCAAGGCTGTTTTTTGGACCTTTTTTAAAAAAAATCTTTTTTGAAAACGCAAAGAGTTTTTCCAATTCTGTTTTTTTTTATTATGTTACAAACAGATTAGAGTTAATAAAAAAACTGTTACTGCTTCGATGCGAGGGCAGTTCTCTTTACTCTGCGTGCCATTCTGCCTTCTTTAGATGCGGCCGCAGCTCTAGTTTCTGAGCGATTTATTCAGTAGTAGCATTTCGAAGGATAGCCTTCGATAATTATCGATTAAAAGCCGATTAATAGTCGATATCGATCTGGGCGACAATACTGAAAATTTATTTACTCAAAAATTTCTTGTTTTTGCGAAAACATTGATCCACTAAAAAGGCTATATCTTCTAAAGTACTTCAAATTTCAAAAAATCCTTTTGTGGCGATATTCTCAAATATCCAAGCTATAATAAAAAAATGAAAAAAAAAAAAATCGAAAAAAATTTTGCGCATGGAGAATACCCCCTTAAGGGTACTGTATACCTTCAGAAAATTTTTTTTTGATTATTTTTTTATTTGCTTAAACGTTCTATTAGGATCTTATAAACATCCTGCAAAACTTTCAGGCTGATCCGAAACTCAGTTTTAAAGATATAAACAAAAACAATTATTTTTGCCGACCCTTTTATATGAAAATTGTTTTTATCGACCCTCGTATTTTTAGAAATTCGTATTTTTTTCCCTTTTTTGGTCAAACACTTTATAAATATTTAAAAAATGTTCGATATTATGGAAAAAAAAAATTTTGAAAAAAAAAATTTTACTTGGAAATTTTTGGAGATTTTATTTTTTACCATGTCTTGATGCACTTTGACTCAAATTTCTGGAGAACTGCTTAACCGATTTTGATAATCTTTTTTTTCGGTGAAAGTTAACACCCAAATGCACCAAATCCGATTTATACATTTATTAAAAATAATTTTTATTTCAACGAAAACAGATGTCGAATCTTTAAATGCGATTATCTCGGAACCACTTTTTCCAAAATGGTTGCAAAGATTTAAAGAGTACCTGTTGACCGATTTTTAAATTCTTTCCCTTAAATTGCTCCTAATACCCACCATTGTGGTGTGAACTAGGATATTTTTGATCGGTCAACAAATAACGGAGCTAGGACCAATACAGTGGGAAAAAATAGTCGATTTTCGAAATTTTGACTTTGAAACCCCATAACTACGTCATTTATTGACCGATCCAAAATATCCTAGTTCACACCAGAATAACATTAATTCTTAACAAAACCCTGTCTTCAGTTTTAAATTCAGATCATCCGTTCTCAAAAAATTTTTGCCACCATGGGCCTATGTTTTAAATTTTTGGTTAACTTTGAACAAAAATACAACAACAACCCTAGGTACAACATCAACAACAAAAATTACTAAATTTAGTTTAACCGATTACCTATCCAATGAAAAACCCCGCTTCTTAATACCACTTATAGTTTTTGAGTAATCTATTTTTTTGTAAACCTTTAAAAAATGACACCTGAAGGTATACAGTACCCTTAAATAGCATTGAAATTTTTGACGCCATAAAATGACCGTGGTAATAGTTTTTTTTTTTGCGGCGAGGAGGGGAAAAATGCCACTTCGGCTTCGGAAAAGCTTTCGCATTACTTCATAGTGGGGCCCTTTACGCGCTACGCACTCTCATCTATTATCAGCGTCCAGATACCGCACTATGTCCTCTCGTCCAAGTCTTTTTTCTTGATTCGCAGAATTTCGCCAACAAAACTTGCGATCAATCTCCAGTGCTCTTCGCTCGAGGTCATCTTTGATACGATGTTGTCTGCTGTGATATGTCCTACTCATCGTGTGAGGTTGCCTCGTCTATTGGCCTGCTATGCTCTGAGCTTTTCCCAATTGAGTGTAGGAATGCGCTGAAGTAGCCGTGTCCTGTCATCATCTGTGTTACGTAGAAATCGACGTCTGCGTGCTTCCTGCGAAGCCAACTTTTGATCTCTGGGATGAGCCTTTTTGTCCATCTGCCCTTTATTTCGTTTGCCCATCTTACTTGCCACACTGTGAGAAATTTGACCAGCTTGGCGCAATTCGTATATTTGGCTTCGTTCTCTGGCTAATAGGTCGATCGAAGTAACACCTGCAATGACCGTTGCTGCTGCTCCTGACACTGTCCGATCGGCACTTATTATTCTCAGCGCACTTCTTCTTTGGATCGATAAGAGTAGACTTGCTCGGCATTTTGCGTTTAGAGCGTCATCCCAGATCTCGCATCCATATAGAAGAATGGCGTTGTTCACCTTCATTAGTAACTTCCGCCTACATTGCACCGGTCCGCCAACATTCGCCAATAGTCTGCTTAGCGAGCGTGTCCATTTTGCGCTAGTAAAAGCGTTTTTCACGTCTAGCGTTGCCAGCAGGACTATTGGCCGTGAGTAGTGATTGCCTTGGTGACTCGCAATCGCCGCTTGAGTGACCTCGTAGATTGCTACAATTGTGAACCTGCCTGGTCTGAACCCGTACTGTCTAGGAGAAAGTCCTCCTGCATTTTCAACCGCGGCTGCCAACCGGAGCTTAATGAACTTTTATAGAAGCTTTCCTGCTGTGTTTAGCATACAGAGTGGTCGATAGGCTGATGGAGTTTCGGGTTCTCCTTTCCCCTTGCTTATCAAGACTAATCGCTGTACCTTCCAAGGCTCCGGGAATGTTCCCGTACGAGTGCACGCATTATACATATCATCTCTGCCGGAAAATTATCTGGTATGGTGGTAATACATTTTTTTCTTTGAGATTATACTAAAATACTCTGTACTTATATCTAGAAGAGATCGAAAAGATCTCGATCTTATTGGTGTAGCTTTGACAGAAGGTTGATATGAAGGTGATCCCACGAATCTGCATCCAACAGATACGTTCAGGGCATTCTTGATTGGAGCATTTTCATCACCTTTACGAGATAATCAAAAAGCATCTGTGGTAAGTACGTCAAGAGCTTTATTGACTATATCTACTGCACTTTGTCGCTTTTCCTATATATTTCTGTGCATAGAAACGTCCAAAGAGATACAGAAAGGTAATCATATAACTGCAGCCGGCATAACTGATCCAGGTGGTGTATTCGCATCTTTGGATAATGGCCTGACAGCCCCAGACCAGACCAATCCCAAATTGTATCAACTGCACTGCAGTCAAATAGCGTTTCCACCACAAATAGCGTTGAATCCTTGGTCCCAATGCACTCAGAGCATAGTACACATACATAATAATATGCACAAAGGAGTTGATCACAGCGGGTAAAAATGCTAAGGGATTTGAAACCGCTTTAACACTTACAAAACCTGTAGCATAAACTAAACCACTCACTTGACCCGGTGGGTATCCACTTGACCACAATCCAGCATAAAGCAAACATGGTGCTATGATGATACACATGCAGGAAACTCAACTGTGACCACTTGTGCCGGAGTATGAAAAATCCCGTGTCGGCAAATTCCAATAGTTTGGAGATGTAGAACCACCAAAAGGCAGCGGCAATCTGCATTAAGGATTTATATGCGGGTTCGGGTTTTGTAGCCAAGGGCTATCCTACTTACACGCAGTTCATGTGGATGATAGCTCACCCGACACGGCTGACAGGTGAGACTGTAGTTTAGAGCTCGCGATGCCGTCAACAGCTCTAGGCAAATGTGGCCATTCAGCAGGGCCATGGACAGGCTGTAGCCGAACAATGGGGCACGCAGCTGTAAGGGTTTGTGCCTGCATTTCATGAATTGAAGAGCCATTTCAATGGGGCCTCCACCTACCTACCTGGCCATCCATTTGGGCGCATAGCGCACCATCAGTAAATATGCGGCCAGCAATGCGGCAACATACCAAGGCGATGCCACCAACGGCCAACTTTGTGTGCGCTCATCTGCCAGCTCGGCAAAGGGAAACTCAATTTCTGCGCTGACATTGAAAGACATTTCGATATATTGAGCCTGAGAATGCGCCGCCAACACTAAGCCAGCCGCCGGCCAGAGATGCGGCTTTTATGTCCAAAATGTGCTGCTTACTGAGGCATTAAAAGCGACTCCACTCCACTTCAACCCACTCCATTGTCATCTTTAATTAGAAGGCGCTTCGATTGTTAAACTTGACCCCTGCAATGGAGCGGAAACTTTATTCACAAAAATAAACCATTTCGTTTACAACCTCAACGTGACACTTTCAGTGCTGACGGCATTATAAATAAAAGTATTATCAATTGGTTTATATTGTTTGGTAATGATTTTGATCACCTCCTGTGCGGCACAGCCACCTGCAAGAGACAAAAGATTCAAATTGTTAAAAAGGAGCCTAAACCTGTTCCGAAAATAAATTTTTGGTTCGTAAGTTATAGAAATTTAAAATCTTTTCACAATCTTTACCAGATTTTGTAACTGAAGTAGGGAAGCTGAACCTATCCAATTCTCAAAGTAACCCTTATCAAGGCTGCTGCCAACCGATTTAAACCCGAATCGGTTAGAAACTGGTATCTAAAGTATTCGTTACAGCGAACAGAACCTAGAGGAACGGAATATTCAACCAAAGCCTGTTCCGAACCCAAGTTATCGATTCGATTCAACAATAGTTATACCTTAAAATATTTTAAGTTTTGCACCGTTCAGAAGGTTATGAAATAAAAAGTTATCACCGAAATGTTGAAGCTCGCCAATTTCTTTCGGATTTTGTAAATCAACATCGACTCAAGTCTAAGTTAAACAGACATTTCTAAAAATGTGTAAAGATATTCGAAATTGGTTTGAGCCCGCTTATCGAATTTAGAATTTTCATGTTAAGCTAGTAAGCGCACCGCTGTCCAGTCTTATTTCTGGTGTTTTAGTTTATATATTTAGCTTTATGCAAAAAATAACACCTCGAGCCGGCTAAAACTTACTTAATCAATGCCAATATAGAGCAACAACAGTAATGCTAAGTTTTATAAAAAAACAACATACAACAATTTATTAGATTTTCACCAGATTTGAATGGCGCCTGGAGATGGTATTTCGTTTAAGAGCCAAGTGCAGCTCCAACAATTCAAAGAGGCATTATGACGAGGTACATCAAAACGGTCCTAACCAAGATCAATATCAATCTTCATAACATTCTTTCAGTCATTCAGGAAAGTGTTATAGTTTAGGTCCCAAGTCTGGGAACCGCTTCTAAAGCTCCTAAAACCCAGTTATCAAGATGTTTAAACTCATACCTATATAATATTAAAGACTTTGAACTCAAAAATTAAGATTTTATATTTGAAATAGTGAATTGATTGTTTTCCCGGATCAAAACCCGATTTAACCGGTTAAGAAGCGGATTTGAGCCTGATCTCAGAAATTATGTAAGCTCTGAACTTGAAAAGCATTACATTTTCTGTTTAAAGAACGATTCCAAACCAGTTTAGTAAGCCGAAATCGAACACTTTTTTTAATGTGGTAAAAAAATTAACATATTAACAGAGTTCTTAGTTATTAAATAAACAAACACATGAATATATACAAGCCACTTGATTCATACTGCGAAAAAATGTCACGTTCGACATGTCACGTATCGACAGAAAAAAATACTAATTTAAAATTAGACCATAGTAGTAGTAGTACAATTATCATTTACTTTAAAAGTGTTACTTAATATTATCATGATCTGTATAAGAAGTACAAAAGAAATAGTAACACCGACTTGGCTTACAGCCGTCAGCGGAAAACTTAACGCGTCTTTCCACTTCTCTGACTACACTAGTTTACAGCCAAAAAGACCCATTTCTACTGAAAATTTTTTTTAGTGTAGTTTGGAATGGTGATCTCAAAAATCAGTTTCAAAAATTTTTTCATGGCTCCGTTTTTGAAATATAATTTTTTTTTATTTTTTGGTAGGGGCACTTACATTTTAAGCCATATCTCACTTTATAATTGTCAGATAGAGTCAAGCAAGGTAAGAATCGAAAGGTTATTTCGCTGCCGGTAATCGAGTAGAACATTGCTTTTAAATCGGTTCATTAGTTTGACTACAATATCCAAAAATATTTCGAAAAAATCGATTTTTTGCTCGAAAATTCATTTTTGGTCGCCTGGAAAAAATATAAAAAAATCCAAAAAAATTATTTTTATTTTTTCTACATAAGAACCGCACTTCTACGAAGAAAAACAGATATCGATGATCAAAATCTGTGAACAAGCACAGGAGCTGTAAGCAATTTAGTGCAAAAAAATGTGATATTTTCCTGAATATTTTAAAATAAAATTTCGTTTGCTTCGACTTTTGTTCCGTTTTTAATTTTTATTTTTGTTCTGGCTTTTCGTTCACTTTATAATTTGAACAAAAAACGAAGAAAAGTACAATATTAATTTTTGGAAACACACAATATACTCAAATTTGACTGTTAGTTCCTCTACTCAATTTGATCCATCTATGGTACGTGTTACACGATTGTACTCACAAATACCTTATTTTATTCGTAAAAGTTCGATTCTTAAGTAGAAAAAACAAAAATAATTTTTTTGTATTTATTTTATATTTTTTCTAGTCGTTTAAAAATGAAATTTCTTGGATTTTCGAGCAAAAAATCGATTTTTTTGAAATATTCTTGGTTGTTGAATTCAAACTACTGAACCGATTTCAAAACAATGCTCCACGCAATTATTGGCAGCTCAATTACCTTTCGATTTATTTCTTACTTGACTCTATCTGACAATTATGAACTGAGATATGGATTAAAATGTAAGAGTACCTACCAAAAAAATTTAAAAAATTAATATTTCAAAAACGGAGCCATGAAAAAATTTTTGAAATCGATTTTTTAGATCACCATTCCAAACTATACTAAGAAAAATTTTCAGCTGAAATGGGTCATTTTTTTTTTTTTTTTGTAAACTAGTGCTATTACACCTGGCTTCCCGGGTCTTCCCAAGATACCAGATCGTTCGTCAAAAAAGCTTCAATATGCGCAAGTTTCTGTATCCACTAAATAAATGCATCCTTTACCAATTGCCTATAACGTTGTGCTTCAAAGATGTAGCCAGCTTTCGCCATATAGAACTTGCAGGCATTCCTCTCTGGTAAGACTGTCCCTTTTCCAATAAATTCGACGTATCTCCCTTAAGATTGGGCATCTTGATATGAAGTGCAGCGTATCTACTCTCTTTCATATTGCATAATGAACACTCTTCCGAGCGATCGATTCTGTGGGGGGAGTATTCTAAACTGAAGAGCTCCGTTGAGGCCTATTTCATCGATGAAGTAGTTTTTAGCTCCAAGGTTGTATTCTAATGCTTTGTAAGTATCGCGTGTCTCGCTTTGCCTCGCCCTGCGCTCCGCATTGTCTCGAGAAGATCTTTTCACACCGTCGATCAACAGTCCATGTGATGTTGTCCCACTTTTCAGAGAACTGCTTCTTCGTTTGCATCAAGTACGTAGCGATCATTTTTGGCAGTCGGTGCGCCTCCATGTTCATGGTCTTAATCATATAGCTTAAGTGTAAGTGTAGCGTGCCGGCATAAACTGGAGATAGTCCAGTTTCGAGAATGATGGCATGATTTGGCGTATTCATTGGAAGTTTAAACAGTAGCTTTATAAATCCCATCTGCAATTTTTCCACATCTTCATATTGAGTGTGTCCCCATACTTGGGCGGCGTAGCACATTATGGATCGCGATGTTGCTTCAAAGACTTTAAGCTTTGCGCTGCTTTTTACATTCTTTTTTGCTATGAAGGAACTCTATGTGATGTTGATAGCTAGTCTAGAATCTTTGAGTTTTTGTCGCACATGTTTGGTGAAACTTATTGATGGATACGGCCAGATATCTGTACTCCTTGCTTATTTTTATACCCGTTACTCGTAGAGTAAAAAGGGTATACTAAAGTCGTGTAACAGGCAGAAGGAATCATTTCCGACCATATAAAGTATATATATTCTTGATCAGCATCAACAGCCGAGTCGATATATTCTATCCGTCTGTCTGTATGAACACCTAGATCTCAGAGATGGTAAGAGATAGAGGTTTGACATGTATGGGACAAATGCTTCTTATACTTGCAGGCAGATCAAGTTTGATTCAAATTTTGGCCACGCCCCCTTCCGCCCACGCAATTTGGAAAAAACGTTATATCTCCTACAGTTTTGAAGAAAGACGGTTCGTACCTTCTAGAGAAAGTTGGTAATTAGCAAAATGAATCAATTTGCCGAAGAAATGACAAAGATCGGATGAACGGTTCTTAAGTTATGAGCAAAAAAGTGAACCAAGCACCCAACCCCCTCACATTCTAAAAAATGTTGCATACTTTTTGGGTGGTCACCCTAGGGAACGCAGGAACACTGTTAAGCATGTTTTCTCATGAGTAACGGGTATATCGAAGTCGGTTAGAGCCGACTTTAACTTACGCTCTCGTTTTTTTTTTGTGGCCGAAACTAACCAAAACATGCTTTTAATATTTGATATAGATATTTATGCATTCCTATTGTCAATCCTTATGGTCTGTTTTTCGAGTCAATGTGGGAGCTGCATCGAAGATCATTGACCCTAGGGAACTCCCCCGGCTTTGACCTCAATACTCACCAATAAAAGCTGAAACGGCATGTAGCTCAGCTCCTCCATACCGACAAATCTCATGTAAGACATCATCACTGATGCTGGCATGCATGCCCAGATCGTTAAGCATTTTGCTGGCAATACTCTTGAGCCGTCCAATGTCCTGTTCCACAGTGCATTCCCCCGGTATGTTGCCGCATTCGCTGAGAAAGCGTTCATAGGCGCGCAGGGCGAAATTGTAGGCGGTTAACGTGCCCTGCAGCTCATTGTCCTCCACTGCAATGAAGCCAAAGTAAATTAATTGGGACACACACGGGCACAGCCATTAAAGCTTACCCAAAGGCTGCAGGCGACTGTTCTTCTCATACTCATCGGCTAAGCGGGAGCCTCTAATCACCGTCAAACCAGATGCCTCGCGGCATAGCAACCGCACACTGCGCTCATCTATGCTATCCACGGGCAGGGACAGCTGTTTGAGATAATCCTGGCACTTGTAGTACACCTGATCGGCATCAAGCAAAGCCTGCTGGCGATACACCTGCTGTAAGGCTATATAAGAGTCTGTATTGGCTGTCATATCGGGCAACACACCCGGCAGAGGCAAATAACCCTTGTTCTCTTCAATCACAAAATGCTTCAAAGCCTTGGCCATGATCCAAAAGGGATTGCTCTAAGGAAGTAAAGACATTTAAGTAACTCTATGTAGATTCAAATTCAGGCTCACCTTCTTGCTGAGCTGCTCACAGGATTTATCCTCAAAAATGGCTTTTAGAGCAGTGGGCACCTGACCCGCCCCAAAGGCCGTATTTACGGCCTTGATGGCCTCCTCATAATTCTCCTCATCGTTATGCATTTCCTTTTTAATGAGTTCTTTGAGTTGAGTCTTCTCCTTATAGTTGCGTGGAGCCAAAGGATTCCCCTCCTTTTGATGCTTCTGCCACACTTTTAAGTATTTGTTTAACACCAACAGCCAGGGCACCTTACTGGTCACTTCTGTGGCAGCCAAATAATCACTTAAGGCTTCAAATGGCTGCTCCAGGCGCAAATCAAACTGACGATTATCCGGATGAGCCTCTACAATGCAATGTTCCTTAATCTGCAAGCGAATGGAGCCCAACATGCCCAATGAACGGCAGTAGATCAAGGGCACATTGGACTCCCACAAACGATTGGACAGTGTAAGCAATGTTTGCTCATTCAAATTGGAAGCCACCACCAAATCGAAGTTATCAAAGAAATTCAAACGATGGGCCAAAATATAATCCACACTCTCGTCCACATAGTCGCCATTCACATCAGGATTAAGCTCCTGCAGCAGCTGCATGCAGGCCAAAGCCTTGGATTTACCCAAATAGCTGGCATCCAAAAAGAAACTAAGGGAGAGCTTTAAAGCATTATGTGGTGTAAGAGGCTACTACTCACTTGTTGCCCAGATCTTCCTCCTTGACGGAGCTGCCATCGGCTACGGTGAAACCTCCAATGCCCGGTAGAACCAAACCCTTGGCTGTTTCACAACCCACCGCAGTCACATTCAGAAAACAAACCACGGCCGACTCCAGCAAAGTTTGGCCATGTTCACCCCAAAGTCTAAAGGAAATTGCATGTTAAACTATTGAATGGGTGGATTTTTAAGGAGATTACCTGATTTGTCTATCATATTTCTTGCTTTTATCGGATAATTCCGGTGATTTTGGAGCGGGCGAAGACATTTTTACAGGCCGGCAAATAAATAAATCACTTGTCCAGTGTTGCAAAACGCCAAATGTATGGCAGCTGAGCATTGGCTTACAGTGGTATGAGTAATGACAATAAAGTGTTAAAATTTATTAAAGGAAATATTTATTGAAACTGCAATATGTGTGTAATACAAAGAGCACGTTTAACATAAAAAATAGAATAAAAATTAGAATTTTAATTGTTTTTAGATAAAGGTGAATCATATATATAACAGTTTATTTCTTTATTTTTTCATTAATTCCAACGAAAACGGTCTGCCCGTTTTATATCAGAACATGACATTCTAGTCCTCTAAAGAATGTTACAAGCTGAAAAAAGCTCCTTCATAAATTTTCATACAAATATGTAATACACACAGTTTAAGCGTTCTCACCCCACGGTGCAGTGAAATACTAAACAATTGCTTTACATTTTATTTATTTAAAACATTTAATAAATATTAAATTTACAATTCATTTATTGCAAAATCGATTTTGTTTATTGAATCTTACTTAACTAAATACAAGAAATCAGTCTTTACAAATTAATTGTAGTAACTCATAAATAAAAATAAAAAAAAAGCGTTTTCAACATTTGCTAAATAATAATTATTATATAATAATAGCAGCACAAAATATAATACCACATTGTGAGCAAAACGAAATTGGAGGTAAATTATGCTGGGTGGTTTATAAATTTTGGTTCAACATTTATATGTACTAATACCGCGCATCTCTTATTGTTCACCTAGCGTGCGTTTACCAACACTGATCCCGAACAGCTGCTTCATTAATTTCACAACAAATGTGTATGTTGTGTGCTACATTTTGCTCGAATTTGTTTTGTTCTCTATATACAAATTAGTATAATAATCGAAAGTATGCCAGCCAAGAGAAGAACTGCAACATCAGGTGCATCCACCAGCAAAGAGGCAGCCGCCGAATCGCCACAGAGTCCCCAGTCGGATGATCCGGCATACAAAATGAAACGAAAAAAGAACAATGAGGTAAAAAGTTAACAAATGTTGCTGGCCTAGATAAATTAATAATAGTCGCAATTGATTTTAAATCTTAGGCTGTTCAACGCACACGCGAAAAGACAAAAAAATCAGCGGAAGAGCGCAAAAAGCGCATTGAAAAACTTAAAGAGGAAAACACACAACTTAAGGTGAAAATTCAAACGGAAAAGAAACACATTGACACGCTGCGGGAATTGATCATCAAGGGCGAAAAGAGTGAGGATCATAATCGCCTAATACAGGAAATATTGGATGGACCCGAATCGGATGAATTTGAGGATTAAGCATGACCAACGAGCAATTAATTTTAATTTACTTAATATTATTCACATATTTTTAAGCAAATACTAACCGTCATAAACGTCTAGTTTCTCCATGTGTAGGGAGAAGACTTCATCCATTTTTGGTTATTAAATAAACACACGAGAGATGAAATGTAGCAAGAGCAAATGTGGTTTTTTGTGTTGTTGGTTTTGAACTTTTTTTCATTGATGGTTTTTCTTCAACCCCGCCGCATTGATTTTAGTTGAATTGATTTACCGTTTGCCGTCACATGGCAAACAAAGGCAAGGGCAGCAGGCAACACTATGACTAAAACTCTTAATTGAATGACATTTGCCACCAGGCCTGTTTTCGGATGTTTTCCGCTTATGGCTGCACACACACACACACACGGTTAATGACTTATTTCCTAGTTTTTTTTTTTTTTTATTTATAATTTCACGTAACTTTTTTTAGTTGTTTTGGTCTCTCGCTCTCCCGCTCACTTTTGTAAAAGTTCTCCTCCGCTCTCTCAATAGTGTTGGTCATATTTTGTCAGCTGGCGGGTGTTTTGGCTTTTTAGCTACTTTTCACAACAGATATTAGTGGTATTATTGAAAGTGATTTGCTTTTGATTCGCTTTCGATTTGATTTCGCGAAACAGCAGCTCCATACAAAATGAGCAGTGTGCCCAGAAATGTAAGGAAAGTAAGGTCATACTAATTGATTCTTAAGGACTTTTGCGGCAGAAGTGGACAGAAGCAAAGGCTTTGGAGTTCTTAGAACAAATAAAAAACATAAATTTAATTCAATTGTATTGCAGAAACTAGCAGCACAATCATTTTATGCTCGTCTCTCCAGCAAGTCCGATACTTTTAAGAAGGTAAACCATGTAGCCCTTAAAAATAAAATGCGTGGCTTCAGGGCACAAATAATCGGGAAAATAGCAAAAATTGCAAAGCAAATACAAAATGCAAAGACAAGGCGTAGCCAAAAGAATCTGTTCGTAAAAGAGCTTTTACTTAAAAAAAAATCGACTGTTTTAAAAAAAATTAAATATAATTTCCATCTTAATAAAGCGCGAAGGGAATTGTTATTAGTCTCAACAGCCTCTTAAAAAGCTAGCTTGAAACTAGCTAAAGAGTCAACACCTTCCACTGCTCTCACCCAATTGGCCAGTGTTGGCTAACTTGCTTAAACAGCTGATCACAGTAGCAGCCCTTTTACATTCCAATTTTCAATTTTCGTGTCACGTTACCTTAAGTTTTTCGTTTATTTCGTATTAATCTCACTATAATGTTACAAAATTGAATTTATTTATATACAGTTTCAATCATTATGCTGCTGCCTTTAAAAAATTTCGAACCCCAATTGCCCACACATTCCAAAATTTATGTTTTAAAGCGACAAATCGCTGAGCATGGAACGAAAACACAAGCGTTGCTGTTTCAAGCGTTCCGGTTCGATTTGCATGATCCGAGAAGTCCCCTCGATGTCCAGCTCCAAGTCCAAGCCAGAGAATGAAAACCCCAAGGAAACTACCAAATCTCGCAATTTCTTTCACTTTTTATTCAAAAATAAAAAGCAAAAACCATTAGAAAAACTTCATCTAGAGGATCAGGATGTGCGTAAGCTAATCCGCTTATATCATAAGCATGATAATCTATATAATCCCAAGAATTTGTATTATGGCAACAAGGAAATTGATGAGGATTGCTATATAGATATGACCAAATCGTTTCCCAGTCTCGAATTGACAAGCCAAGAACTCAGAGATTATTTGGAAGAGTTGAAACAACTTTTCGAACGAGAATACAAAATTATAGAAAACTCGCGCATAAATTATGGGGAAATAATGAAACCATCCATCAAATATTACAAGGAATTTCTATTTTTAGTGCCCTTTTTAACTAATTTTGATACAAATTCGGCCACCAGCTCGATACCACGCGAATCGGCGGGAAAAATGCCTTCGGATATAGAGAGAAATAAGGTAAATCACAATGGATTCTCCTCTAAGGGATTACTTAATATACGTCGTCTCAAAAAGCTTAAAGTTAGCTTACAAAATGTTGAAAAAGTGGTGGAAAAACAGGTACAGTCACCGTCAGTCAAGGAAACACACAGCAGAGAAAGAATACAGTTGCAGCCTGATGTGCCTGGTAATACGCCTGCCCCACTAGAATCAGTTTCAGTGGAATCTTCTTACTATTCCAACGAAAGATCTGTAAATACCACAGATCTAACAAGCACAGATCGTTCAGATATTCTCACTGCATCTAATAAGCCCAAATCCCCGGATAATTCTCAACAGTTGCAAATGCTTTGTGAAATGATACGCACCGAACTGACTTTTGCTCCAGATTTCATTTATTTCGATGCCAAATGGCGTATTATAGAGATCTTAAGGGAAGTCCACAAACGTCAGTTGGTGCATCTAAAGGCCACACCGCAACTCAACCTTTCTCTCTCTCCACCAAGGAATACGGCAGGTTTTAGACAGGAAATCCCAGACATGGCCCCCTGTCATTGTCCCTACTGTTCTAGAGATAATTCAAAAGAATGCTGATAGCATCAAACTGACCCAGTTTTCGAGAGAGGGAGAAAGAGGGAGATAAGCCCATGCTTATCATTTCATACTCAGTCAACCAGCGAACGACAATGGATCTGGAAGCATTTTTTAACAGCTCCAAGCTACTGAAGTACTGGTTTAGCATTTTTACTGCTTTATTCGTAATTTGGATCATTAAATATTTGCTCAATTGGAGAAATGGAAGATCGAGACAGACTCGGGCAAAATTAGAGGGTGAGGAGAATATAGCAGGTGAGTAATTAGACACAATAGACGTATACTCTTAAGTCTCCTGAGGGAACGATGACTAAAGACCGCCGATAATCAGGTCCTAAGGGTTAATTACTAAACGCACGCGTTGTGCCTTACATCAGTGTAGAGCTCAAGGTGTTCTGTAGAAAGTATGAATTACCTCTAAAGAAAAAGTAATGCATTACAATCGCTGATTTTCTTAAGAGAGATAGTAATCGAAAACAAACAGAAACCATACTCTAGCCGATGCCAGTTTGGTTCGCTTTAGTGGTATAACAAAGGCTTGGTTTGTAACCCTCAGATATAACACATGATATTGAACAATTTAGTTTCTTAATTTGAAAGAAACTAAAAAGAAACAGAAAGAAGTGGCATTTTAGCTATAGACTAATGAATTATCGACTCAGTCGACATTAGTCAGAAAAATGCCGAACCGAAATACAAAATAGAAAACATTAACCGACAATTGAAGACAAATTAAGGTCTATTCTGGAGCCTCAAAGTTTCGAATCAAACCTAACACTCGGTCTACAATTTACAAGAATCATGCAAAAATAAGAAAAAAAATACTGTAATGACAAAAAAAAAAACGCATTTGGGGATGAAAATTGAAAAAGAGTAAATTAAACTTAAATTTCCGTATTCAGAAATAGCAATCTTCCTGTTAGTGGGAGCATGATTCAGTAGAGCAGGCCAAAACATCGATGTATCGATGTTTGTAAGAAGTGGCAAACATCGATGTTGTTTTTTTCGGCATCGATGTTTTTATCCAAAAGGTTGGTTTTTCCGGCCCAAGGTCTAAGGAATAAAAAACGGTGGATTCTTTTTTATTTCTCGATATATTTCGAGCCTACATCGGGGTCCGTCTTCAGGGGGCTTATAAACAACATTAAACAGATATAAACAATATGATTTTATCTAACGAAAAGTAAACAACATTCGAACCTATACATACATTGATACGGGAAGAAACAAGTGCTCGCCACGGATTTTGATGTAAAACTAATTAATTCTAATGTATGTTTTGGTCAAGTAAGTGCCTATCAGTGTTGCCAATTTGGCCTTTTTCCGGACAGATCTATCCTGTTTTTAACTGCTTCAGCCGGAAAAAATGTCAAACATCCCCTAACCGGAATTCTATCCTTTTTTTAGTTTTTTTCCGGAAATTTAGCCTTTTTTAGACTAGGTTTTTTTAATGTCAAAAGAAGCAAAATAGTTGTTCAATACGCAAACATCCACCAATTAAAATGAGAAAATGATGAAAACACTTTAAAATTTTGGTCCGAAGTAAAAAAATATCGGGACAGCGCAGGTAACAACACCTTTTCGGACCTGGTAGCTTTCGCCCTGAATCTTCTTTCGTTGCCATGGTCGAATGCGGAAGTAGAGAGGGTATTTAGCCAAGCAAATTTGGTTAAAACCAAAACTAGAAATCGGCTACAAGTGGAGAGCTATTTTTTAAATGCTATTTTGACAGTCGGGAAGTTATATATGGGTAATTATTTCTGAATTGGGCAACTATTTTTTTCATAGTCTCAAAAAATTTAAATATTTTTGGCACGATGATATCGCAGTTTTCAACGATTTTTGATAGATTTTTCAGAGCTTTCCCATTGTGGGATGCAAAGAAATAGCGACTGTTTTATTTTGTTAAAGTTGGTCATAACTAAATATTTGATAGGTCTAAAAATAAATAAAAATTTTCAAAATATATTGTTTTTCCCTTACTTTGTGGTAAAAATATTTGCGATGGTTGATCTGGAGGAAGAATCCGCCGAAACTTAAGAAAAAAATTTAAATCGCGGTTTGTGCAAAAACTGCCATTTTGAGATTTTTAAAAAAAATTTAGGACTAATCCTCATGACATTCTTAGTACTCTGAAAAAGGCTTTATGATAGAACGGCTATAAATTTTCGAGAAATGCAAAAAACCGCCAAATGAAGTACCATTTTTTGATTCACCAACGATCAACTTCATACAGGCCTTAAACCATACCTATAAATATTATATCAATTACCTTTGAAAAATATTGACCAATTGGACATCACCAGCTTCTCCAATATTATGCAATTGATCTTATTAGTGATATTCTTAGTTCCAGGCATCTTAGCGTCTTGCGGTTTGACTACCAAAGACATTTTTAAAATAAGACTTTACTTTTTCTTGCTGGCAATTAAGAATTTAGTATTAAGACTTTTTGGATAATTTTGGAGGGGCTAGTGATATGGGTATCACATGGGTCAATGTTTTTCAAAGACAATTGCTAAAACAAAAATGCCCACAACCCCTGAACCAAGGCTACATTGGTGGATCTGGAAATGCAGTTCGGTGTGTTTTTAAATCTTGTCTATTGCCTATATGAAGTTGTCAGGGGGTGAATCAAAAAATGGTACTTTATTTGGCGGTTTCAGGTATATATACATATTTCAATTTAAATCAGTTGTACATATATTTACATTTTATTTAAATTTGGATTGCGTCGGCATAAGTTGTTTTGCCACAATTAAAATTTGCCGGATAAATATTTATCATTAATTGGATCAATGGCAACATATGAGGACAGAGAAATGACCGATGTAGAAGTCATTGAAGATGCTTTAAAATTATTAAATGAATAAATAATTATAAATAAAACTTTTTGTCCTTGTCGAAGTCATTGAAGATGCATTAAAAACTGTTGAATAAATAAATATATATTAATAATTTTTTTCTCCTTTTTTTCAGCCTTTTTTTTAGTTTTTCATCCCTTTTTCCTGTTTATTTTTTTCCAATCTGTCCTTTTTTTTTCGAAAAAATATTGACATCACTGGTGCCTATATATGTGTGCGCAGTTTTCTGTGTCAGATTTAAAATTCAGCCTAATATTTATTGGTGTATTAATTATATACAACATCTCCAAAGTAAAACGCTTATTGTAGTTTCGCTCTTCTCAGGAGAATGTCCGCTCTCTGCACAGTGGGCCGCAAGTGCTGTTTTTTGTGTGTTGATCACGTTTTGTCTTTTGATATCTGACCTGTGTCCAGATAGTCTCGTCATAAGCTTTGGTTTTGTCTTATGCGTGTTGTCAATCCTGTGCACTGCTGCGTCTAAAAATGGTAATTTGTTGTCAGCTTCTAATTCTATGGTAAATTGTATGTCCTTGTGATATGAATTTAGCACCTGTAGAGTTGTTTGGATGTCCTCTTCTCTGACTATCGCAAAGAGATCGTCAGCATATTTGGTTAAGAGTCTGGTGGTTTTAACCCTTTTAAGAACTTCTTCCATGACTAGATCGGCTATAATTGGTGACGCTGGAGATCTCATGGGGAGACCTTTCAACTGAACATGGAGTTCTTCTTCAAACTTGAAGTATGGGTTCTCATTTATACAAAAAGTTAACGCTTTCAGAAATTGTTTTTTTTTTTTTTTGGCATATTCGTGTGGTTCCTGATTAATTCCCATTTGTCACGAATTACGTTAATTGCCAGGTCAGTGGGGATACTAGGGAATAGTGATATCACGTCGAAAGAAATAAGTTTCTCATCGTCAAGAATGTGGGACTCATTTATCCTTGTCTTAAATTCTGTTGGGTTTTTTTACGTTGAATGTGGAGTCTATTGTCAAGTTTTTTAAAATTTCTGATATAGATGGTACGAAGGAGAATTAATCATAGAACCGATTTTTTATGGATTTTTGGTAATCCATAGATCTTTGTCATGAGTCTGTTTCTTTCGCTCCCTGAAATCAGATCTAGTTTAAAAAAATTGTCTACGATTTCATTGTTTTTTTTTCGTGATTTTGAGGTTTGGTCTTTCCTTATAATCCTATATGACGATAGATCGTCTAATATGCTTTGGCGACTGTTCAATTTCCCTTATTCGAACTTAAAATAATTACGTCTTTATTTTCTCTTAGAAATTTCCTGGTCTGACCCACTGTATCTAATATTGCTTGGTCCATTGCGTTAGTAATTTCCCATCTTCTTATTTTTTCCAGTTGAATTCAATGATAAGGAATCTACCTACGACCTGCAGCCAGCTTTGGATCTAAAACCGCATATACCATTTAAACCCGGTCCGAATCTAAATCCAAATGGTGCCCGGCGTTTCTATGAGTTTGTGAACGCACGTCGTAGTGTACGCTCATTTAATGCTCTTCTCAAGCCCAGCCTAACCATCATAGAGGATTGTATACTTGCCGCAGGGACTTCACCCAGCGGTGCTCATACCGAACCCTGGACATTTTGTGTGATTGAAAACTCCACCCTAAAGCAAGGGATACGTGAGATAGTGGAGCAGGAGGAGCACATCAACTATAAAACACGCATGCATGCCCAATGGGTGACCGATTTGAGACCACTCCAAACGAATGCCATCAAACCATATTTGACTGAGGCACCCTATTTGATCCTTATCTTTAAGCAAACGCATGGGAAAACGGAAGATGGTCGTCGAAAATTGCATTATTATAATGAAATATCTACGTCGATAGCAACGGGTATACTTATTAGTGCTCTTCAAGCGGCAGGATTATGCTCTTTGGTGACAACTCCATTGAATTGTGGGGCAGCTCTACGACGTCTACTAGAAAGACCGGCAAATGAGAAATTACTAATATTATTGGCAGTGGGTTATGCAGCTGAAGATTGTCAAGTACCGGATTTGAAACGTAAAAGTCTTGAAGAGATTATGGTGAAATATTAGAAATTATTAATTGAAAATATCGAATAAAACTATCGAGCACAAGTGAAATATTTGAAATTGGGAAGGAAAAAATTATATAAATAGTAAGCTTGGTTAATCCGTATCGAAATCTTTATCTAAAGCTCTAGATATGTGAATTTAACAAACAGCTAAAAAAATATCGTATAAAACTATCGCTTAAAACCGTTATATATCAATTCAAAAAGCAAAAAAACAAATACATAATTCTAAAATTCTTTTAATTTGTTTAGGTTGAATCCAAATCTTTAGCTAAAGCACAAGAGTTTAACAAATAGTTAACAAATATCGAATAAAACTATCAAGCATAACTAAAATATATTTTTAATTGAGAAGCAAAAATTTTTATTAATAGCTCTAAAATAGCTTTAAACTTTCTTTAAGCTATTTCCAAATATTTTTCTAAAGCATCAGATGTCTGAATTTATCAAAACGACAACACATATCGGAGAAAACTATCGAGTGAAACAGAAATATTTGAAATTAAGGGCCTATACTCAGATAAGATAAATTTTTAGTTTGCTACGATATTTCACATGAATAGAACACCTTTTCATAATCATTCAGATTTCAAAGCTATTTAAAACTGTTTCTATTCATGTGAAATATCGTAGCAAACTAAAAATTTATCTTATCTGAGTATAGGCCTTAAGAAGCAAAAATAATATATATAAATCCAAAGTACCTTAAAACTTTTTTAAGCAGTATTCAAATTTCTACCTAGTATCTAAAACCAACAAATTTCTACATTTCTGAAACCCAAATAAGTAAAAATAATAATTTTTTTATAATAATTGTAAAATATCGATAGTGTCATCTCTAACAAAAATTTGCCATCTCTGCAAAAAAAATCATTTTACAACTTCTTAGTTTTAAAAAAGCCCTTAAGATTACTTAAAAGAAATATTCCCGTCACTAAAATTTGTTTGCTCAAATTCATTTAATTAATTTTATTACAAAACATCTAAAGTGCCCTCTCTATGCACGATAGCATGTGGCTTGGCATTTTACCTTTTACCAAATACGTTCACACTGGCCATTAAAAAGAAAAATTTCATCGTGTCGGGGTCGCGCCGTGTTTGTCAGTTATTGTAATATATATTACCAATATAATTGGTAAACTATCTAAAAAATATATACAAAAAACCTAAGACTGGCCTTTGCGGCCAGCTAACCCAACTACAGACGTCTAAAACTAATCAAATAATTTAGACGTAGCAAAGCAAATAAGTGCCCGAATGAGAGCGTAAAGCAGATGGCAAAGAGCGTCCCGCGCCTTAGTGTGTGTGTGTTTGTGTGTGAGCTATAGAAAGCGGCGGTAAAAACACACGTATATATCAAAAATATATACATATAGATTTAAATATATTACATGCGACGTGGAAATTTAATAAAAATTGCAAAAACGTTACAAAAGTAAAATATAAACATAACTACATAAATGCCAGCGTATGCGTATGCATAACTGTTGTGTGTGTGTGTGTGAGTGAATGTGTAATAGGAAAAGCGACGGACCACGAATAGCTAACGCAAAACGCAATTGATGAAAATTTTGATAATTAAGACAACAAAATTCAAATGCTTGCAAATGATTGAATAATAAAAGAAAACAAAATAAATATTCAAAGTAAAATTTTAAAACTCCCCACGCAACACCTTGGCGATCAATTGGAGACATTTATTATTAATTGCAATTACAAATATGCTTCTTCCTGTTGGTTTTTAAGGTGAGTTAAAGTTGTTGTTGTTGTGGTGGTGGTAGCTCGACGTAAACATTTTAACCTTGTTGTTGTCGTTTTGGTTTACCGCCACCGTGTGAAAACTGTACCATATTGTTTCTTCTTCGCTGCATGTGGAGAAATACAGTGGAAAATGCTTAGAAACGACACGCCAATTAGCATAAGCTGATAATAAAAACAAATTTATGGAAACTGATTGATGAATTAAGTAAATTTATTTGAAAAAAAAAAGCCATAACGAAGTTGGCATACCCTTTGCATTCCAAGTTTCTCTGTTTGTGTCAGCTCTTGTAAATACTCAGAACTGAGTTAGCGAAAAACAAGAGGGACTCGGTGACAGACACAACAGCAAACCGAGAGGTACGTGTAAACTTTACACTCTAAACAAAAGCTTTAAATCAGAATTTCCCCAAGAAGAGAGCGCTTAAACGCGACTGTGTCTCTCTCTAACACAGTGTTCCCCAGCGATAGCCCCGGGAGCACGAACTTACTTACCGAATGCTTGCCGATGTCATACTTCATTGTGTGTTAGTCTCTAGTTCGTGCTCCCGGGGCTGTCGCTGGGGATCTCTGCTTTAAATTGTGAGCGAATTACCGTTATAGTCCTCAGTCTGAATTAGTGCTATCAAGAAGAAAGGCTGTTGAAGGTAAATAAAGAAAAATAAAAAGAAGCTAAATTCCTTGCTTTGCTTTTGTCCACTTTTCAATGTCTCGTTCAACATTGGAAAATAGCATTTGTTCTATATATAATTAAAAAAAAAAACGACAATTGGAATAATATTTGTATACCCTTGGAGAGGATACTGTACCCTCAAGAAAGTGTTTTGACACAGGAAAAAAAATTCACATTTTGCACTTTTATTGCAAAAAAGGGGCTTTCTGTAGATGGTAAAATGTTGTTCTTACTATATAACCAGAATCGGATTCAGATTCTTCTCAACAGTTTCCAATAGTTTTCTGAAACTACACTGTAAATTTTTTCAAAAAGCTTTTCAAATATTGAGTTTCCATTTCTTTAAACTTTAAAAGCGTGTATTAAAAAAAGATACAAATTTAATTAGGCACATTAGTTCGTATAAGTAAAGTTTCTGTTCCGTTTTCATTTCAAAGCATTTCAACCGAGTTTTTTCATGTGACGAACTAAATTTGTATCTTATCTGAGTTTAGGCTCTAAAGACTTAGAGATTATACTTAGAAAAAGAATTTCAAACTAAGAATTTAAGAGAACCCGCTGCCTAATGTATTCTCCAGATTGTTTCCTGATGCCCCCAGGGGCCGAAGACATTTCGGTATTACCAAATTAAGAATTAGACTTAGGAGAGCAATTGAGTCAATCTCACCGGCCAGTAGCTTTTGGATGAAAACTACAGCATGGCAGATTCTTCTGGATTTAAGTTATGGGAGGTCTATTAGGCGCAATCTCTGTTCATAGGGAGGTTTAGGCCACGAAGGGCAAAAATCAAAAACTGTTTCTGAACTGATTCGATTTGATCTTGGTACAGTTGGTAATGCGGGGACCAGAGGCAAGAGCAATATTCCAGGTTTGGTCTCACCAGTGAGGTGTAAGGGGTCATCGAATTCTTTGGACCATCTCTTAATAAATCCAAGGACGCTCTTAGCCTTGTTGCAAATCACAGAAATGTGACTGTTCAAGCTCAAATTGGGATCAAATAGTATACCCAAATCATCGACCTTGTATATGCGATCTAGCGGTTCCCCATGAATGGTGTATTCGAAGAAATAAGGCTTGGTTCGGTGAAGAGTCATAATATTGCACTTAGCAATATTAAGGGAAAGACGATTCAGGCGGCACCAAGCTCGGGACTTCTTGTTTTGTAGGCTAGTCAATTGCCGAGTGAACCATAGAGGAGACCGAGAAGAAGTAGGAGAAACGCAGACATTAAAAATGCCAAAGAGAACGTCGTTAAAAGCGCGAGAAGCGCCGTCGTTGTCTCTAAAATGATCAAGGAAGGACCAGTCGTACTGGGAAAGTGAGAGATTTAGAGCAGAGAAGTCGGCTTTTTGAAAGCAGAAAGAGGGAAGAGGTGGGGACGCACTTCCATATCAAGTAGTAGAGTAGGATGATACAAGTCTTCGGGAACTGATAGTATAACCGTTTTACGGACTGTTGAGCAAGATGGATCCAGAATTTTTTTCTTACAATTTGGGACGGAGTTTGTCTGACTAAGCGAAAGATCAGTCCACGAATTCGTTATTTTCCAAAGGGTATAAAATAGTTGGATCATCAGAAAAGGTCCAAGATATATTCGGAAGATCAGATGTCTTATAAGGCTAGCCATATAATTTGAACCTATTACCATAGTATGTTTTTTGATATATCGTTTATAAAAATGTCGATGATCGCCAACAAAATATCATATCGTACTGATCACAATTCTGCCAATTTTGATCTAAATCGGATGACTATAGCATTTAGCTGCTATAGGAACGAATGGCCGAAAAAGTACTCTTAGAGTAAAAAGGGTATACTAAAGTCGTGCAAATGTATGTAACAGGCAGAAGGAATCATTTCCGACCATATAAAGTATATATATTCTTGATCAACATCAACAGTCGAGTCGATATAGCCATGTCCGTCTGTCCGTCCGTCCGTGCGTCCGTCCGTCCGTCCGTCTGTATGAACACCTAGATCTCAGAGATGGTAAGAGATAGAGGTTTGACATGTATGAGACAAATGCTTCTTATACTTGCAGGCAGATCAAGTTTATTCCAAATTTTGGCCACGCCCCCTCCCGCCCCCGCAATTCGGAAAAACGTTATATCTCCTACAGTTTTAAAGGTAGATGATTCGTACCTTCTAGAGATAGTTAGTAATTAGCAAACCGAATAAATGTGCCGAAGAAATAATAAGGATCGGAAGAGCGGTTCTCAAGTTATGAGCAAAAATGTGAAAAATAGCCGAGTTAAAAAAGTGTTGCATACTTTTCAGATGTTCATCCTAATGAACGGGTATATCGAAGTCGGTTAGAGCCGACTTTAACTTGCGCTCTCGTTAATGTTTCTTATGGGTGTCCCAAAGCGCTAAGCAAATATTTATACTATTCTTACAGTATGTTCAAGTAGTTTAAGAAAGACTAATGGATTCATCCGAAGTCAATAAGCTCCTCAATCCGGCTCAAAAGAAATTTAAATTCATATCAAAACAATAAAAATTAAAACTTTATGTTGGAAATAAAGAGTTTCGACCGGTTTAAAAATGTTTTGGAGCCTGATCTCTAGACATTTTTAAGCTATGAACTTGAAAAGCGACTTGTAGCTTTAAAGAGATTCATCGAAATCAACTGTCCTCAAATTATACAAGAATATAATGCCCATATGGGTGGGGTCGATCTAATGGACGATATCATATTCGAGCTAAGTCTCTAAATATTAGGACAAGGCTATTCTATCATATACATTTTATACAAACGCCAATGATTCTGGCATTCTTTTTCAAGAATATCCGATTTTATAGCTTCCACAGTTCCGCGAGGAAGATGCTGCGTCTAGAGACGGCCTTTACTATTTTTCACCTGAAGAACGTTCAAGGCAACATTTTCACCTTTTTTGTTTTAAATTGAGCTTGTTTTACCAATATTTACAGAGATTCTCTAAACTTTCAAGCAAAAATTGGGATGAATCCGGATCATCTGAAATAAAAAAGCCGAAATATGGCAAGTTAGTCAATTTCTTATCCTCCTCACAAGTTTCGAAATTATATAACACTTCAAGAAGATAACTCGCCTTCTATAATGACTAGAAAGCATTTCTCTTCTATTTTTTTAATCTTAATATTTTTAAACCATCAGTATTAAGCTGGCTCAAGGTCTCGTTAAACTCCAAAAGAAGGAACACAACACACCACAAGTGAAGCTAGTTGGTTGTACAGCTGTTTCAATGTCACCTCTACCATATTTTCAGCGACCTTCGTTTGGGAAACGACTTGACAGCAAAAAACCGGCACACATGAGAACCATGAGAGAACACATGAGAGACCAACTAGCTTCACTTGTGATGTGTTGGGTTCCTCCTTTTTTAGACCTTGAGCCAGCTTAATATTGATGGTTTGATTATCATAAAGGTCGTTAAAGCACACACTTAATATTTTTTCGTAAAATGTTTCTTAAATTAGTCCACACTCTTGGGGTTCACTGTACACTGTGCTCCGGCATTCTGCAAACTGTTGCAGAGCGAACATCCACTCTACATTCCCTTACTGAGAGCAAAGCTCTCAAAGTAAACCAAAAGTAGCTCCATATTTGTTGTGTAATTTACTAGCATTTCCCACTGTATCTCCAAAAAAAAAAAAAAAAGAACTTGTGGAGTGTTTAATGAAAATTGTTTATGTTCCATCATTTCCATGCTTTTGCAGCTTCGCCGACTACCGACAGAGAAATTCAGAACCTAGGGAGAGAGCGCGCGGAGAGAGTTATATGAAAATGAGTCGCCTGCAGAAGCAACAGTATGAACTCGTGAGCAGCAGCAGCAGCAGCACAAGTGGTGGCAGCAAATCGAAACGAAAAGCTCCACCACCAACACCCCCCGCCCCACCAGCCGAGGATGAGGAATCGTCAGTTAATCAGCACTTGAATGGACATGCCAATACCAATGGCAAACGGAGACGTCCAAGTGGTGGATCCCAATTAACCAACGGTTCGGTCAGCAAAAGAGCCAAACTAAAGTCACCAAATGATAACCAGGCCACAACCTACAACAATAACAACAACAACAACAACAATGTTACCACAAATGGCCAATACAAGACCAATAAAAAGCAAACAGCAACAAATTACAATTACCGAGACACCATATCCCCACCCACACCGCCCTCGCCACCGCCCCCAAATGTGGTCGAAGTGGTTTGCATTTCGGATGCGGAAAGTGAGGAGGAGCGCGATACCGAGGAGGAGGAACAAGGCGATTACTATGACCTAGAGACAGAGGAGGAGGCGGCGGCGGCGACGGAGGAGCCAGCGCGTGGCGCATCGAAAATAGGCAGCAACAGTAATAGCAATGCAGCAGCAGCATCGGCAGCAGCGGCGGCAGCAGCAGCAGCGGCAGCAGCAGCCAGCTCAACAGCAACAACATCAAGCAACTATGCCATGCCCACAAGCAATAGTACGCCCCTCGATTTGAATAATGAAAGGGATCAAAAGGATTTGGAAAAGGTCACCGATCTGCGTTCTTATGGTGAGTTAATATTTTACAGCTATATACATTTAGAAAGAGAGAGAGAGAGTTTCAACAGTGTTGCCAGCTATTTAAGCTCTAAAAAGGCTAAATTGAGGCTTAAAATTAAAATATAAATAACACAAGTTTACAAAAATTTCAACTTTTGCCACAGATAGAAAGCTTGAAAAAATTGAAATATAGAACGTATCGTATCGGTGTGTACGTATTTTGCAACTACTTGTGAAGAGCCTTTAAAAGTGAATTATACAAAGTTTATTCTGATATCAAATTGTTTGCTGGGTTGGCATTAAAGTCTTTCACTTGCAAGTGATAGTGAGAGAATATGAGTAAAAGAAATAATCAACTCACTGACAAGCACACACACATACAAGTGTGATAGTTGATAGTGGGGTAATAATTATGGCATTTGTGAGTTTAGTTTTATCACTGCAGCACGTGCGAGAGATGAACATCAATTTTTCAAAGAGAGCGACAGCGGCAGCAGCAGCAGGTGTCAGACTGATTTAAAGAGCAACACATTACATGTGTCATAAGAGTTGGTTGACCTGCCTCTGGCCCGTATTTAGTTCGCATCCAAAATTTCCCCCAGGGAATCTACAACTGCGATTAATCAAAGAGAGCCCAGACGAGCTTTGTCCTTGAACTTTGGTACATTATTTGGGCATAGGTACATTTCATTCAACCCTTATACATACAAAAATTTCAATTTGTTGTGAAATACAAGTTGTAATTCATGTCGGTACAAATTTGGCGCGTGCCAACAACTCTCATTTTAAGGGTACAATGAACCAACAAATTTTGACAGCATTTTCCTGAGTGGGTGGAAATTATTATATGAAAAAATATTGATTCAACAAATGGAAATAACAAAACTGATTTTTTGCTATAAAATGTAGACAAGGGAAATTTTACAGTTACTTTCAAACTCTGAGAGAGTGATGCACACACAAACACACACACACACATACAGACATAATTATTATTTAAGTATTTAAACCAAATAAAACCGCATTTCATGGCGACGACGACCTTGTATAATTTTAGCAGGTTTCTTAAACTGTGGAAATAATATAAAGTTTAATGAACGCAAAAAATTCCAAATTTTGGCCACAAAATGTAAAGGGAAGAGAAAGCTCTCTCTCTCTCGCTCTCTCTCTCTTTGATCTTGCTGCTGCTGCTGATAACAAATGCAAATGAAATCCAAAACAAAAGAGCACGAAGAAAATGTGGTTTGACTTGAAGTCAATTAGTTGCAATTATTTTAAAGGCAAACATGATAAATGTTAAAGTTGTGTGTTATTTGGTCAAGTTCAGGTAAATATAGTTTGCCTTCAAACAAACATGTATATATTTACACAGGCATGTGGAAAATTGCCTTTGCTGCTGCTGCCTGCAGCTCGATTATGCAAACAAGCATTTACAACTGTACAAACATACATACATACAAACGCATGTTAGCCAACAAAACAAATGTTATGTCGACGTTGTGGTTCACTGGTTCAAAAGTGCGGGAAAAAGACAACTTAAATTTTACAACTTTGAAATCGACTCAAAATTTGGAACAGAGACCCAGAAACACTTCTAGGGACATTTGACTGTAAGACTATAACGAGTAAAATTTTGTCTTTGCAACAAATTTATTTGACTTTGTCTTTGCAAATACAGTCGCTTTGATTTTTGGAAAGTAGCAGCAGGTGGGTTGTGTGCGTGGATGGATGGCGAGGAGGGGGTAGAGGCTGAAGGGCCTTGTCATGTCATTGTGGTGACTCCAGTTGAAGTATGAGGTAAGATTCTCTCTTATGCTCTTACCTCTACAGTTCGAATTTCAAATTACGCTCTCCCTTTCTCAAGCCCTCCCTGGGGGAGGGGGAACATATCGTCTTGCTAAGCGGTTTGATCGTTTTTGTTATTTCAAATCAAACGAACATTTAGGACTAAGCGATTTTGTTTTTGCATATTCCATTATTTTATGTTGCTCTCAGGCCTTTAGCCCCACTGTATATGCTGACTCTGCTGGTACGTCCAAGTGAGTGCATTGCAATTGTCTGTCTTTGGCTAGAGGCATGGTGAGGTGAATAAGCCAACAAACACACTGTAGTACACCACTCAGTCGATAGCATATTCTCTCACTTAGAGTGACAGGCAAGGCTACGCAAACTGCGGCGGGCCCCTCCCTCCCCCCTCTCTCTCTCTCACTATGTAGGTAAATGTGTCAAGGTTAAAAGTATGTGCTCCACTTGATGATGTTTGAAAGGATGAACGTGGAGGCCGGACCGGCGACATTGACCAGTGGTTCGACTAAACTATTATTTCTACGTCATCAATTGAGTTTGGTCTCAGGGGAAATGTGCCACTTAATTGATGCCAAACAGTGGCTCAAACTTGATTGAAAAGTGAGTTTTCACATCTTCTACAGTCATTTTTAAACTCCAAGAGTTAACTCTTAAATAGTAAGCAGTGCTGCCAATTTAGCTATTTTCCCCCCTAGATCTGGAGTTTTTTGAATGCCGATTGCGGGAGAATTTTTAATCTGGCGGCTGGCGGGAATTCTAGCTTTTTTTAAATACTCACGAAACTATTGGCATCATCCTAGAATGTTATAGTTTTGCATCACTTTTAATCGATGGTTGCTGTAATAAGAGCAATCGATGTTATCTTAATCCGTTTTCGAGGTATTTAAAATTTAAAAAATTCACAATATTCTAATTTTAAGTGTAGAACTTCCGCAAAAGAGCTGCAAAAGAGCTTCGATTTTTGGCATTAAACTTCTCTCATAATAAGCTCCCTTTTGGGCCAATTATCATCCAATTCGGAGACCTTATGCCAGAAAAAATATTTATTTTTGTATGGAGTAATAGGGAATATAAGTTTTACCATAATTACGAAGTGTTTGGAAAGTATCTTAAATAAATTGGTGCTAAAGAGTCATATAACATTGAGGCGGAGTAAAATTTTGTTGAGCTTGGCCATTATCTGTTACTGATTGAATAATAAAAAATAAAAAAACTAACCTAGCTATTTATAGAGCTACTTTATAACTACTTCTAGCTATTATTAGCCATTTTTTAATGCCGATCTAGCTTGCTAGGGCCGTAAATAGTTGACAGCACTGATACACTTGCATTTGCATTTTACAGTTTCTATTTCTCTCACGCATTGTGCTTAACTTTCAGTCAGAGAGAGAGAGTGTGTGTGTTTCGGTAAATCCAGTGCACAGTGGTCTTGCTTATATGAAGTGAGCGACCAAATGTGACTCTCGCGGGCTTATAAATTTGTTAGAAATATGATTCTCTGGACTCTCAGCCCCTTTAACACATTAAAATCAAAGCCCTTTAAACTTAAAACTGTGTTACCATATAAAGCTATTTTGTGCCATGGGAAACATGTTGAACTTGTCTAAAATCTAAAAAACAACTTATAGAAGCATTATTTTTGTACTTCTTTCACAGTCAAACTATACAGCGATGAGGCCGTGAGTCTGAATGATTTCAAAATAATACGTGTGCTTGGCACAGGCGGTAAGAAAACCTCGTAAACTTACTCCCAAGTGTAATAAACTAACCCCTTGCATTTCCCCTCCCTCCAGCCTATGGACGTGTGTTCTTGGTACGGAAGCTAACTCGTCATGATGCGGGCAGACTGTATGCCATGAAGGTTCTTAACAAGATCACGGTGGTGGCCAAACGTAAAACTGCTGAGCATACCAAAACCGAACGCGTGGTAAGTACTCAAGAAAAACAACAAGAACAATCTTTATGTACATACGTGTTTACCGTTACCTTTTACCGTAAACCATGGCCCCTGCTGCGTGCTTACCTTTTTTGCCATTTTTTTTATATTTTTGTGACAATAAAGCGCAGCTAATTGAAATTAAACTTGAACCGACTGGGGGGCAACCTTCAAGTTGCACGTACAGTTTCTCCAGGGAAGAAGACCAGAACACACACACACACACACAGCTGACCCACTGAAGACTTGTTTTTGTATGTTGCACCGGCAAGTCATAACGGGGCAAGTGATTGAGAGAGTGAGAGCAAGAGAGCTCGCCTATTGATCAACCGGTTTGCGAGAGAGTAGTAAATAGTAAAATTAAATAACTGCAAACAGGTGTACGACTGCCTAAGAGACAGAGAGAGAGAGAGAGAACACATTTAACTGTGCTATTTACGTTTCTCCCTCCCCCCACTCCACCCACTCACGCACAATTTTTGTGTACTTTATGCTTTTTCAAGGTACAATGTTTGCTTGTGCATTGTTGTTGTTGTGTGTTTGTGTGTGTGCCACTAACCTAGATATTTGCCATTGCGACGGCTATCATCAAAAACAATTTTTTTTTGTGCTTTTACTCTTTTCAGCCAAAATAGAAAGGAAATTTAAACGCAAAATGTGAAAGTTTTGTCCAAAATAATATTTACAAAAATTGGCAAAAAGATTTAAGTGTGTTTTTCTTGTTTTTTACTTTACTTTCACACAGCAACAGCTGCATCCGACAAAATTACCAAACAACAACAGGCAATCAATAAATAAACAAAAACTATCTCTAAGCTCCGACAAGTTTCAAATAAAACCCTTCCTTCTTTTGTTTCCCAGTCTAGACTTGGGGACTCCCCTTTGATTGTTGTTGATCAAAACGTTTATTTTATTTGCTATCACACATTTTGTGTTTGAATCTGAGA